>CM070829.1:1342118-1492118 GCA_036326025.1 Chrosomus eos
GATACAATCTGTATTGTGAAAAGCGCTATATAAATATATTTGACTTGACTTGACTTGACTTGACTGACACAGACAGACAGACAGACAGACACACACTCACGGACGCACGCGCACACACACACACCACACACACACACACACACACACACACACACACACACACACACACACACACACACACACAACACACACACACACACACACACAGACACAGACAGACAGACAGCCACACACACTCACGCACGCACGCGCACACACACACACACACACACACACACACACCACCACACACACACACTCACGCACGCACGCACGCACGCACACACACACACACAACACAGACACAACAGACAACACGACACACACTCACGGACGCACGCGCACACACACACACACACACACACACAGACACAGACACAGACAGACAGACAGAAGACAGACACACACTCACGGACGCACGCGCACACACACACACACACACATAGAGAGAGAGATTGTGGAATACAAAATTGCACACCTACTCACATGTGTTAAAAAAAACTTTCAATGAAAGATAATTTCTGTAAAAGATTGAATGAAATATTAGATAGACAAACTGCCTCAAAGGTTCACTGTTTAACTTTTTTTTCTTTTTTTTTTTGCTCAAAATGATCCTGATGCACACTTCGGCTTTTCTGAGATGGTGAGAACGGAGGTGAAATGTTGTAAAAGCAATGCGGAGATTGAATTTTCATTATTCAATGGGTGAGTAATATACTTTATTATTGGATAGATAAACTGCCATATAGCTCTCTAACAGTTGTGAGGGGTAATAATATATTCCACACAGTCACACAGAGCCATAGAACAACCCAAACAATGTTCTTACACAAAATGCATGCAGTTTTTTTTTCTAGCCACTAGAGGGCCAAAAGTTACACATGTACCTTTAAAAATCACAAACTCTTCAGTTGCCATAACAGCCCTGAACATATGCAAAATAATATTATTTATTTATTTGTGATATTTCATATGCAAGCATAAAAACTGGAAAATGCACCTCCAGGCTTTGTATAAAAGGCCTATTAGACATCATATTCTTGTTGTGAGCATTCAATCTACATCAAACAATTATCTTATGAATGTAAAAATAGGTATATTAGCTAACGGAAACAGTGACCGCACAGTTTGGGGGAGTTTAGGTCTTTTGAAAGGGTGTATATTTAAAAACATAAAATAAACGTCAGTCTATTATAGTGGAAGCAGGTGTGCAGTGAAAGCTGCTCTTTTATCTATTCATAACCCAACCTGTGTAGACCTGCACTGCATCATCTCTCTGTCCATGAAACTAAATACAGCATTTAGCATAAATCAGGACCTCGTCAGAAGTATCCCCAGCCGGATCCATCATTTCAATTAAACCCTAATATGTTTTGTTCAGCACATCTATGCAAACAGCAATCATACTGGTGATATTTCTGTTGGTAAGATTTGAATGTTTTCGTCTAAAGTCTCTAATGCTCACACAGACTGCTACTGTAAAAACAGTAATATTGTGAAAAATATTGTGATAAATGTTATATTTAAATATATTTTAAAATGTAATTTATTCCTCTGATGCAAAGCTGAATTTTCATCATCATTTATGTTTTGATATTACATTGCTCATGAAACATTTCTTATCATCATCAATGTTAAAAACAGTTAAAGGCACACTATGCAGGAATTCTGTTTGTGTCAGACAGCGCCCCCTAGAGTCGCTGTGGAGTACTTGTATTTAACGTTACTGTCGGTAAACACCACTCACGCAGAGCGTCTCTGCACTCACGGCCTGATACCCCTGTGAAGCGGTTATATTAAGGTACAAATCTTGCATAGTGTGCCTTTAAATAAGAGATCTAGCGCTAAAATGTGTTTTTGAACTCAACCTGAGCGCTCGTGTCGCTGCTATCAGTGTCATGGACACAGTCTTCACTCGCCGCGCTCTTCAATCTATCGCCTAAAGCTTTATATTTTTAGTATATCAAGTTATATTTAGTTATATTTATTATATTTAGTTATATTTAGTACTTGTATAATCTTGATATCTCAATATCTTGTAGTTTTCAGTATATGATGTACTTTTTCATATGCAGCAATGATGACTAAGTGACAATCCATCATTAAAAATTGAATCCATGATAATTTCATTCAGGAATCATCATGTACAGTAGACATACAGTATACCACACTGATCAAGCAAAATATCACCATAAAAAGTACAATAAACCACTTTAATAAATAAAATACTAAAATATCTTTGCTCAACTTTTCCTTTCAGTTGTTGTTCTCGGCGTGTTCACTTGGCAGTTTGTTTATTTTGCATTCAAGGAAAATTAATAATATAATAATAATAATAATAATAACAATAACAACCTTTTCCTTTCAGTCAAAAAAGTCAACAAAACATAAATATGCATATAAAATATTTTCATTGGGAAGTGAAAAAAATGAAATGGAAAAGTTATAACACAATGTGTTTAATTTTCATATTTTGTGCATTTGAACTGATAAAAATGATTCTGTGGTCAAGTAAATACTACATACAAAACTAATGTAATTTCTACCTGAAAAGTTTATTCAGGCAAGATTTCAAAAAACAATTCTATAATTCCATTTTTTTAATTAAGTAAAACTGCTCAACTTTTCTGATACTGGTGTTCCCATCATGCACTGGGGTAATGATCATGAATTATTAATAAGGTTGATTATTCATGATCATTGCCCTAGCTCATGATTATGAATAATTAATAAGGTTGATTTTTCCTGTTATAGATGTGTTGTTTACACTGTTTTATCATTGCTTTTGTTGTTAGGTTGTTTAGTAACTTGCCATTTTGTGACATTTGAAGTTAATTTTCTACTCAAAATGACACTCATATTCATATATGTGAATTTATATTCATAGCCTATATTGTGTCATATTCATATTCATACATTTATATATGTGATCATTCGAATGTAACCGTCATTGTGTACCGTACCAAATATTCATGTGTTCAAGTGCCGTATCTATAATGATGAATTGTTTAATAATTTAAATGTTTCTACATAAATAATACACTATAAATGCATGGTCTAATATAGTCTGATATTGTGTGAGTAAAAAGTATTACTGAGGAAACTTCAACTAGTAGATGTTACTCAACAATCTTTTAGTGGCCAGGTTAGAGTGATCTATTACTTAATAAAGTACAGTTGACATAATTCCATGTGTGAAAATGACTCGAATAATCTTTGTGCAAAAACTTGCAAAAGAAAAATTAAGTCAATTTTATTTATTTTCTTTTTTCAGTACATTTGGTCTCACTGTATATATCTACTCAACATGCGGAAATAGATAATAAACAATTCTATATAGAATCTTAAAGGGTTCTGTCATGGGTTTTAGGATTTAGTTCAAATAATTTTTATGTCAGTTTAATTAATTATGTTTTTTATTTTATGAATTAAACAGATTGTAAACATACTTTATCCCTAGAAATTATTTTAAATAACTAGTTAAACATGAAATTATTATGCAATCATCGTTTAAGATATTTCTCCTTATACACTCTTAGAAATTAAGGTTTTTTAAAACTTTGATGCAGAACCATTTTGGCTCATTTCAGTGAACATTCTTAAAACAAACCATTTTTTTCTTAGTGTGAAGAAACATTTTTAAAATCTAAAGAAACTTTTCCACTAAAAATAACTTTTTGTGAAATGGAAAGGTTGCATAGATGTTAAAGGTCCTTCAATGAACCATCAATGCCAATTAATAACCTTTTAATTGTATTTTTCGCATAAATATTTCTTTAATAATAAATTAAAGGTCCCATATTGTCAAAACTGAAATGTCCTGTCTGTGTTCATGATAACAGAGATCTAGAGTCTATAAAACTACCATATAAGTTTCAGAACAGTGGATCCACAGACACACACACACAAAACACACACACACACACACACACACACACACACACACACACGCACGCAACGCACGCACACGCAACGCACGCACGCACACACACACACACACACACACACACACATACACACACACACACAGACACACACACACAGCCTGAGTAAAGTATCTGTGCCTTTACACCAGCCGTTGTGATTTTAGTATATTTGTGATGTCACAACTACTCAGTCACCAATGCTGGTCATCAGAAACACAGGCCAATCAGAAGAGAGGCTCATGAATATTAAGTAGGGGGCCAAACTCAGTGTTCTTGGCAGAGCTCCTGAGAAAACATATATTGAGATGGTTTTTGGTACTTATACCGCAATATATATTCTTAAGGACATCAAAACCTAAAATAAAACTTCAGAAAGTTGTACAATATGGGACCTTTAAATTAGTGGTATTGTGCAGAACTAAAGTGTCTCTGTATTGATCATCAGTCGTGAGGATCTCAGTCTTCCAGATAATCAGATGAGAGAGTGATGAAATGAGAGATGCGGGCCTAAAAACACAATACCAGCCAATTTAGTGACTTAATCCAATCCTTCCAAAAGTTTCCACATCAAAGATGACCTGCTGATTAACTTTAATTCATCAATTACCAAGGGAGGTCACACTCGTCAGCTGACCATGGCCTATCTGAAATCGATCAGACGTCACACATGATGATCCAGATCTCGCAGTGGCAGAGCTTTAACTGAGATCTGACATTTGAACACTGATCCTGAAGCCCGGGGCCGACGACGCGATCTCTCGTTTGGATAATAAACATCAGCCTGGTGTTCCAGCATGACCGGCGGCGTTGTGAAACTAAACCACAGAGAGGTAAATGTTAGATTCTGGGCGAAGATTTTTCCAAGATGAATGTCAGTGAGGTTGACCAGATGCTGCTGTCCTGTGGCTCTTTTCAGAACAACTCTGACAACAAGAGACAAGGACAAGAATTCAGATTGACAAACGCAATGTGACAGACTGTGTTCATAAGGTGAGCATCATAAATGTGCAAGTTTACCTTAAAAAGTCAAGTCACATTTATATCTATAGCGCTTTATACAATACAGATTGTTTCAAAGCAGCTTTACAACATCAATGATGAAGACAGAATTCAATTCTGTAGCTCTAAAAAAGACAATAATGTCATTATTCAGCTGAAACTGTTTATGTGACAGTAAAGACATTTAATTTCACAAAATGCTGCTCTGTTGAGGCAACATAATATAAGGCAGCACAACGGTTTCAACATGGATAATAATATGTTTTTTTGCAGCAAATCAACATATTAGAATGTGTAAAGCAGTTCAGATGTTATGAGAAGAAGAAGGCGAACATTTAAAGATTTTATTAACAAAACAAAACAAAAGTAAAAGCCAGCAGCCCCTCACGGACGACTGCTGTCACATAATAAAACATGAACAACACGACATAAGTCCAGGCCTGGTCCTCTCTCGTCCTTCACTGTCAGCGCTCCTCCTTTATGCTTCTGCTCCTCCGTGAGAGATCCGAGACCGGTGCGACCGATACGAGCCGCTCATCAGTAATCACCGCTGCTCTCTCACGGCCCTCGGACTCACGACCCTCGGACTCACGACCCTCGGACTCAGGGCCCTCGGACTCAGGGCCCTCGGACTCACGACCCTCGGACTCACGACCCTCGGACTCAGGGCCCTCGGACTCAGGGCCCTCGGACTCACGACCCTCGGACTCACGGCCCTCGGACTCACGGCCCTCGGACTCAGGGCCCTCGGACTCACGGCCCTCGGACTCACGGCCCTCGGACTCACGGCCCTCGGACTCACGACCCTCGGACTCACGGCCCTCGAACTCACGGCCCTCGGACTCACGGCCCTCGGACTCACGGCCCTCGGACTCACGACCCTCGGACTCACGGCCCTCGAACTCACGGCCCTCGGACTCACGGCCCTCGGACTCACGGCCCTCGGACTCACGACCCTCGGACTCAGGGCCCTCGGACTCACGGCCCTCGGACTCACGGCCCTCGGACTCACGGCCCTCGGACTCACGGCCCTCGGACTCACGGCCCTCGGACTCACTGCCCTCGGACTCACGGCCCTCGGACTCAGGGCCCTCGGACTCACGGCCCTCGGACTCAGGGCCCTCGGACTCACGACCCTCGGACTCACGGCCCTCGAACTCACGACCCTCGGACTCACGGCCCTCGAACTCACGGCCCTCGGACTCAGGGCCCTCGGACTCACTGCCCTCGGACTCACGGCCCTCGGACTCAGGGCCCTCGGACTCACGGCCCTCGGACTCAGGGCCCTCGGACTCACGACCCTCGGACTCACGGCCCTCGAACTCACGACCCTCGGACTCACGGCCCTCGAACTCACGGCCCTCGGACTCAGGGCCCTCGGACTCACGACCCTCGGACTCACGGCCCTCGGACTCACGGCCCTCGGACTCACGACCCTCGGACTCACGACCCTCGGACTCAGGGCCCTCGGACTCACGACCCTCGGACTCACGACCCTCGGACTCAGGGCCCTCGGACTCACGGCCCTCGGACTCACGGCCCTCGGACTCACGACCCTCGGACTCACGACCCTCGGACTCACGGCCCTCGGACTCAGGGCCCTCGGACTCACGACCCTCGGACTCACGGCCCTCGAACTCACGGCCCTCGGACTCACGACCCTCGGACTCACGGCCCTCGGACTCACGACCCTCGGACTCACGGCCCTCGGACTCACGGCCCTCGGACTCAGGGCCCTCGGACTCACGGCCCTCGGACTCACGGCCCTCGAACACACGGCCCTCGGACTCACGGCCCTCAGACACACGGCCCTCGGACTCACGGCCCTCGGACTCACGGCCCTCGGACTCAGGGCCCTCGGACTCACGGCCCTCGGACTCACGGCCCTCGGACTCACGGCCCTCGGACTCAGGGCCCTCGGACTCACGACCCTCGGACTCACGGCCCTCGGACTCACGGCCCTCGGACTCACGGCCCTCGAACTCACGGCCCTCGGACTCACGGCCCTCGGACTCACGGCCCTCGGACTCACGGCCCTCGGACTCAGGGCCCTCGGACTCACGACCCTCGGACTCACGGCCCTCTGACTCACGACCCTCGGACTCACGGCCCTCGAACTCACGGCCCTCGAACTCACGGCCCTCGGACTCACGGCCCTCGGACTCACGGCCCTCGGACTCACGTAGGGTTGTAACGGTATACCGGTATGGCGGTTTATCGCGATATTGACATGTACGATTATCATATCGTGCACATTTGCTTATCCGCGGTTTAAAAAAAAAAAAAAATTTAAACCACCCGTTTAATTCACCCGCACTGCCGCATGCAACTTATTTCAGCTTGACTGCTTAGACTCCACCCATACCTGTACAGCGCTGAAAATGTCCGAGACAGAGGCTGCGAATCTCTATCTCCCGCCGAAAAAAAACTGACTTTTGACTTGAGCTCCGCGGCTGAAGCCCCGCGAACGGTGACGGACTTTGGACTTTGGAGCTATAACCCGGTACCACGCTCCTGAGGAGGAAACACGTCGAACATGTTCTCCCACATTCGGGAACACCCCTCCGTGAAGATAAAGGTAGCCTAATTCATAACTTTTACAACTTAAGGCCATATTATTTCTGTCATGCTGAGGGGAATCCCGGTCTGTCAAAAAGACGAACACCAGTCTTTTTGCGTTACAATACAGATGCCACGTAAAATGTGCGATTTGATAGATAGATGAATAAATCAAAATATAGCTGTGCAGTAAATCAAATCGCGATGTGCGTGTCTGTGAATACAGCGCAAAAAGACTGGTGTGCGACCCATTAATTCTTCTATATTCAGCGCGTCTCTGTATGAATGAGCAGCGCCGTTTCGTCAAGTAGATCTAGTACACACTCAAGTACGCATGGTGCTCATGGTTTTTAAAGCATCTGCTGTCCCCATCTGCTGTTTTTTGTCCATGTTTTAATTTAGTAAACCTCTCGTGTAGACAAACAAAAGTTGTTACATTTTATCTGATTGCATTTTCAAAAATACATTTTGCATTCAATCACACAGAATCCAGACCAGTTATATCAGACAACCCAGAATTTCTGAGGAAATAATAATTTCATAAAGACTCTTGTTCTTAAATAATGATTAATAAATTAAAAATGTTTTTTTAATACAATTTATTAGACATGTTTCAGTATTTTAAAATTTTGAATTAGTTTGCCCCATCCAAGTTATTTAAATTTCCTATTTAAATCCATGTTGTTGGTTTATTATGTGTGTATTACAATAAACCACGTTCAACCAAAAAACATATCTGTTTTTATTCATTTAAGGGTCATTGTAGCTGATGATGATTATAACAATAATGATAGTTTAATATCGTATACCGTGAAACCGTGAAACCGTGATATTTTCTGAGACGATTATCATACCGTGAAAATCTCATACCGTTACAACCCTAGACTCACGGCCCTCGGACTCAGGGCCCTCGGACTCACGGCCCTCGGACTCAGGGCCCTCGGACTCACGACCCTCGGACTCAGGGCCCTCGGACTCACGACCCTCGGACTCACGACCCTCGGACTCACGGCCCTCGGACTCACGGCCCTCGAACACACGGCCCTCGGACTCACGGCCCTCGGACTCACGGCCCTCGGACTCAGGGCCCTCGGACTCACGGCCCTCGGACTCACGGCCCTCGGACTCACGGCCCTCGGACTCACGGCCCTCGGACTCAGGGCCCTCGGACTCACGACCCTCGGACTCAGGGCCCTCGGACTCACGACCCTCGGACTCACGACCCTCGGACTCACGGCCCTCGGACTCACGGCCCTCGAACACACGGCCCTCGGACTCACGACCCTCGGACTCACGGCCCTCGGACTCACGGCCCTTGGACTCATGACCCTCGGACTCACGGCCCTCTGACTCACGGCCCTCGAACACACGGCCCTCGGACTCACGGCCCTCGGACTCACGGCCCTCGGACTCACGGCCCTTGGACTCATGACCCTCGGACTCACGGCCCTCGGACTCATGACCCTCGGACTCACGGCCCTCGAACTCACGACTCACGCAGACGTGTGCAGTGTAAATAAGGGGTTACAGTCTCTCACTTCCGCCAGTATGAATCAAAGGTTTTGATGACATCACTCTGCACTTCAGCTTCTCATCAGATTTTCTGTCCAATCAAATGCGCTCTAGAATCTGAAGCTCCGCCCTTACACTATAAATAGACACTAAAGCTGCGGCTGAAATCGGTCACTTGTTCACACATTTACTGTTTTCTATGTGGTGAGTGGGGTCGGGGGTCACCGGGGGGTTCGCGCCCCTGCCCCTTTAATAGCTTATAGTAAAGTGCCCTTTCGATCGTATTGAGATTTAATTGTTGGGATTGAGCTGATCTGCAACGCGCCGGGAACTCCGTCATCACGTTGAAAGCTCATGCTCGAAAAAAAACATTTAGGTTTTAAAAGATTTAAACACCCAGGATGCACACACGTAAGGACCGTTTTAAACAATAATATGACACAAAGACATAAACATGTCATTCAACATACAATACAATTTGAACTTTCCTCCTTCGCACGGTCGCTGTGTAAACAGTGGAGCGGCACTTCCGCCGGCGTATTAGATGTTTATTATAAATAAAGTAAGACAGAGACCTTTTTCCTCAGCCGTAGGCAAGCACGTTTCAAATCAGTGCTTATAAGGAGACTAGCGCTAAATGAATCAAAGCAGATCGAGTTTGTTTCCAAAAATGCTGGATTTGTTTGTTTAATTATGGCACATAATTCGCTCCATAGATCAGCCTCTTCCTCATCTGATCGAGCAGCCGTTGAAGATCTTCAAGATCTCTGAAACTGCATTGATTTGGACTTCAAAACGTTGGTGTCCATTGACGTCCATTATTCGAAGAAAAATCCAGAAATGTTTTCCTCAAAAAACTTATTTTCTCTTCCACTGAGGAAAGAAAGACATGGACATCTTGGATGGAATTGAGGTGAGTAAATTATTAGGAAATTTTCATTTTGAGGTGAACTAATCCAGTAAGTGTCCTATTTGAAGGACTAATCCTGGCCTGTTTGTGAAACAAAAAGTGCTTTATAACAAAAGAAACTTAAAATAAATAAATTGGCCATTCAACTTATTCTCTCGAAACAAAATGAAGGTTGAAAGGAGCCCTCTAGCTTGTCCTCTTTATTCAATTACATGAATACCAGTCTAATTCTAATTCAGTGAACAATCTACATCAGTTAGTCTTAAATATACAGATGGAGTTAACCACTCGTTCATGTAAATCAATGTGAACTAATAAGATCTCTCATTTTCTGATATCAGGCCTTTTTGCATATCATTATTTGCCTGATATTTATTTGTCTTTCACTAATGACAGAAAGTGCATGGGCAGACATGCTTTTGTTTCCGTTATCAGGCTATGTGAGGACCAGCGTGTTTGTTTGAAGCAACACTCAAAATAATTGAAATGTGAAGGTCACATATAAAAGGCTTGTCTAGCGTCTGATTTGCAAATGAAGCGACCCGTGTGTGGCCCTGAAGTGCAAATGGCCTCTGAATGATGTCAGATCCATTATAATGGCCTCTGATCTACATTAAAACCCGTATGCAGTTGTTCACACTGTCTTTGATTGACGATGGCATTATTCGTGGCAGCCCATCTGCTGGATCTATACAAATGAAGAGTTTGATTACGAAATCTAAAACAGAAACAGAGAAACACAGTCAAACTCTTTGACCCATTGGGTATTGAATTTGAGTTGGAGAGTATGCACTTGGAGAAGTGCTTTAAAGGATTAGTTCACTTTAAAAAAAACTTTTGCTGATAATTTACTCACCCCCATGTCATCCAAGATGTCCATGTCTTTCTTTCTTCAGTCGAAAAGAAATGAAGGTTTTTGATGAAAACATTCCAGGATTTTTCTCCATATAATGGACTTCAATGGGACCCAAACGGTTCAAGGTCCAAATGACAGTTTCAGTGCAGCTTCAAAGGGCTTTAAACGACACCAGACGATGAATAAGGTCTTATCTAGCGAAACCATCGCTCATTTAAAAAATAAATAAAAACAGTTTAAGTTTTATAAGCACAAATGCTCGCCTTGCTCTGTTCTGTGATGCACGGTCGTGACTCTCCTGTTCGAACTCGTTCATCAAAATGAACAAAATGACTCGAAAAAAGACTCGTTCATTTTGATGAACGGGTTCGAACAGGAGAGTCACGACCGCGCATCACAGAACAGAGCAAGGCGAGCATTTGTGCTTATAAAACGTAAACTTTTTTATTTATTTGTGAAACGAGCGATGGTTTGGCTAGATAAGACCCTTATTCATCGTCTGGTGTCGTTTAAAGCCCTTTGAAGCTGCACTGAAACTGTCATTTGGACCTTGAACCGTTTGGGTCCCATTGAAGTCCATTATATGGAGAAAAATCCTGGAATGTTTTCATCAAAAACCTTCATTTCTTTTCGACTGAAGAAAGAAAGACATGGACATCTTGGATGACATGGGGGTGAGTAAATTATCAGCAAAAGTTTTTTTTTAAAAGTGAACTAATCCTTTAATAGACCTTAGACAGGGTAGCGCCATATTTCATTTTTAGCATGAATGAAAATGAGGTTGTGATGGATAGAAGTACAGTTAAATGGATTATACTGTTGTTAATGTACAGATCATTCAGCTGACGTCTTGAACGAAAAAACTTGAAAGTTTTGAAAGTTGTTGCAAAGACTGCACTTCCATCAGACTGCATCCAAAATCGCATAGCCTACTCTTTTTGATAAGTGATTACTCCACGGACTAGTCTAACAGGAATTTTAGAGCTCATATGATGAAACAGTTTTTCCCTTCTTCGGATGGCTTCAAATGATGGCTGTTTTGACTTAAGCTCATAAATTCCTATAAAAATCCACTGAACGCTGAATAAATGAGTCATGCTTTTGTTTAAAGGCAGCAACCCATGACCCTTAATCATGGCACTGGTCATCTCTAAGAAAACGCTCCTGTAAGCATTAGCATGGATGTATAGGCTAACTGTAGTGCAGTGCACGTGTGTGCCACTAGGTGGAGCTTTCCCACTATCTGAACTATTTTAAGTATCAGATTTCATTCAAACCCACAACCTCCAGCACTTGTGTGAATACATGTGTGTGATTACATGTGTGTGATTACATGTGTGATTAAAGACTGTTTATGCTCAGGTTTACTTTCTCAAAAGTTTGAGTTCAGAAATATTTGTGTTTGAAAGTTGCCTCTGCTCACCAAATACAGTACAATACAGTAAAAACAGTAATGTTCTCAAATATTATTACAATTTAAAATAATGTTTTTCTGTTTGAATATATATTTTATACTGTAATTTATTCCTGTGATGTAAAGCTGGATTTTCAGCATCATTTCTCCAGGCTTCAGTGTCACATGATCCTTCAGAAATCATTGCTTTCTTAATATTATAAATGTTGAAAACAGTTGCGTAACATTTTTGCAGAAAGCGTGAACATTTCTTTTCCAGGTTTATTTGGTGAATAGAAAGTTCAAAATCTCCTGTAATATTGTAAATTATTTCTTTACTGTGTCAGTGTTTATCGATTTATTGACCCCACACTTTTGAACTGCATGTGTACATAACACAGATAACTTCTATTTCCTTGAAAAATCTCCTATAATTACTAAAATAAGAAACAGATAAACAGGAAAAAAATCATATAAAAACATGTATGAAAACAAAAAATAATCATATTAATATTATATTTCACATTTAAAGAGAATTAATTATATATTTAGATATATTTCTTTACAACTATTTGAATAGAGGGCAAAAATATATGTCTTAATGACCAAAGTTTATGAACATTTCTTTGTTTTGTGTGAAAAGACGTAGATTTAGATTGGGTTAACACTAGATTTGGATTGGGTTAACACTACTTATTCACAGTCTAAAAGCAGTTCTATAGACACACACCTTATTCATGCACACAGAAAAAATATAGTTTAAAAATAACACAGCTTGGGTTGTTTTATAACCCAACCACTGGATCAATATTGCACCAGACCAACAGTAGTTAATTTGACCCAGCAAGATGGGTTGGTCATTTTTAAACCCAACAGATGAGTTAAATATTCTACCCAAATGCTGGGTCAAATTAATTACAGTTCTGGGTTGATTCAACTACATATTTGTTAAATAGTGTACCCAAATGCTGGGTCAAATTAATTACAATTCTGTGTTGATTCAACTACATATTTGTTATATAGTGTACCCAAATGCTGGGTCAAATTAATTACAATTCTGGGTTGATTCAACTACATATTTGTTATATAGTGTACCCAAATGCTGGGTCAAATTAATTACAATTCTGGGTGATTCAACTACATATTTGTTATATAGTGTACCCAAATGCTGGGTCAAATTAATTACAATTCTGGGTTGATTCAACTACATATTTGTTATATAGTGTACCCAAATGCTGGGTCAAATGAACCCATATGCCATATTAATTCTAACACATTACAGTACAATTTAAGAAAATAAACTGCAATAGACTATTATTTAGACGAGCGCTCGGGTGTGTGAACTCACTCTGGTGATGATGTGATGACGTTCGAAGCACAAACAACCCATGTGCTGGGTCAACCGATGTATGTTGGGTTGATGGATTTTGACTCAATGCATGAGTTGCACAAAACAACTCAAATTCCATATAAATAACTCATAAAATATTTCATAACCCAGAGGTTGGGTTGATGAAATAACCCAGCTGTTTTTAGTGTGTGATCTCTCTATTATGTTATCCAGCAGCAAACGGTGGGTGAATATGGGGTAAACGGGAGAAAGACTCATTAAATATTTATAATCCTGCAGATTCAGTCGTGGTAACACTGTCAAACACACGAATGCAGCGTTCACTGTTCCGGCGGGAGCTAGCCGTCATTTCTACAGAACGGTTGTGTTTTATCTCTCCATGGCTCGTCCAGGGAAGAGCTACCGGCAGCAAACATCCCTCATAAAGAAATCAAGACTAAGCTAGATTAATTTATGACTGGAGATATGGTTTATCTGTGCACTGCATGGGTCACATGCTGTTCTGAACTTATACTCGCTCTGGCACTATTTCCCACTAAACTTTATTTTGAACATGCGTGTGCTGTCTGACCTCTGACCTCTGACCTCTGGTATTATGCAACATGTCTTTCTGAGGAACCGCATTATGCAACAGTTCTGCTGAAAAAATCAATGTCTGTTATTCTCATTTTCATCTGTCCTTTCTAACCTTTCCAATTTAGCATAGGAAAAAAAACGACTCTGTTTTTCTTAATTATCTCAGAATTACGAGATCATTTTTCATGAAAAAAAAAAAGTTTTTGCTCTGTTTTTCTGAATTTACTAGTTAATAATCTCAGAATTATGAGATACATTTTTCTTGAAAAACATTTTTTTCACTCTGTTTTTCTGAATTAATGAGTTACTCATAATTTTGAGATAATTAACTCGTTAATTCAGAAAAACAGAGCAAAAAAACAATTCTGTGAAAAATTCTTTCGTAATTCTGAGATAATTAAGTCGTTAATTCAGAAAAACAACAAAAAAAATTCCTCAAGTGAATACAATACGCTTCCGTACATATATTAAATTGTCATTAAAAACATTGGCTTGTTTATTCGAGTAATCTGCTTCATTCATTTATCGGCTCACCATGAAATTGATTTATTAGCCAATCTTTATTGACCTTGGAAACTTGGATACTTTATCTGTCTGAACAGATGTAGTGCAAAACAGCAATACAATTATAAAATAGACAATACACTTTTTGAACAAGTTATAAATAAATAAACATAGGCCTACTTGATATTGCACAAAATGTACAGTTTACTCTCAATATAAACAAATATTAAAACAGTATAACACAACAGTGTAATGATGACTATTCAGTCTCTACATGGATCTAGATTATTTATTTTAAAAAATATAAACTTCTGCTCAGCTAAAGGGTAAAAATAAAAAGTAAATTTATTAATTTACTGTACACTGCATCGTAAACATGAACAGCTTGTGTCGATGAACTCCACTCCGGGTCAGTGAGTTAGACACGCCCATCAAACGTCAATCACTTCTTCCACCAATCACATGCGTTCAGAAAACGCAAAGAGGCGGGAACACTAGTCCACGTCATCATCAAGCCCTTCCTCGGTTTTATTTCCTACAACAGTCACCTTCTCAACGCTATTTTTACCTGTAAATCTTTTTTTGTTTGTTTAAACAAGTACACATACTTGACGTGATAGTTTTAACCCTGACACCTCGATAAAGTTATTTTAAGAAATGGTCTCCAGTCAACAGTGTCGCATTACCCGGGCTTCAGATCCGCGTGCACGCAACGCTAAACATAACATGGGCACGTCAGCGCGGGATTAACGTTTCTCGGTACAGCCCTACAAAAGGATGGGTTTTTATCTTTAAACTCAGGTAACTGTTACTTTATTATGTTTTGAATGACTTTATAATTATCGGACTCGATACCGAATGCACTAGCTATACATTTCGTTTTACGCAATACTTGCACGTTTCGCGCAGTAAACAGTAACTTAGGCGTCTCAAACCCTCACTGGGTTCCCTATCTAGATAGCATGTTAGACGCGTGGTTAGACCGTAACAATGTTGTCTATGTAATCAGCGTACTGTGTTTGAGCAACACCCCGGACACCGGTTGTTGTTGTCCCTGACAGTAACCGGCTAAAGCCGGTTCAGACCGTGGGGTTTTGCTTCCTCTACTAAAGCAGTTTCATCGCATGTGTTAAACCGGCTGTCCAGCCGTTTTTACATTCAATAATCGGACTTGGTATATATTTTCTAATATTGTGACCAGGGGCTGTTATGTATGTCCGTTGATGTTTAAGGCGTGATTTAATCTTCAAATACACGTATAATGTAACGGGATCTTACAGAAGCAGGAGCAGATTGAGATTGTCAGTCAGGTATTACAACACTGATGCTGTTAGATGTGTTTTGCATTGGGAAACGTGTGTTTATTTCGCTCTGTGTTTTAGGTCTCTTCATTCCCATCTCCATTCGCCGGTGTGTCAGTCATGGACAGCACTAGTGTGACTCTCACTGTGAGAGGGACCACAACACGACCAGGTAAGATACATAATGCAATAAAATACTATTGTTTACATGTATTGTTATTTTAAGGTATCTGTAACTGTGTAATTATACATTTAAATACTGAGTAATAATAATTAACATCATGTAGGATTAGGATTGATTAGGGCATGGTTTACTTGCGTGTAACAATTTTAATTACTATATTAACTACGTGTAACAAGGACTCTGGAAAATAGTGTTACCACAACTTTTGAAGTAAAAGTATTGTGAGGTTCAACTGTGGAATAATGTTTCCTTTTGGCCACTTACATGATATGATCAAGTTAAAGCTGCACTGTAATCTCTAATAAATATATATAAATAAAAACAATCAATGTGGTCTAATTAAAATTCTGTACGTTTGACTTTGTAATCGTTTGGAGTTTGTTCAATTGCTGAACACGAGTCTAATATCCCGTCTAAAGCAAATGTTATAATCTTTTGTTTTGCTGTTTGAATAATTCTGAGATAGTTTAGATTGAAGGCAAACATAAGTTACAACATGAAACTTTAATCATAGATCTTTGCTATCTTTGCTAGACATGCTATCCCTAGTCCATTGTACATAGTCTCTTATTTAATATTTTAATCAAACCAATTTTACAGTGTTATATGGTTGTTGTAACTATGTAAAGCATTAAATCATGTAATGAAATGTATAGTATTTATAGTATTCATTTTAATTTATTCAAAATTACTTTCAAATGATAAGTACAAGCTGCCCGTGTTTTTTTTTTAAATAAAATGTTAATATAAAGTATTTATCAAGCATTACCAACTAAAATTTAATTATATGTAGGAATAAGAAAGTAATGTTTAGTAAATATTAAGTGTTCTTCAGTCAATATTAACTTTGAGATGATGGATTAGTAATTTTTTTTACAACATTTACATTAGTGCATAATGTAAACATTTGGTATAATTGTAATACAGAAATGTGTTGTTATTAAGTTAATATTGACCACGTCCGCATGTATTTGTATTTATTTATCGTCTTTGTTGTGAAATTTTGCAACTGTTGTTGACATATGATACTTAAAGGCACGGTAGGCGATTTGTTCCAGAAATATATTTTTAATTCTGGTTGAAGTCTCTTCGTTCGTTCGTTAGCTATATGTCGTCTGTGGAAGGCGTAGGGCCATAACATTTCCATCTAATTGCATTCGGTCCTACAGTACATGCCTGTCAACATATGTATTGTCATACCTCCGCACACAGACATCACACGTCATCCGTGCGTTTAAAGCTATCTAGAGATAGTCATCCTCATTTATATAGCGCTTTTAACAATGTAGATTGTTTCAAAGCAGCTTTACAGAGATAAACATAATTTAATAGACAGAAATCAGTCACAGAGCACCACAAACAAACAGCATCTGCCTTTTACAGTGCCTCCTGAAGCAAAACAACGAGCTTATTCTGCGTTCACGCCATAACTAGCGTAATTTGATAAGGATGGAAGCCTGTGATGTTATATCTGAGTGGTTCGTGAGTCGAAATATTTTGTTTCAATGGCAACACTATCAGTGCTGAAAATAATCTGCAGCAGTTTTACACTCTTTATTGTCAGAACATTTCACAAATCTGAGGTAGAACATTCAAACATTTGTCAGGTTTCCTTAACAAAATAAATATCTGAATAGAAACATATATATCTTAGTTTCTGCATGTGCTAATGGGATATATTTTCTTAAGTCTTGAAACAGGTTTGTGTTGCCTGACCCTGATGGCTCGTATCTTCAGCTGCAATATTAATATTACATATTGTGTCTCGAAACGCATATTTGACAGTAAATCTGCATCCTAACGCAAGCTAATACTACTGTGAAATGTATGTTCATTAACAAAAACAGTAGCATCTGTTAATTTTTTTTCCGCATTTTTATTTGGTAAAATGTAATTTTCTGACTGTTTGAGTTTTATTAAAATGAACCATTGGTCCTCAGTATCATGCATTTAGCTCATGATAACCCCAGATAAACCCAGGCACAGCCCACAGCACATCACTATCATGGCTAAATGTAACTTATGGTTTCTATACTATTTGTATGAAAAACAGTAGCCTAAATACATGATTAAATACTGTAATTATATTCCATTAGTCATTTAATACATTGTCTACATTAATAATATAATACAATTCAATATGTATATCCCACATGTCATGGTGCAGTTATTATCACTAGGCTAACGTTACAGTAAATCCATAAATAGATTCAGTATTAATTCAGATTCAGACTGTATCGCTGCGCACCGTGTTTCTCCTGTTTGTCAGCGCTGTTTATCTGCCTTTAAACTTAAGAAAAGTTATATCGCTATCGTTTTATCGCCCAGCTCTAATTGAAATGTGCTTTGAGACATGAGGCAGTTTAACTTTATTTAACTAAGTTTACCCCCGGCTGTACTCGTTATGTGTTCTGAAGGAGTGGCGGCTTTGTAGACGTTTTCAAAGCTAGCGTGTTATAGCAAGCCTCTCTGAAAATACCATTATAGCGCCTGGAGACACATTCCTTCGCTTACCTCACAGCAGAGAAATAATCAAGTGTTGTGTGTTCTGTCTCAGGTGAGGTGATCGCAGTGGTCGGCAGTTGTGAAACCCTGGGCTGCTGGTTTCATCAGAAAGCCGTGACCCTACAGCCAGCGGAGGAGGATGATGGGTACGTTAGCAATGCCATCTTATGTTTGCGTTTCAGCACTATCACTGTCACCCTTGACCAACTTATTTATCTTCTGTGTTTTGCTTGCTTGTCTCGTCTCACTCAGAAACCTGTGGAGAACTACCGTTCAGGTTCCTCGAGGGTGTGAAACCAAATATCGCTATTTCAAGGGATTCTTTTTTGAATCTAAGGTGAGATCTTCTTTTCCTAGTAAACAAACATGATATAAGGCATAAACAGTCTTTAAAGGATTAGTTCACTTTTAAAAAAACTTTTGCTGATAATTTACTCGCCCCCATGTCATCTAAGATGTCCATGTCTTTCTTTCTTCAGTCGAAAAGAAATGAAGGTTTTTGATGAAAACATTCCAGGATTTTTCTCCATATAATGGACTTCAATGGGACCCAAACGGCCAAACCATCGCTCATTTCAAAAATAAATAAAAAAGTTTGTTTTATAAGCACAAATGCTCGCCTTGCTCTGTTCTGTGAGACCTTTTCAACGTAATTGCGTATTACGTGACGTCACATGAACGCGCATCACAGAACAGAGCAAGGCGAGCATTTGTGCTTATAAAACGTAAACTTTTTTATTTATTTTGAAATGAGCGATGGTTTGGCTAGATAAGACCCTTATTCATCGTCTGGTGTCGTTTAAAGCCCTTTGAAGCTGCACTGAAACTGTCATTTGGACCTTGAACCGTTTGGGTCCCATTGAAGTCCATTATATGGAGAAAAATCCTGGAATGTTTTCATCAAAAACCTTATTTCTTTTCGACTGAAGAAAGAAAGACATGGACGATCTTGGATGACATGGGGGTGTAAATTATTAGCAAAAGTTTTTTTTTAAAGTGAACTAATCCTTTAAAGGCCCGATGGTGAATTGATTTCCCAATACCTTTAAAGAGCAGTCTTAGCTTTATGTATTTATAAATGTTGTTTACAGTATAACATCTTTTTTTTATCTTTCTTCAAGACTCATCATAATCTATGCAGTATCTACTGATGTTGTTTAATCTTTTGTGATATTCATGAGGATTATATCCAACTGTTTAATTATGCATGTGTGACTGCAGATTCTCTTACTCATGTGGAATAAGGGCTTTCTTTTTTCATCATTAATTCTTAGGGTACTTTAAGAGTTTACATAGTTTTAAGAGATTGAAATTCGTGTGTGTGTGTGTGTGTGTGTGTGTGTGTGTGTGTGTGTGTGTGTGTGTGTGTTGTGTGGGGTTTCCAGGTTTTTCTCATCACAGCTGTTAATCTCTTTTAGCTGACCTTGACTCAGTTCTTGGTAGTTTAGGTTTTGTTTTCTCCCTGGAGAATGAAGGTTCTGAAACAGTGGCTGCTGGTTTCCTGCTCCTCCCATCATGCTGTGTCTCTCATGCATAATATTTACACATCAAATATCTCACAGCCAGAAGTATTCTTTTAAAATTTAGAAGCAGAATGAACAAGAACAAGATTTAAGAATTTAGAGCCATTTTCTCATAGTTAAGCGTATCAGCAAACTATTAGAGGAAACCTAATCTGGTTAAATAACATTTTAAGCTAAATGATAAGTACAGGGATTTTCAAAGCATTTTTAACATAACCTGGAGATCTCTAGTTTAAACACTGAAAAATGCCAATTTGTTTCTTCTGACTAATTGGTCCACTTTTCAGATGTCAACCAACCGGCTGGCTGGCAAGAAAGTGGTGAATATGCCTCATGTTCTTTTTTCAGGAGTGAAACTTTGGTTTGAATGGCCAAAGTGGGCTTTGTTTTTCCAAAATCTGTCCATAATCTTAACCCCCATTTGGAATTACAGAAAGATGGTGGTCCATGTCAAGTCATAGTCAATAGATGGGAGACCCATCAGATGCCCCGCTCATTGAGTCCCTCAGGTATCTGACCCCAGAATAGTGCACGTGTCTATGAACCCCATCCTTCATGCTTACCACACTCAGATCAGTTTGTCCCCTTCAACTCTAAGCGTACATTATCAATACATGTTACTTCAACATTTTAAAAATTTCACATTTGTAATATGTGACCCTGGATCACAAAACCAGTCTTAAAGGATAATTCGGGTATTTAGCACTTTGAGTCTATTTTCTAGTGTGTTTTGGATGAACTAGAGTGGTGGACACAGAAAGGTCCTGTCTCGACTTTTTGACTCTTCATCCAAAACACACTAGAAAATAGACTCAAAGTGATAAATACCGGAATTATCATTTAAGTCGCATGGGTATATTTTGGGAATAGCCAACAATACATTGTATGGGTCAAAATTATAAATTTTTCTTTCATGCCAAAAATCAATAGGATATTAAGTAAAGATCATGTTCCATGAAGATATTTTGTAAATCTCCTACCGTAAATGTATAAAACTTTTTTTTTTGTGAGTGGATGCAGCACAATCATGAACATAAATGCACAACTTTAAAGGAGATTTTCTCAATGTTTCGATTTTTTTGCGTCCTCAGATTCCAGATTTTCAATAGTTGTATACCGGCCAAATATTGTCCTATCCTAACAAACCACACATCAATGGAAAGCTCATTTATTCAGCTTTGTGTGATGTATAATCTCATTAAAAAAAAATGACCCATGTGACTGGTTTTGTCATCCATGGTCACATATGATGTATTTCCAAGTGAATGAATCTAGTGGGAAGTAATGTGACTTGGGATCTCGCAGAACATTACTGGAACTGAAAGTAGTCTGATTGTTGTTAGTTAAAATAATTTTCCCTACCTGCATTATTTTCTTTAGAAAATGCATCAATGAATCATGCACAATAAAACCAGCGACAAGTAAATAACCCTCTAATACCCTGCCCAGCATGCAATAGCCGTCATTTCACCGTCTAGGTTAACTATAGACCCATATAGTCCAGCTAGGAGTAACACACTTCTAACCAAAATAACCTTGAATTTGGTTACATGTCGTTTTTACCGAATAACTTTCCAAAAACCTTTTTTAAAAAGTTTCCATCCACTGGTCAATGGAATTATCTGAATTTCGGTAAAAAAGCTCATGTGAATAAAGCTGGTGAAAGTGTGTTTCCATCCAACGGCTTTAAAGCGAATATAAACCTGTGTGTAATGACGTCACATGCTGTTTTGCCATCAAATTGGTATATCGAATTGATTTGAGACATTTTAAGGTGTTTCCAATTATTTTCGCACAACATTTGCGAACAAAGTTTTGCTAGACAAAATGGATCGCGCCATAATAACGTTTCCATCAGCGTTTATCACATAAGCCGTATATCCATCAAGATAAAATCCCATGAGACCGAACGCATTTCATTTGAGTCGATATTCATGACATTCAATCCAATTTTACTGTTTCCATAAGGCATTTTTCATTCCATATCACTTAATGCGGATAAAAACGTGTGGATGGAAACATAGCTAGTGATTACAAGGTGTTTAGTGATCAATTAGATAACATGTCAAAGAAATGAAACCAGTCTATTTTTGGGCTATAGTTAGACGTCTGGTAAATTTTCACTGACAGCCCAAATTTTGCTGTTTTAGCCTAGACATCAGGGCTGTGTTTGGACGGCTATTAGACGTCTTTTAAACGCAGTATTTCTTGCTGGGTGGTCTTGTTGTGCATGAATCATGCATGTTCTAAAGAAAAAATGCATTTTTTTAAATTTACTTCATGTTGTCTTTAATGTTGATTTCAGTCTTATTTGTCATGTACAGATGTAATGTCAATAAAAGCCACTTAGGATCCACTAATGGTTCAATTATTAGCAACGATAATATCTAGTGCTATTACCCGTCTTAGACAAACAGAGCAACACTGTTTCTGATGGAGCATTCCTGGGTTTACTAGCAATGCTTTTGTTGCGTGCACTTAATCTAGCCACTTTACATTTTAGATTTTAATTCTTTGAATTTCTTTTTTTTAAGTAATTGCATTAATAATTTTGAGTTAGTTTTTACACTTAAAATTATTAAAAACCTATAATACACACACACATTTAGCGTTCCTTTATTTGTGTGCACAACACACATTTAACACATGCATTTAACAAACTATTCAAAACAATACATTTTAAGGGCATCTATACTTTTTGCTAGGCAGGATCTATAATTTAAATCATGTAACTGTTTCTTTGTGCTTGTGTTGCCAAAAAAAACAAAAAAACAATTTGCTTGCATGGTAATACTCATGTTAAATGATGCATTTTCTGTTATTATTTAACTTTATATATAATTTAATTAAGATGCATTTAACCAGTTAATAATCTGTAGTGTTCTTCTTAAATTCGAACATGCCCAGTTTTGCGTGTGTATAATATAGGCTACAAGTGTGTAGAGCTCCATCCAGTACAGAGCAAACTAAAGACTTATTTATCTTTACATTTTGATTGTTTAAGAATTAAACCAGGACAGTAATGTTGGTGTCTGTTTACTCTGTACTGGTGTCTATCTCTTGTAGCATGAGTGTTTGACCTTCCATATTAATTTGTGTTCTTGTCTTGCAGAACCAGAGCTCGTGATTGACGACGGACACTTTGGAGTCATTAGTAAGTTTGACGACTGAAATGACTTAAACACAAGTTTGAATGCACTCACTCACACCTCAAATTCAAACCAAATTTGTATATCTTGTTTTAACATGCAAATAAAATGTGTTTGGTGTGCAGATGGTGTTGAGTGTGAGGACTCTGGCTGGTTGACGTGCCAGACGGAAATTCGTCTCCGGCTTCATTACTCCGTGAAACCTCCAGTGTCTATTACTAAGAATAAATTTAAGAAGTCACGCTTCAGGTAACATCCTTTACAGAAGACAGAACACATATTTAACCCTACAAATTACCCCTTGTTCAGACTGTCAGTCCAAATCCGATTTTTGTGCATATCCGATTGGATTCCGATCCTATTTAGCATGTGTGAATGGCAACATTTTTTTATAAATCGCATGCATTCATACACTGTTAATTTTGACAGTAAATTTTTATTTAGTTTTAGTCAGTCTTTTGACTAAAGTGGCATATTTTAGTCATCTGAATTGTTTCAGTTTTAGTTGACGAAATACAATAAGATTTTAAATCTATTGTAGATTTAGTGGACTAGAATATAATGGGTTTAATTAAATTGTAATGCGTTAATTTAGAATTTATTAACCTGTTAATATGAATGATTTTTAAGTTTGAACATGCAATACAGACACAGATTTAACTACTGTGACTTAAAAAATATCTTAAAATGAAATAAAACCACTTTTCCTAAAGTAAAACACAGTCGTCTTTTCAATGAATGATATTTGCATTCCTTAAAGGGTTAGTTCACCCAAAAATGAAAATTCTATCATGGTTTACTTACCCTCAAGTTGTTCCCAACCTCTATGTGTTTATTTGTTCTGCTGAACACAAAGGAAGATATTTGGAAGAAAACAGATCTCATTCCCCATTGACTACCATAGTAGGAAAAAATACATACTATGGTAGTCAATGGGGAATGAGATCTGTTTTCTTCTAAATATCTTCCTTTGTGTTCAGCAGAACAAATAAACACATAGAGATTGGGAACAACTTGAGGGTAAGTAAACTATGATAGAATTTTCATTTTTGGGTGAACTAACCCTTTAACTACTTGCATACGTCATTCTTTATTATTTCAAGCAGACATATTTATTTGTATGAATTGAATATAAATAATCCTTATTAAAGCTATTAACAAACAGTGAATGCTTTTCTTTTGTTGCTTGATCAATATTAAAGGTGCTCTAAGCGATGTCACGAGTTTTTAAGGCCAAAACATTTTTTGTCACATACAGCAAACATCTCCTCACTATCCGCTGGCTGCCTGTCCCCTGAACACACTGTAAAAAAACGCGATCTCTGCGGACACCCCAGGCTCCACAAACGGCTACAAAAACAAACTCTAGCGACCCGCTCTACGAAACATAACAAACTGTTCCAGCCAATAACCGACAAGAATAGTTTGGGGGCGGGGTTTGAGGGGTTAGTGCGCGGATAAGGAGGAGGGAGGGTCTAGCTAGCCTCCGTTTTGTTTGACAATAGTTCGAATGTCAACAAGAAGTGATGTCACCCAGGATCGCTTAGAGAACCTTTAAGGACACAGACCGCATTAGGTTTATTACGCACTGTCACTTTAAGACATCCGATCATGTCCAATGACATGCGGATACAAATGCACTGATGGACATCCGATACACTCACAACTGTTTAACACATAACCGACATAGTTTACATGAATACTCTCCAAAACGGACATTTAGACATAATGCTGTGTGTATTTGTTCATTCAGACACGAAAGCTCAGTTCAGTCCTTGCGCGCTGTATTCGGTTGTTAAGTCTTAGCCTCTTCCGGACCCAAGCGCTCCGCTCGTCTTTCAGATCCTAGACTACATAAAACTTTTTCTTAAAGGGCTTTTTTCGCTTCAGTGCCAGTGGGTGTTACTAGGGATTAAGGAATAGCACCCACTAGCGCCAAAGTTTCTTCATTCGTTTAAGATTTGTAACTTACCTAATCAACTGCAGCCATTTTCTCTTATCTTTCTCGTCACAGGGAAAGCGATAGATGACAGTTAAATGTCACTTGTTTTTTTTAACTCCGATCTATTAAAACTACACGGGAACACGTTAAAACTCGGGCGAAAGCGGTAGGTAGGTAGAGAGGACCCGGCCTTTGGACCCGGAAACAGTATTATCGGAGAGCGCTTACGTCACGACTTAACAACCGGATAGGTGTGTGTGCACGGCTGCACGCTTCGGGTTAGGTGTGTGTGTGTGTGCACGGCTGCACGCTTCGGGTTAGGTGTGTGTGTGTGTGCACGGCTGCATGCTTCGGGTTAGGTGTGTGTGTGTGTGTGCACGGCTGCATGCTTCGGGTTAGGTGTGTGTGTGTGTGTGCACGGCTGCATGCTTGGGGTTAGGTGTGTGTGTGTGTGTGCACGGCTGCATGCTTCGGGTTAGGTGTGTGTGTGTGTGTGTGCACGGCTGCACGCTTCGGGTTAGGTGTGCGTGTGTGTGTGTGTGTGCACGGCTGCACGCTTCGGGTTAGGTGTGTGTGTGTGTGTGCACGGCTGCATGCTTCGGGTTAGGTGTGTGTGTGTGTGTGTGCACGGCTGCATGCATGGGGTTAGGTGTGTGTGTGTGTGTGTGCACGGCTGCATGCTTCGGGTTAGGTGTGTGTGTGTGTGCACGGCTGCACTCTTCGGGTTAGGTGTGTGTGTGTGTGTGTGTGTGTGCACGACTGCACGCTTCGGGTTAGGTGTGTGTGTGTGTGTGCACGGCTGCACGCTTCGGGTTAGTGTGTGTGTGTGTGTGTGCACAGCTGCACGCTTGGGTGAGGGGTGTGTTTGTGTGTGTGTGTGTGTGTGTGTGTGTGTGTGTGTGTGTGTGTGCACGGCTGCACGCTTCGGGTTAGGTGTGTGTGTGTGTGTGTGTGCACGGCTGCACGCTTCGGGTTAGGTGTGTGTGTGTGTGTGTGTGTGTGTGCACGGCTGCACGCTTCGGGTTAGGTGTGTGTGTGTGTGTGTGTGTGTGTGTGTGCACGGCTGCACGCTTCGGGTTAGGTGTGTGTGTGTGTGTGTGTGTGCACGGCTGCACGCTTCGGGTTAGGTGTGTGTGTGTGTGTGTGCACGGCTGCACGCTTCGGGTTAGGTGTGTGTGTGTGTGTGTGTGTGTGTGTGTGTGCACGGCTGCACGCTTCGGGTTAGGTGTGTGTGTGTGTGTGTGTGTGCACGGCTGCACGCTTCGGGTTAGGTGTGTGTGTGTGTGTGTGTGCACGGCTGCACGCTTCGGGTTAGGTGTGTGTGTGTGTGTGTGTGTGTGTGTGTGCACGGCTGCACGCTTCGGGTTAGGTGTGTGTGTGTGTGTGTGTGTGTGTGCACGGCTGCACGCTTCGGGTTAGGTGTGTGTGTGTGTGTGTGCACGGCTGCACGCTTCGGGTTAGGTGTGTGCACGCAGAAAACCGTACCTAATAGAGCTCTTTTTTGCATCGCCACTCTTATTCAGATCTGTATGTCTGCTCTACTCATTCTCCCAGATGTTTACATTTTGTAGCGTTTTATGAGACCGCTGGGTAGATCAGTAGGCTACAGTAGGCTACACATGTGCGCATCTACACACACGCAGGACATCAGTTCTGACTGGATCACCTCCCAGATCATCACTATCTAACATTTTCGTCTAGTTTTTATTCGTTGACTAAAATGTCAATAGATTTTCGGCATAGTTTTTGTCATTCAAAACTAGGTTTTATTTAGTTACCATCTCGTTTTCGTCTGTGAAAAAATGACGTTGAAGAAAATTATGATAAATTATTCGTCAACGAAATTAACACTGCATTCATGAGTGGTTTGAAATCCTATTCAAATCTAATTTCTGGAAATCCATTCAGTCGGAACCGATTTTGCATAGCTTTTTTTTTTTTACTTGTATGTCACTTTGTCACGACTGCAAACATTGCGTTGTGTTGTTGTTAATATGCAGGTCATGCAGACAATTATAATACAATGGAGACATCCCTGCGGCCCAGTGAATGAATGAGGCGTTTATATAGCGCTGTCATGTAGTGATGAGGTGTCTTCACTTCTGTCACTGTGCGGCAGAGACGGCGGCACGGAAGTAAGCGGTTTCTGTCGTGATTCATTAGTAACCCAGCACTGCTGCTACACATGGTCATGTTCTTCTAAGACAACATTGCAAACTCCTCCATGTTGTTTTTGCTATACCAACGCAACATCACTTCCAATGGAAAGAAAATGCAGATATTACAGAAAAAGGCAAATTTATATATAAATGTCGTATTTATAAGTTCTTATAAAGTCTGTCAGAAGCACTTGAAAAATAATTGACTGGTCAAATAGATTTATTTTTATATCAGATAATTAATATAGGGATGCACACTATTGCAAACATGTTGTAGAGCTTATTTTTACAATTCAAACAGCATACTTTCATCTAGAACAAGTACTAAACATTTATTGAACCACATAAACTGTCATCCATTTTATTGTTAAACCTCTGAGGGTATTCTTATAATGTCGACTGACATTTTCAGGAATACATAGTCATGGAAATGTGCCGAAAAGTATTGGTTAAAATGCGTATGAACCCTGTATTTGTCTTTTTGGCTGCACATTATACTGTTTTGATGCATAATTTCACTTTTCCGGAACATGCTAAAATATAATTCACCCAATTAATGTCTGTTTTAGATTGAAGCTGATGCTAGAAGGTATTGAGGAAGAGGAAGAGGAAAGCCCTTCGACGTGGCATGAGATGATCACTACGCTGGAGACCAGTATGATCAGTGATGTCGAATGTCAGTCTCGTCATTCCCAGCCAGAATGTGGGTACTCCCTGGTCCCCTCCAAGTGGACCGAATACAGCATTCACACCATGGACCCCGACAACCTCGAGCTCACCTTCGAGTTCTTTGAGGTGCGTGAACGAACGATGGTCTTTGGTGTTGCTTCATATAAAGATTATGACCACAACTATATCAGAAAGCATTTTTATGTAAGGGTTAAATGATTAGTTCACTTTAAAAAAAACTTTTGCTGATAATTTACTCACCCCCATGTCATCCAAGATGTCCATGTCTTTCTTTCTTCAGTCGAAAAGAAATGAAGGTTTTTGATGAAAACATTCCAGGATTTTTCTCCATATAATGGACTTCAATGGGACCCAAACGGTTCAAGGTCCAAATGACAGTTTCAGTGCAGCTTCAAAGGGCTTTAAACGACACCAGACGATGAATAACCACGCGTTCTTGTGATGTCACGTAATACACAATTACGTTGAAAACGTCACATGAACGCGCACCACAGAACAGAGCAAGGCGAGCATTTGTGCTTATAAAACTTAAACTTTTTTATTATTTTTGAAATGAGTGATGGTTTGGCTAGATAAGACCCTTATTCATCGTCTGGTGTCGTTTAAAGCCCTTTGAAGCTGCACTGAAACTGTCATTTGGACCTTGAACCGTTTGGGTCCCATTAAAGTCCATTATATGGAGAAAAATGGAATGTTTTCATCAAAATCATTCATTTCTTTTCGACTGAAGAAAGAAAGACATGGACATCTTGGATGACATGGGGGCGAGTAAATTATCAGCTAAAGTTTTTTTTAAAGTGAACTAATCATTTAATGCCCTTCGAGGTGTCCATTGTCAGGTATTAATGGACGACGGCGAGGCGTGAACTGTAATTGATTGACATAAATTCTGCATGGATCCTCTTAGGCCGTATGTCCACCAAAGCGTTTTTTCACGCGGCTGGTGTATTTTTCCAATTGTTTTGAATGGGAGCGCCACGTTTATTAAACGCCATGAGCGTAACGAGGCGCTGAGCGGCCGGCGTTTTTACAGGTCGCCGGGAGTTAAAAAATGTTCAACTTTGGGTAAAACGCAGCGCTCATCACTGGAACCTTTAATCCCAGCCGTCCAATCACAGTGGAGGAGGGGCGGGGCTAATAGCACACCGACCAACTGTCACAACATTCTGTACAACAACGTCAACCAGCAGAGCTAACCCAACAAAATGGATGAAAAATACATTTTTAGTATGAAACGAATTATCTGCGAAATCAGTTACAAGTAAACTGTGCTGCGATATTCTGTATCATAGCGACGAATCGCCTCAACTGAAAAAACGCTGCGCTGCCAAAACGCTCTCAAGCGCCACAGCTAGGCGTTTCAGCAGAGCGACTAGCGTTTTCAGCTGCTAAAAACACTTTGGTGGACACACGGCCTTACTGAATCATGACTATTCTGTCCTGTGTTTGTGGTGTAGGAGGACATGAGTGAGGCTGTGGTTCAGGGCGATTCCCACCCAGGCTACGTGGGCACCTCATGCCTCTTGTCGTCGTCTTTTGTGGAGAGTGGCAAAGATTTAGGTGTGGTTACCCTTCCCATCATGAGCCGAAACGGCAGACAGACTATTGGAAAAGTCAGAGGTATAATCTCTACCACAATGCACTGGTGTTGTCTGGTCTCCACCATAAAACTAATGTTCATTCCTGTTGCCCATGATGCACACAGTATTTGCCTCTGTAAACATTTCACAGACAGTAAATATAGTCATGTTTGCAAGATCCGCCCTGCTAGTAGCTAGATAATCTTATTATATGCCTGTCATTTATTGATGTGCTAATGTTTAACCATTAAGTGTTGACTTTACTGAAGAGAGTAAAGTAAATGTTTTGTTGTTGATGTCAGTGGATTACCTGGTGACGCGTCCTATCCCAGGCCTTCAGTGTGACATGAGTCAGTCTTTCGCCAAGTACTGGAAGAAGAGGAGCGCTTTGCATGTTGGACACAGAGGAGCAGGGAGCACACATGCGGCCAAGTGAGTAGCAAAAGTGTGGTTGTGCTACAAGAGTCCGTGTAGTGTTCAGTGTTTGTCCTTATGGGTAGGCCCACGAGGCGTATAGATCGGGCCCAAGAAATCAAGCCCGACCCGACCCGACACATTAACTGTAATTATGAGCCTGATTTAAACCCAACCATTTTTTAATACGTGGGTCGTTATAACTGACATTCTCAACTACTTTCTATGTTACTTTCTCCCGCCCGCAACATTCATGTTTTGTCCGCTCCCGCCCGCAAAAATAGTTTTTTTTCCGTACCTCCAAATACTTTCAAGTTAGCCTATGTGTCGCCATCATACACATCAGCATAATGCCGGATAAATGATTTGTTTTGTTGGGTCAAGTTGGGGCTCGGGCAGAGAATCTAAGCTCTAACGAGGCGTCAGGAAAACACATTAAGCCACCTGAATTTGCTGCATAAACAAACCTGAAATAGTACATGTTTAACACAGAGAAATGTGTTGCTCTTGTATTTCAGGCATCACAAGATCAGAGAAAACACAATTGTCTCATTTCTAAGTGCAGCCAACCATGTGAGTGTAAATAAAGACTGCAACTGTACCAAATGCATAAAGTTCTGTTGAGTAAAATGAAAGGCTAAAGCATATCTGTTGTGTTTCCGTCACAGGGAGCAGCTTATGTAGAGTTTGATGTTCATCTGTCTAAAGATTTAGTTCCTATCGTGTACCACGACCTCACCTGCTGTATTTCTACTAAAAAGGTAACAATGGCGTTTGACTCATTTGCTGCAGTGAGAAATTACTTCATAAAATATAATTCTCCTCAGAACAGCTTTTGATTTCACTCTGACTGAAGACTTCCTACTTACATTTTTTAAATTCAGACTTGAACACTGATTTAAATTTTAAAACGAGTAAGAAAGATTTCTTATTCAACTTTTTACATGTTTTGTGTCCTTTTATAGAAAAATGACAATAATTCATTGGTGTTGTTCGAAGTTCCCGTCAAGGATCTTACGTTTGATCAACTTCAGCTTTTAAAAGTAAGACTTTATACCTTGTTTGAACAGTGAAATGCTATTATTATCTCCATGCTGATATTGATGTGTATGAATGTGTTTTTCAGGTGGCCCATACAACTGCCATGGAAGTTCATGACGACAAAGGTACAATTGCCCCATTAATTCATGTGCAATATCATCAGTTATCATATTTAACTGATCATTATATAACAGTCAGGTATCAGAAGTAAAAATCAAATACAAAATCTCCATAGTGAAAGACTTTTAGCGATACCATGTAAATCTTTTAAGACAGATCTATCATGAACCTTAATATTGTTAAACAATGTTTTATCCCTATTTCACGTAACATTAGTTCATATAGGATGTGGTAGCCCATAAAAGAGAAGTGTTTTCTGATAAAACTGGCTGATTTATTGCATCATTAATAAGCACACAGTATTGCACTTTAAGAAAAAAGTTCAAAAACTTAGTATGCTAACAGCTTTAAACACACTTGCCAAACACAGGCCTCTGTTCAGCTGTATCTAAATAAACAGTTAACTGTTGAATAGATAAAATTACTGCTTTTGTGTTGTTTTGTTTTGCCTAGAAGATGAAGAGGATTATATATATGAGCACCAGCCTTTCCCTTCCCTTTCACAGGTGTGACGCTTCAGCTTTTCTTTTCATGTAAATGTGTGTTTTTATTGCAAATGATGGTCAGTAATAAATAAAAAGTTGATCCGAAACTCTTGAACTTTCAAAGAATCCTGAAAAAAATTAATCACGGCTTGCACAAAAATATACAGAAAATCTGTATTTTCAGCATCATTACTCCAGTCTTCAGTGTCACATGATCCTTCAGAAATCACTATAATATGATGATCTGATGATCAAGAAACATTTATGATTATTATCAATGTTGAAAACAGTTTTGCTGCTTCATTTTTTTGTGCAAACCATGATTAATTTTTTTCAGGATTTTTTGATAGTTCAAGATAAAAGCATTTAATTAAAAAATAAATATTTTGCATTATTATAAATGTCTTTACTGTCACTTTTGATCAATTTAATGCGTCCTTTCTGAAGAAAAATATTCATTTTTTATCATATTGACCCCAAAATTTTGAATGGTAGTGTGTGTGTGTGTTTTATATATATATATATATATATATATAAAACAATTATAAAAAAATATATATATATATATAATGAGAATGAAAATAAATTGCCTCAAGATTTATTATAAGATTTATAAGATGTATATATTTATTATTATTTATTTATTTATTTTTATTTTTTAGAATTGTGGTTTTATTATATATATAATAATATATATATATACCACATTTTATTTTTATTTATATATATATATATATATAATAAAAAACACAATTATAATTTTTTTTAATACAAATAAAATGTGGTTTATATATATACATATGTTTATACCACATTTTATTTTTATTTTTTTAGCAACTTTTTTTACTACTGACCAAGAGATTTTAGAACATTGTGATAAATGTTTGTTTATATGGTTATTTATAACTTCTCTTCTCGTTTGACATCATGTTCCAGATATTCCATTCTGTTCCAGAACATGTGGGATTCAACATAGAGCTGAAGTGGATCTGTCAGTTTAAGGTTTGTGGCTCGAGCGATGTGTGATGGTGTGATCTGTGAAACGCCCTCATCATATCTGTTCCTCCAATCAGGACGGCTCCTGGGATGCAAAGCTCTCCTCCTACTTCAACATGAATCAGTTCCTGGACATCATTCTCACGTGCGTGCTGGAGAACGCCGGCAAGAGGAGGATCGTCTTCTCATGTTTTGATCCTGACGTTTGCACGATGTAAGAGGCCTAGATCACGTGCATATTATGATGATTATTAGGAAAATATATATTTTACGGAAACATTTACAGTCTCATTTGTTAACATTAGTTAAATGCATTGATCAATATAAACTAACAAGGAGAAATATATTTTTACAGCATTTATTAACCTTTTTAATGTTAGTTAATACAAATGTTAGTTCACACTGCATTAACTAATGTTACCAGATACAATTTCATTGTTAGTTCATGTTAACTAATGTAGTTGTCTAATAATAAAAATTAAACTTTATTGTAAAGTGTTACCATTTTTAATACTCTTAAAATTAAAGATTCCAAAAGGATTTTTTCCCTGTAGTGATGTCATAGAAGAACCATTTTGGGTTCTCCAAAGAGCTTTTCTTAAAGGATTAGTTCACTTTAAAAAAACACTTGCTGATAATTTACTCACCCCATGTCATCCAAGATGTCCATGTCTTTCTTTCTTCAGTCGAAAAGAAATGAAGGTTTTTGATGAAAACATTCCAGGATTTTTCTCCATATAATGGACTTCAATGGGACCCAAACGGTTCAAGGTCCAAATGACAGTTTCAGTGCAGCTTCAAAGGGCTTTAAACGACACCAGACGATGAATAAAGGCTCGTACACACCAGGACGAATTTCGGCTCGCGTTATTCGTCAGCGTTTTTCAACGCGTTTTTTGTGTTCACACCCAAGCGTTTTCGCTGACGATGAGCCGAGTGAACATGCAAATTCATTCCCTGACATTAGATGGCGCTTAATGTACAGAAATACCCCGGTACCACAAAGTGCTTCTGACACTCGCTTGTCACTCAGAAGAAGAGAGCAAGTTCGTCGCGTTTGTCATACAGTTCTTTATTCTCATTTGTGTCTCTTTATATAGACAACAACAAGACCAGCAGCTCTACATTCATCTGGCCTTGCATCTTCCTCGTCTTATTTCTTCCCGGCAGAGTGTAGTAGACGGACACTGTGTATCTTCTTCGCCATTACGAATGTGTGCTCGGCAAGACCGTTTTGTATTTGAGCGCCCCCAAGTTGTGTTTTACTGTAACTTCAGAAGCTCCAGACACGTGAGCAAAAGCGCCAATCTCATTGGTCGGATAGTTTTTGACGCGGCGCGTCAAACAAAAAACTAACCCGAGGCGTTTTTTTAAAAAAATGACGCTTTTACGCGTGGCGTTTTACGCGTCGGTGTGAACACTCACATTGGCGCCCTTTGTTTAGTCACGAGGCGTTAAACGTCGGCGAATAACGCGCGCGAAATTCGTCCCGGTGTGAACAGGCCTTAAGGGTCTTATCTAGCCAAACCATCGCTCATTTCAAAAATAAATAAAAAAGTTTAAGTTTTATAAGCACAAATGCTCGCCTTGCTCTGTTCTGTGATGCGCGTTTGTGACTCTCCTGTTCGAACTCGTTCATCAAAATGAACAAATCTTTTTTTGAGTCATTTCATTCATTCAACGAAATACACATTTTTTTCTTAGTGTAAAGACAAAATTTTAATAATCCAAAAAAACCTTTTTAACTATACCGAATCTTTTGTGCAATCAAAAGGTTCCATGGATGTTATGGAACCAATAAAGAAACTTTATTTTTAAGACAGCCAATTTAAACACTAAATAAACCAACAATGTATTTCTTGTTTAAAATATATGTGCACAATAAGTTCAGGGACATTTATTTAGAAAGTAATTAGTCAATCTTGACTTCAAGTTTAAGTAATTTCTGTTCTCTTCATCAGGGTGAGGAAAAAGCAGAACAAATACCCCATCCTATTTCTGACCCAAGGAGTGACGGACCTCTACCCGGAGCTCATGGACATCCGCTGTCAGAGCACTAAGATCGCCATGAGCTTCGCCCAGAGTGAGAACATCCTGGTGAGAGAACACACACACACACACCGTCAGATGTGCAATAGCACAGATGTGTAACTTCAGAACACAGTTATGCAATGGCATGGGGAGATGCCCAGTTTGGCTGGGTAGGAAGATCTATTGGACTTTGAAGTGAAAGAGATCAAATCATGATTTTCCGTTTCTGTGAGTTTTGTTTAAACTGCAAGAGGAATGTGGTTATTTTGTTTTCTTTAAATTCAATCCCTCCAGAAAAACGAGATTATGCCATCACATGATTTAATGCATAATCAGCCAAAGTCCTCATATTTATGCGGGGGCATTTTATCATATACGCCGCACTTTCGCCGCATAAATTGCAGATTTACGCGCAAAATATGCGGGTCTTGCATGATTTCATAATCCCCGCATTTTCGTTGCAAAAAAGTCGCATATATCTCAGCAGAAAGTTGTAAAATGTTGCGTTTGCTTCACACAAGAGCCGCCATTTTTCCCTGTTGCCATGGGAACGTTATGAAGTGACGTTTTTTACGCGACGTGAACGTCATCGAAAAGCTGTAAAACGGGAAGCACACTTTTTTTTATTATATGTTATTTCTTCATTTTGACAGAAGTTGTAGCATATTCCTCTTGTAAAGCTCCAGAACTTGTTTGACTCATCAATGTTTTGTAAGTTTGATGTGTTTTATTAAGGTCTGAAATAAAACAAGATGAACTGAAATATTCCAGTAGTGTATGTAGTAATGTAGTGTGCTTGATTATCATAGGAAGTAATAAGAAATGACTCTTTACAGTAAGGCAGTAGCCTAGTGAGAACAGGGAACAGGGGAATCACTTTCTCTCTTTCATCAAACCGCAGTTTTTGCAAGTTCCCACAATTTCATCACATAAAATTGCATAAATATCCACATATTCCATCGCATTTTTAAGAAAACGTGCCCCATAATCAAGGATTTTAGCCCGCAACAATCACAAAAAAACTCTGCGTTTTTCTGGAAGGACTGTAAATTGGTGCCATGTCAAATTTCATCACAAAGACTCAACTTTCTGAAATGGCTTCTGTGTGTGCTCACAGGGAATCAGCGCCCACGCCGATGAGCTCTTGAGGAACATGGAGTTCATCCGAGAGGCTCAGTCCAAAGGGCTGGTGGTCTTCTGCTGGGGCGACTACAACAACGACCACGAGAACCGGATGAAGTTGAGGGACCAGGGGATTGATGGCCTCATCTATGACAGGTGGGCTATGATCGGTCTTTGGTTCCTTACATGGTAATCAAACAGCATATTAATGAACTATGTTTACTGATGAATGTTTATTTTTCAAATATGTGGCATGCCATATTGATTACATATTGTTACTCATTCACATGTGAAAAGCAAATCAGATAGTCAGAGTCAGAGGTGATTTACAAGTAAAAGTCATACTGTCACAGTGAAGCGCTGGTTTCGGTGCCGGGTCTACTTCTGCTGCGCTGCTCCGCTCAATTAAAGTGAACGCACACTTTTGATGGATAAAATAAATATGAATTCACACAAAGTGTGCCCAAAATGCACAGAATAAGCATATCTAGTGTGTTTTAACAAGAACTGGGGTAGGCTATGTCAGAAAAGAAAATGAAGAATCAAAAATATTTATGGAAAATTTACCAATTTAAAGGATTAGTTCACTTTTAAAAAAACTTTTGCTGATAATTTACTCGCCCCCATGTCATCCAAGATGTCCATGTCTTTCTTTCTTCAGTCGAAAAGAAATTAAGGTTTTTGATGAAAACATTCCAGGATTTTTCTCCATATAATGGGCTTGGTCATATAATGGTCATTGCATGTGCACTTGCAGAAAGACTATCTTCTGATTGGCTGTGATTTCTGACTGATTTTGTCACATCTGGTTAGGTATGGACAGGCAAAGGGCTTGTAAATGGGAAAATAATAAAATACTACAATGTGGAGCCAATGTTGAAAGAGTAATCATCAACTAGATGCATAATGCATCAGCCAACAAGAGGTGATGTTGTCATAGTACATCTGATTCCATGTTTACTCTTTCAACACCATTAACGCCCATGTCAGCCTGTATGTGCGTTTCTGTGGACATGACGGTGGTTTATGGCTGTTCCTGATAGTTCAGGCGTATCAGCACATGTCTAAGTGCTGGGTAAAGGTTAAAATAATAAACTAATCAATGATGATATATCTATTAGGGCTGGGTATATTGACACAAATTTCACAATTCGATTCGATTCCCATTCACAAGCTTGCAATTCGATTAGATTTCGATTCCGATTCGATTCAATATTGATTATTTTGGATATCAGGTAGGCTACAATACATGGCAAATTTTCTCAAGAAAAACAAATCTTTTAATGCTGTAAACTATGGGAGTCAGTTGTAGCCTAGGCTTTATTAGCCTACTATAATATTGAAGGTAAAAATTAACTGATTCGTAGCTATACAAACACTTAAATTACACTTTTATTTATTTTTATAATAAGAAAGTTAAATGAAATATAAACATTTAAATGGTAGCTGTCATAAAAACTTGCCAGATTTATTCAAACATGAATTAAATATTAAAGAACATTAAAAATTAATAATGAATATGTAATATGGTACATATATTTATCAAAATGCTCCTCTTTAGAGTTAATTTTTCTAGCTGACTAAAGAGTTTATGGTCACATGGTTTTTCTGAGCTAATTTTGACGTTACATGACATTGTTTTCAAGCTGTTTTACTGACGTCTTTCCACAGTTGAAACACTGAGCGACTCCATGTGACATGACACGGATTTCGATAGTTGTACTCTATCTTTAACACACTTTCAGATGCTCATTCATGTTTATTTGGCACTGTAACTGGTATTATTAAGCCGGAAGAGGAGATCATGTGCTTCTCTTGAGCGATCTCACGACAGAGCGCCAAAACCGTATTTATGTTTTTGAATTTCGTAAGAAAATAGACATAATTTGCAATTTGAGACTTTATTTAGTATCAATAGTAACAAAGCACAAAGATTATTGCGATTTATTGGATGGGATGCGCGCTACAATGTTCCATTCATTCATTAAATGGAAACAGGATGACTAATCGATTCTTGAGGTTTAAGAATCAATATCGGTTTGTAGAAATGAGAATCGATTAATATCGAGAAATCAATATTTTTTACCCAGCCCTAATTATCTATCTATCTATCTATCTATCTATCTATCTATCTATCTATCTATCTATCTATCTATCTATCTATCTATCTATCTATCTATCTATCTATCTATCTATCTATTATCTATCTATCTATCTATCTATCTATCTATCTATCTAAATACACACACACACCACACACACACAATACAACATTTGTATTTTTTACAATGTATTCTTCTAAAGACAGCTAGTTTTACAGACGCACTTCCACCGAACAATTACAGATGTTGAGGTTTTGCATAACATGCTGTGCTTGCTGTTTTTGTGCAGTTTCTGACAGTTCAGCTGATATTTGTTCTGTATTTTTGTTCCTTCTCCACTGCAGTAAAACCCCTAAAGAGCGGCTCAGAGAAGCTGAAGCCTTTTCTTTTTAAAGAAATAGTTCACCCAAAAATCATGTGTTCTTCCCTCTGTTCATTCCGAACTGTTATGATTTTCTTTAGTTTTAGTTGGTCATTTATTTAGTGTTTATTATTTTTGATTTACATTTTATATTTTTTGTTTTTTATACACACACACACACACACACACACACACACACACACACACACACACACACACACACACACACTGGTTCTCTTACGAGAGTATCTCTCGTACTGCGTAATATCTTACGCTATGGGGAAAACTCTTTTCCACGAGATATTGAAGCCAAAATTATCCTTAATTTTTTTATTAATGTAAAACGCTTTGCAGCAGAAAGCAGACATAGGCGAGACAGCTCGCGCGCCTATTGGCTGCCCTGCGGCAATAGCAGCAGCCTATCGAGAGAGGCTCTGCGTGACGTCACGACGAATGGGGGCCTTTCGCGCCCATATCGTCACGTCCCGCCAGAAAGGGCGTGGTCTCGCCCCATATCTAGGCTCGATAGCTGCTCTTACGTTGATTTTCATCTCTTCAGCGAAGCCTCCCGCATCGCTGGATCCAGAGTGAGAAGCCGCGCCGTCGACCTGTAGCCTTCAGCGGGACGTGCCATCGAGCCTGGAGTCGCTGGCCTCGCCGCCTTCAGCCGCCGTACCTGCTGCGCTTTCCGGCGTACATATCCTTTCCTCTGCTTAGAGTGTGTGTGATTGCATTATCTGCCTTTTTTTCCCACCCCTCTAAAAGAGCGGCGTCTTTTTAAAGATGCCTTCCTGTGGTTCTTGCCGACCCCACTCAGCGATGAGGACCGCCATGTCATCTGCGTGTCCTGCCTGGTGAGGATCACGCGGCCATCGCGCTCGCTGACGGCGGATGCCATCATTGTGAACGTTTGCCTATGGTGACTCTGCGGACTCGCCTAGCTTCGTTATCCGAGCCCGCATCCCAGCCTGCCGTGACGCCGCGCCGCAAGAAGCGCCGCGCCCAGCGCGCGCCCGACGGCTATTTCCAGCCCGCCAAAGCTCGCCGGTCGCCCGCCAGCTTCGCCGGCTTCGCTCGAGTCGCTCACGGACGGACAGTGGCCGCCGTCTGCCGCCGCGTCCGCACTTGAGCTCGACGAACTTACCGGAGACGGCATTGAAACTGAGCCGATGCGTCCGCTCTCTCAAGCCGTGGATTACATCGGCCTCGACTGAAAGGCGCTCGCGCAACTAACGCGCAATAGGCTGGACGGACGCTTTCTCGGGAAAGACGAAGCTCCGTCACAGTCGAGACCCGCGCCTTTCCCCCCTGAATGGTGAGAAACATTTGTGGCTAACGCTATCCGAGATGACGGAAGCTGAGCGCTCCGTGTTCCTCGACGTTCTCGCTCTGCTGGACGCCGCCCCCCTCAGCGCGGGCCCCGGCCGAGGATTGAGATAAAGCCCGAGGTCTCAAGGCCTTCCTAGTCTCTCTAGGAAAGCCACGGTGTTCAGTTCCCGCTGCGGCCGGATTTCCACCAAAACTTCTCGCTCGTTCAGTTCCAAGCAATGTGACTGTTCCAGTGTATTTCGCAGTGAGCAAGCTGGTTCCACAGCCCGCTTGCCTGCACACAAAGGCCGTCGTTTCGGCTAACTAGCAGCGCCGCCAGGCCCGAGATCAAACACCGCGCTCTCGCTCTGCTGGACGCCGCCCCCCTCAGCGCGGGCCCCGGCCGAGGATTGAGGTAAAGCCCGAGGTCTCAAGGCCTTCCTAGTCTCTCTAGGAAAGTGACGGTGTTCAGATCCCGCTGCGGCCGGATTTCCACCAAAACTTCTCGCTCGTTCAGTTCCATGCGTTGTGACTGTCCCAGTGTATTTCGCAGTGAAGCAGCCGGTGTCTCAGCCCGCTTGCCTGCGCACAAAAGCCGTTTCTATGGCTACCCAGATAAATCCAATAAAGAGTGCATTTTCTGGTGTTCCGGCCACGGCCGATGGTGTTACGAGTGTTGTAAGAATGCCCACGTCCCAGTGCCCATTCCCACACCCAGACACAGCCCGCCACGGTGCAGGGCTAGCACAAATAAGACCAACTCATGTTGGTTGTGCAGAAAATGTAGTGAACGCGCCCATACAATGCCCGCTTACACTACACGATGCGTGTCCCTTGGTTTCTGTAAAAACGAAACTAACACACATTTAGTCGGCGCGAGCCGACAGTGTTCTCAGTGCAGTAAATGTGCCCGCTGTCCCGCATTTCCTCACTGACACGCCGAATCCCACGGGATTCACCCCCGCTCGCTTTCTATGCACAACCCGTCACAGAGAAGCTGAGCGCGGCCAGGCTGCCCGCTGTGATTAGCGCGCACCTCGCACGCTGTGAACAGCGTTGATTCAGTCGGCGCGAGCCGAGTGTTCTTCGTGCAGAAAATGTGCCCGCTGTCTCGCGCCCGCATTTCTCACAGACACTCCGAATCTCACGGGATTCGCCCCCGCTCGTTTTCTCTGCACAACCCGTCACAGAGAAGCTGAGCGTGGCCAGGCTGCCAGCTGTGATCAGCGCGCGCCTCGCACGCTGTAAACACAGCAGTGATTTAGTCGGCGCGAGCTGACAGTATTCTCAGTGTAGTAAATGTGCCCGCATTTAGTAATGTGCCCACATTCCCTCACACGCGCCGAATCCCACGGGATTCGCCCCGCTCGCTTTCTCTGCGCGTCCCGCCATAGAGAAGCTGAGCGCGGCCAGGCTGCCCGCTGTGATCAGCGCGCCCCCCGCCTCGAACGCTGTAAACACGGTGTTGTGTTCCCAGTACACAGGGGCTCTCGAGCCGCCGTCCTGCCGCGGCCAGAGCCCAGATTTCATTCTACCCCTAGCTATTCACGCAGATGCGTGGTCAAGGCTTCCCGGGGTATCAGAATGGGTGTTGAACACTATAACGAGAGGCTGTTCGCTACAGTTCGCTCGACGCCCCCGCCGTTATACGGCGCGAGTCGAAACTACGGTGTAAAGCGAAGTGTTTCATCTACTTCGAGCCGAGATAGCGAAACTACTGAGAAAAGGGGCTATAGAACCTCTATCTCAGGGCGAAGGGGGCTTATACAGCAGATATTTTCTGGTACCGAAAAAAGATGGTGGGCTCAGACCCATTCTAGATCTGCGACTGCTGAACAGAACGCTTGTGAAGCGCCAGTTCAGAATGCTTACGACCAGGAAAATCCTCGCGCGAGTGCGCCAAGGAGACTGGTTCATGTCAATAGATCTGAAAGACGCCTATTTTCAAATACAAATAGCGTCCCATCACAGGCGATTCTTGAGATTCGCCTTCGAGGGCCAGGCATATCAATACACAGTCCTGCCGTTCAGCCTGTCCCTAGCACCCCGTACGTTCACGAAGTGCATGGACGCGGCCCTCGCCCCCCCTGAGACTTCGGGGCATGCGAGTTTTGAACTACTTGGACGATTGGCTGATTCTAGCTCGTTCACGAACGGAGCTCATAGAACACAGGGTCGCATTACTCGAGCACCTCGAGGAGCTGGGCCTTACAGTCAGTTGGGCGAAAAGCTCACTGCTCCCCAGTCGGAGAATTTCCTTTCTGGGAACAGTGTTCAGACTCGCTATCCATGACAGCACGCCTGTCACCGGAGCGCGGATTGAATATTCAGCACGTCGCGAGATCCTTCCGCCACGGCTCTATAGTCCCGCTCAGAAGGTTTCAGAAAATGCTGGGTCTGATGGCCTCAGCAGCCTCCGTACTCCAGTTGGGCCTGCTCCGCATGCGCCCACTGCAGCTATGGCTAAAAGCACGAGTTCCCCCCCAGGGCGTGGACCGCAGGTCTATTTCGCCTCAGGGTCGACCTTCAGTGCATTTCGGCTCTGAAACCATGGAAAGCAACCGACTGGTATCAGTCAGGTGTGAGTCTGGGGGATCCCCTCGAGTGTGAAGGTGGTGTCTACGGACGCCTCCACTTCGGGGCAGGGAGCGCTGCTCGAGGGCAGACCGCTAGCTGGCCTATGGTCAGTACGGGAGAAGCTCCTTCACATAAACTGCTTGGAATTAATAGCAGTCGACAAAGCGCTACGGCGCTTCTGTCCCCAGATAAAAAGCCACCACGTACTGGTCCGGTCGGACAACATGTCAGTGGTGGCGTACATAAATCACCAGGGCGGCGTCAGGTCCCGAAACCTTTACAGGCTGACGGAACGCCTCCTGGTCTGGGCTCAGCACAACCTGCTCTCGCTGAGAGCGGCGCATATGCCTGGTCACCAAAATATGGGGCCAGACAGGCTGTCCAGAAACAACGTCCCAGCAGGAGAATGGTCTCTGCACCCGCAGACGATCCAGCTGCTGTGGGAAACGTTTGGCAAAGCGCAGGTGGACCTGTTCGTCGTCCCAAGAAAACGCTCACTGCCCGAGATTCTTCTCGAAAAGCCGGGACGCGCTGGCCCATGTTTGGCCCCGCCGCCCCCTATATGCTTTTCCCCCTGTCTCACTCCTGCCTCAGGTGTTGGAGCGAATCAGGAGGGAGGGATGCCCAGTGCTACTCATAGCTCCGCTCTGGACAAACCAGTCGTGGTTCCCTGTCCTGATGCAGCTGACCAGCGCTGCCCCATGGCCTTTACCGTTGAGGAGAGACCTCCTCTCTCAGGCGGGAGGCTCGATTTGGCATCCTCGCCCGGATCTGTGGTCCCTGCACGCATGGGCCATCAACGGGTACCCGCTGACCTCCCAGAGGGAGTGTTAAACACGATCGCGCAGGCTAGAGCCCCGTCTACCAGACGGCTCTACACCTCGAAGTGGTCTGTGTTCTCTGCTTGGTGTCAAGCGCAGAGCTTTTCACCTGTAGACTGCGGGGTTACGGAAGTGCTTTCCTTCCTTCAGGAGCTACTGGATAAGGGCAGGACCCCTTCCACGCTCAAAGTATACGTGGCGGCCATAGCAACGTTTGTAAAACCGGTGTCTGGCCAGTCACTAGGAAAGAACGACTTAGTCGTGCGTTTCCTTAGAGGAGCTCGGAGGCTAAACCCTCCCAGGCCCCCTTCAGTCCCGACATGGGACCTTTCCACGGTCCTGGAGGCCATGAAAGGTGCCCCATTCGAGCCAATCCAGTCGTCAGACATGAAACACTTGTCTTCAAGACAGCGTTTCTTATGGCTCTCGCTTCAGTGAAGCGCGTAAGGGACTTGCAAGCGCTCTCAGTGAGCGCGTCATGCATGGAGTTTGGACCTAATGACTCTAAGGTCATACTCAAACCGAAGCACGGCTACGTGCCAAAATCCCTCAACACACCGTTCAGGGCCCAGGTGATTTCCCTGTCTGCCCTTCCGGTTCTCAATGAGGAGAAGGACGCGAGTCTCCTTTGCCCTGTTAGGGCACTAAGGGCTTATGTGTCACGCTCGTCTGGTTTCAGACAGACTGAGCAGCTTTTCGTTTCGTTTGGCGGCCGTGCTAAGGGACTTGCCGCTTCGAAACAGAGCCTATCCAGATGGATAGTCGGTGCCATAGCGCTGGCTTACACTTCTAAGGGCCTACAGTGCCCTTTGGGTGTTAGAGCGCACTCCACAAGAGGCATGGCCTCCTCGTGGGCATGGTCTAGCGTGGTTACCCTGCAAGATATTGTATGGCCGCGGGCTGGGCCTCGCCGTCTACATTTATAAAATACTATAACCTGGAGGTTCCCGCCTTGCAAGCTAAGCTTTTGGCGGTATAAAGTTCAGTGCTATCTGCCCGCTGTGCGGCTCAGATACTGAGTTTGACCTGCGTATTGCTCACTGACCGGTACAGCAGCTCATTAAAATGTCGACACACTTGTGGCCACCCAGTTCAGGCTGAATGTTCACCCTGACGGTATGGTCTATTTGTCACATGATCAGCTCCTTCGGATGCTATTTACAGGGAATGATGCTTCTAGCCTCTCTTCCCTCACTCTCTGTGAGTTTATGGTGATTATGCACTATACGCGCCCCGGGCTTCGGCCCCTGGGACTTTGGTGTTGGATCCCTACCAGCACGGCGTGTTGCATTGTGTTCCCCATAGCGTAAGATATTACGCAGTACGAGAGATACTCTCGTAAGAGAACGTACTCGGTTACTAACGTAACCTCGGTTCTCTCTAGAGAGGGAACGAGTACTGCGTATCTTGCCGTGCTTGGAATACGCTCTGGTTCGCTTCGGCGATGAAAACCAACGTAAGAGCAGCTATCGAGCCTAGATATGGGGCGAGACCACGCCCTTTCTGGCGGGACGTGACGATATGGGCGCGAAAGGCCCCCATTCGTCGTGACGTCACGCAGAGCCTCTCTCGATAGGCTGCTGCTATTGCCGCAGGGCAGCCAATAGGCGCGCGAGCTGTCTCGCCTATGTCTGCTTGCTGCTGCAAAGCGTTTTACATTAATAAAAAAATTAAGGATAATTTTTGGCTTCAATATCTCGTGGAAAAGAGTTTTCCCCATAGCGTAAGATATTACGCAGTACTCGTTCCCTCTCTAGAGAGAACCGAGGTTACGTTAGTAACCGAGTACGTTTCCATGTTTTGAGGACATCCCATAGACATTATGATTTTTCTACTGTACAAACTGTATTTTCTATCCCAGTGTTTCTCAAACTTTTTCAGCACAAGGACCACTTTATCTTCCAATTTTTTTCTGAGGACCACCTAACAAAATCCCACTCTAACACGCCCCCAAAAAACAACAAAATTGTAAGGATAAGCTAAATTTAAGTTTAATATGCAACTGTTGCAAGCCAAAAACTAGTTATTCAAACACAAATGCAATAATATGATCAGAAATTATTATATGAATTTTATTTTATTACTTTTTATATTTGAAAAAGTAAATGTAAAATGAGCTGCAGCTTAATATGAACAACAAACTGCACATGTGGGGAAAAAAACTGCAATTAAACATACTGTACCAGCCTAGGTCCCCCCTAATGTCATTCCAAAGAACCATTAGTTTAAAACTGAGGCGGTGGGTATATGAAGTCTATGGTTGTAACTATGGTAACAATAAAATGCTGAATAAAATTTTCCCCTTAATGTCCAATATCACTGAAATTACTGGGATTTTACACATGAAACAAAAACTAGTACATTACAAAAGTAATAGATCTGTAGATTTTATATTTTGAGATTTCCATCTAAATCATTTTTCCTTTTTTATTCAAAATATTCACAAATGTATTAGCTATAACATGAAACACTGATATTCCGATTGTCAAATATGTGCACGTGGATGTGTTTTGTTGTTTAAACACCTTTATAACGATCGCGTTAGTTGAGCTGTATGTGCGATGGGCGGCGCCATGTTAGTTTACAACGCGTCAATTCCTCGACTTCTCACGAAATACACGAAAGTAAGTGGCCGGTGAACTGGGAGAAGAATAGGGTAACATGTAAAGCTACTTACACAATGTATATCTGATATGAATAAAAGGTGTCGTCTTTTTATAATGGAAACTCAAAATCATTGTTTTGCTAGTATTTATGTGTATTTAAATGCCTGAAACCTAAAATAAACATTATGTGGTTGAAAACACTGAATAGTTGTGATATATGACAGCACTGAGTGCGTCAGTCTCTGGCTCAGCGCCAGCCAACGCGCGAAAGCACATTTGAGTTTAGCAGTTGATCACGTAATGCATTGACCGTTCTAATAACACCGGTGTGATAGTACGTGCGAAAGGGTTAAATAAGTGACGATTTTGTAAACGTTTGCCTAGTTTAGGTCATCTTTTCGCGGACCACTAGTGGGCGATGGCGGACCACACTTTGAGAATTACTGCCCTACACTAACCCAATCAGCTTACCATCACACAAAACTTTCTGCATTTTTACATTTTCAAAACACTTAATTTAGTATGATTTATAAGCTGATATATAACCAGATATTTATATTATGCTGTGTTGACTCTTTCCATATCTTTTCTTTCCCTTTTTGAATATTTCTCCCATCATTTTATGTCATTTGCCTCTTTTTTCAGAATACATGAATGCTTGGTGCCAAATCCCAATGCTTCAGCGTCCTCTGATACCAGTAATGTCTTCTGTTTCCCAGTTGTGTTTGTTTTTTATTGCCGATTGGCTTCTGCCTGACAGATCATGCTCCCAGACTGCACCAAGAGAAACCGTAGTGTTTAACAGCAATGATGTGACGTAGAGTTATGATTTTTGAGTGGCTTTTATTCAAATTATTCAGTACTGGCTTAAAGGATAATTCAGGTATTTATCACTTTGGGTCTATGTTCTAGTGTGTTTTGGATGAGCTAGAGTGGTGGACACAGAAATGTTGGCGATGGGTCCTGTCTCGACTTTTTGACTCTTTTAGAATCGCCTCTGAGCGCTTCAGAGTGGCTGTCTATGGGCATGCACAAACATGTGCTTAAAACAACCCAACGTTCGTTTTTAAAACTGTGACACTCACCGAGTGGTTAGTGGTGTTCTGATGATTAAAAACAAATATATCGGCGCAATGTATGATTTCAATCCGTGTTATTTGCTATAGTGGAACTATTTTTTCAGATACCTCACAACCGCGTATAAACTTCCGCTGGATATTTGAGTCTGAAGCGTTAGCACACTTGATGGCGTCAACCACTTTGCCGTTCAAGGACGCTGTACGGAACACGGTGTCGAGCACATAGACCTTCTGCGAGACGGAGAACCGAGCGAAAACACTACAACCAAATGTAAACAGACCCTTTCCGTCTCCGCTAGCGCAGTAATATCAATGAGCAATGAGTCCCGCAACAGAAATCATGCGATTTTTAAAAAATCCCAAATAAAACACGACAGAAACTGTATTTCGCTACCTACTTGTTTTGAATCATCACTAACCACTCGGTGAGAGTCACAGTTTTGAAAACGAACGTTGGGTTGTTTTAAGCACATGTTTGTGCATGCCCATAGACAGCCACTCTGAAGCGCTCAGAGGCGATTCTAAAAGAGTCAAAAAGTCGAGACAGGACCCATCGTCAACATTTCTGTGTCCACCACTCTAGTTCATCCAAAACACACTAGAAAATAGACTCAAAGTGCTAAATACCGAATTATCCTTTAAGGTTCAGCTGTCTGTTATATCACTCTGAGCATTTGAGGCTTCCTCTTTAAATGGGTGACCTAGTTTTCTTCCCAGAACCCATATTACACAAATTACAGTGCATTTGTTTTATTTCCACGGTGGATGTTTTACAGTACTAGCCACAGTGCATGAATGGACCTCTGTGGACCTCAATGACTTAATCATTGAAGAACGAGTGAATAGATGGATGGCTTTTGCTCTCAAACAAGCTTGACTGAGTATCTTGAGGCATGGTAGAAAAACATGAACATAAGTCTTCCAAGAGACAACAGAAATGGGCCCACCAGTGTTCATAATGTTCTTAAACACACATATATCATCTGACATCATGATGGTAGAACACATAAATATACACATATATGCCTCACACAGTTTCCATGTAAATCACCTAAATGACATCAAGTTGTCTTAGTTTCTTACGTTGGTGATGAACATGTATTGAATATCTTGGTTTTGAACTATGAAATGTGAACGTGTTTCACACAAGCAGGATTGATTAGATTTTTAGGCTGACAAATTGTTATTTGTTATTTATTCTGAAAGAGAATGTTTTTATTTGTGGCATTTTTTGACCTTGCGTGAGAGCAGACACCACATTTAAAGTCAACATGAATAAGAAGTATTGACACACATATACAGGTATATCCATTTGGCCTGAATCAATTCTGATTTGAAATTACATTATTTTATTAAGTTGACTTGAATTTGATATGGATGAAAATGTGTCAACAATCACAGTTTGTTTAACACGTCTCACTAGCTATGTTTCCATCCACACGTTTTTATCCGCGATTAAGTGATATGGAATGAAAAATGCCTTATGGAAACAGTAAAATTTCGATTGAATTTCATGAATATCGTCTCAAATGAAATGCGTTGGGTCTCATGGGATTTTATCTTGATGGATATACGGCTTATGCGATAAACGCTGATGGAAACGTTATTATGGCGCGATCCATTTTGTCTAGCAAAACTTTGTTCGCAAATGTTTGCTTGAATGTTGTGCGAAAATGAATGTAAACACCTTAAAATGTCTCAAATCAATTCGATATAGCAATTTGATGGCAAAACAGCATGTGACGTCATTACACACAGGTTTATATTCGCTTTAAAGCCGTTGGATGGAAACACACTTTCACCAGCTTTATTCACATGAGTTTATTACCGAACTTCAGATAATTCCATTGACAGTAGGATGGAAACTTGGCTAGTGTCCTGGATCATAATTGTACATGTTTTCTGACGATTTTTTTTCAACAGAATTGTTTTGAAAGACATTTTAATATTCAACTTCACAGACTGTACTTGTAACGCTCACGCTTTTCATTTGTGTGTAATTAAATATTCTGTCTACTCTAGGGTCTTCAGCAGAAACTAAAGGCATGGTGTTGTGATGATTGTGGCAAACATGTGGACATGCTTTTATCATGATTTGTTTTGCTGTTGATCAGAACCTGTGTATGAACCCCCCGCTTCAACTCAATCGTTTTTAAAGTGTTACTTCACCCAAAAATGAAAATTATCCCTTAAAGGAACACTCCACCGTTTTGTCATATTAAACTGTTATTCCCTTAACTAAGACGAGTTGATACACACCTCTCTCGTCTCAGTGCGTGCGCTCAATCGCTCTGGCACGCGGCGACACTGATAGCAGTTAGCTTAGCCCAGTTCACTCATTAGGATCCAAACAGAGATGTAGTGAGAAGCGGCCCAACACCTCCACGTTTCCCCTATTTAAATACAGTCACACGAGTAGTTACACGACCAAGTATGGTGACACAAAATAAAACGTGGCACTTTTCTAAGCGGGTAAAATGGATAACTATAATGTATGGCGGAATAGCACGAGAGCACATCAACTCGGCACAGTAATATCATCACTCCTGAATCATTCAGGATCACTCAGGATCACTCAGGATCATTCAGGATCACTCATGATCACTCAGGATCATTCAGGATCACTCAGGATCATTCAGGATCATTCAGGATCACTCAGGATCACTCAGGATCATCAGGATCATTCAGGATCACTCAGGATCACTCAGGATCATTCAGGATCACTCAGGATCATTCAGGATCACTCATGATCACTCAGGATCATTCAGGATCACTCAGGATCACTCAGGATCATTCAGGATCACTCAGGATCATTCAGGATCATTCAGGATCACTCAGGATCACTCAGGATCACTCAGGATCATTCAGGATCACTCAGGATCACTCATGATCACTCAGGATCATTCAGGATCACTCAGGATCATTCAGGATCACTCAGGATCATTCAGGATCACTCAGGATCATTCAGGATCACTCAGGATCACTCAGGATCACTCATGATCACTCAGGATCACTCAGGATCACTCAGATCATTCAGGATCATTCAGGATAACTCAGGATCACTCAGCATCATTCAGGATCATTCAGGAGTGATGATATTACTGCGCGAGTCGAAGTGCTCTCAGTGCTATTCTGCCATACATTCTCCATTTTACCCGCTTAGAAAAGTGCCACGTTTTATTTTGTGTCACCACACTTGGTCGTGTAACTACTCGTGTAACTGTATTTAAATAGGGGAAACGTGGAGGTGTTTGGTCGCTTCTAACTTCATCTCTGTTTGGATCCTAATGAATGAACTGGGCTAAGCTAACTGCTATCAGTGTCGCCGCGCGCCAGAGCGATTTAGCGCACGCACTGAGACGAGAGAGGTGTGTATCAACTCGTCTTAGTTAAGGGAATAAGTAAGGGATAATGTATAGCGAGGCGGTTGTAATAGCGAATACCCCCCGACAGGCTGACCAGGAGCCCGACGCAAAGCGGAGCCTGAAGGGTTTGTATTCGCTATAACAACCGCCTCGCTCTACATTATCCCACTTATTACATGGCTACCTACCAAATAAATTAATAATTTGACACAAAATATTGATTTAAAAACGATTGTATTGCTTCCGCTAAAGAAAATAGTCCGTTCCGTCTCTACGGTTAGAATCCGAATGTTTTTAGAATTAGAATGTTTTTCATGGCAACGGTGTGTTATACTAAGCAGCGTCTGTTATCAAGAAATAACACACCGCATTCTACATTAGAATTCAACCAAGTCATGTAATAACATAGTTTAATATGAAAAACAGTGGAGTGTTCCTTTAATTCACTCGCCCTCAAGCCATCCTAGGTGATCATGACGGTAATTCTCATGACTACACTTAGGGTGACTTGAGGGCAGTAAATTAAGGGATAATTTTAATTTTTAGGTGAACTAATCCTTTAATGAAACTTCTTCTAGCTCTTTCCTTGTCCGATGACGCTCCTCCCTCAGATTGACCTACAGATACAATAATGATTTGCCTTTTTAATTACAGAATCTGCGAAGACAAGCTCGAGCAGTCAAACATTTTCAATGTAGAGGAGCAGGTTTCCCTGAAGGACGTCATCCAGACGTGTGCCTGCTCCTCCTACAGTATTCCCTGCTGCTCCGCTCCCGGCGCTGGGAAATCCCCGGAGAACGGCGAGTCGGACTCCGGCCTCAGCTCCTCTTGAGACGCGCACCGTCTGCCTTCACTCTACGTCTGTAATCTTCCCACAATGCACCAGAAATAACGCACAAAAGCACTCCGTCATTAAGCCAAAGTTCACTTAAGTCTGAGCTGTATAATCATGTCAAAAGAATGATATTAAGGACAAAGCTAGCTTTCACTAAGGCTGTGTTTGATGTATTTAGCCAAATTGCTGTATATTCGGGTGCAGAAACTGATGTATAGAATGTATATTTTGCCTTAATGCAAATATTTGTTTTATCATTCTTAATATCTTCTGTTATATAAGAGGATCTTGGGGATGCCTTCTGGGTTTTTTTCTCTCTTCAAGTATTTAATGTTTTCTCGATCTGCGGAATGAGTATTGAACATTTATGCAATTTAGTATTAGAATTTCATGAACCACAAACAAGCGGAATTCAAATTCATGAAACGCTATAAATAGCTATTTTGTTTCATAGCTATTATTTATTACTAGCTAAAAGTGAGGCCTGTCTCTTAAAAACTGATTCTGGGGGCCTTTGACTTACAAATGACACATGAACATGTATTTTATTAATTTTATCACTACTATATCCATCCACAGATAAATGAAACGCTGATGGTTTCAGCAGAACAAAATGAGTTCTTCAGCTGTGCAATTCACACAAACTCTTCATTGTAACTGGGTATAATTGGAATGAATGTGCCTCTGTAAACGTGTGTGTGTGTGTGTGTGTGGTCTCTGTGGTCTTGTCTCATGCATTCACACACTCCTCTACAACAGGGCAGGGAAATCATGCATGTTTGCTGTTCAATAACACTGGACTCTGTATAAATCCACACTCATGCCAACGTACACCAGAACAATGCTCTGAGAGCCAGAATAAATATATTTAATATGAATGAAATCTGTGTCTTTTCTTCAGGACGATACCAATATCACCAATAATGTAAAACGTTAGTTTGTTGTATACTAAAGATATGATTATGCATTATGGGTAGAAAGTAGTGCACTATGGAGGATGGGAATAAAAAGTGTACACTACAACTTAAAGTTGTAAAATGGCCGACACTTCTTATAGTGCACTATATGCAGGGAAAAGGGACTTTGCGTTGATAAATGATTGTTTTTCAAGACAACTAAACCAACAACAAATGCATGATGTGAATATTTAATAAAGGCCAATCATAATTTAGTATGCAGATATCACACTGCTATGGCGTCTGTCAGTCTATCTAAAAATATATATTTTGGATTAAATATTATAAATAAAATAAGATAATTTTCAAATCATTGTAGTGAGAGACTGTACGTTTTGAACACTTATATCTTCTAAATGCTGACTTTGTTTTGGAGTTCACTAGCTTATAGATAAGACTAGCATATTCTTACTAAAAGACAAAAAACTTCGATTTTGATTTCATAGGGACTTTAATAAAAGTTCATAGGAAAATCTTTTGAACGGCGAATTTTGGATTTTGACGTTGTCACTGAACCACCAAAAAGTAGGTATTAACCACTGATCTACATAGAATCATTATATAAATCAGAGGTAGGCTATTAACGATAAAACAGCAGTAGCCTACCTGTAAATACAAGGTTTTCAGCAAGAATACAAAAACTTTACATCTTTTATACAGGATTAGTATAAGTTGGCTTCATGTAGGGCACTGGATGTGGCATTTCAATGTTGAAATACTCTTTTATCCTGCACAGGTGAGGTGGCCTTTAATGTGAATGTCATTCTGGCCTTGATTCATATTCAGAACATTGTGCAGATGAGCACTTTCTGTTGGTTCTCCCTCATTATTCCTACAAGCATTATAGGAAAATCAGCAGTAAACCTGTTCCTATCGACTCTAAAGACTGTGTCTCGAACAATAGTGAGCGGACGACATTCTTTGGTCACTTTATGCCTTGTCATTTCCCACACATTGCTTTAAAGAAGAGATCAGAGGAATGGAAACTATAACCGCCCTTTCCTGATATAATTCTATAAACAACGGAAAGGTGCATGTGATGCTTTTGTTTTATTTGTATATTATTTGAGCTTTGACAGTGTATACGCTATTATAAAGTTCCTCATCCTGTTTTTCTCTGTTTGCACACTACTTTATACTGTTAAAAGCTTGGATTTTCACATTTGTGTGATTATTCAGCACATACTTATGTCCCACTATGTCTTATTATGTTGAATGAATTGTGATAAAAGACAAATATGTTTCAGCCCTCGACTCTAGTGATCAAGTCTGCTGATATACAATGCCATCTAGTGCCAGTATGGAATGAGCATTATATTTTTCGTTTTAATATTCTGCTGTGGCAGTGTAAAGAAGCTGATTATTCCTTCAATGAATGAACCATGTTCTCTATAAATGCAAATTGTATTGAGCTGTGTAAACCCGGTAAGGCTACCACACGAAAATTAAGCCCGCATATCCTCACATACACTAACTACACTAAATCACAAATCTAATTAAAGTAAATTGAATAACTACAAAGATATTTAGTCAAAATGTTTAGTAATCCTACATTTATAAAAGTGAGGTACGGTAATTGCAATATTACGTAACGCGTGTTTATGCGTGTGTATGGGACTTGTAGTTTATTTATACTCGATTCTCTTTACAGGAAGTTCGTTCCAGTGCGATCTCAGAACTCGAAATCCCATAATGCCCCTGACTGAGCACGTACGCCCACGCTTAATAACCGCTATGACAGGATAATCCCCGCTGCTATAGTGACAGCGCGAGAGAAGCTAGCCGATAAACGAATACATATTTTATCATTTATCTGTTCGTTTAGCCACAAGTAATGGACAATTCCGGGAAAGAAAAGGAGGCGATTCAGCTAATGGCTGACGCCGATAAGAAAGTGAAGTCTTCTGGCTCTTTTTTAGGAGGAATGTTTGGGTAAGCCTAAAACTGATGCTTCATTCCCTATTTATCCGGTCAGTGTATGCTAGCCCGTTAAAATAGCACATTATAGTCATTATGATCATGTTGTCAAGCTTTGGTTTTAGGTGTACCAGTGAACACTGACTGTTTATGTCATGCTAATTAATTATAGACATGCATTATATTGTAAAAGGGACCCAAGCTGTTCCAGGCCGCTTTGCGCATCAATCGATAGAAAAAAAGCTTGTTTATTATAAAGGATTGCTGAATTAATTTCCAATGATCATAATGACTCAATAATAAATCAAATAATACTACTAATAATGGCTGTGGGTTGAAGTCTGTCCCAGTAAGTGTTGTGTGTGTGTTTGGCGCATTAGTGGCGCAGTGCTGCGGTATTTACACACATTTACTGGTTTTTAATCTCACTATAATAATAATAATAATATTATTAAGAAACACAGTATCACGGTAAGACCACAACAGCCAAAAGATTATTAGTTAATGCATTCGAGTAAGAACGTTATGACGCTTTACATATATTGAATAAAAGTACAGGTAAATTATATGAAAAGAAAGAATAAATGTGGCATGACGTTCCTATAATATATATATATATATATATATATATATATAATGCAATATTTAGTTTAATAATAGCTTACAGTCAATATATACAATATATGTATTGCTAATAAAATGGTTATAGTAGATGTATTAATTTAAGTGTGGTTATATTTTATTAAATCAAGTTTAAAATCTTAATTTAAAAGTAAAAATGTTTTTTTTATATAACCTATGGTTTTAAATTTCTCAAGAACAGCTGATGTTTTATTGATATCTCGATCATATAAGCACATATTCAGTGTTATTTATTATAAACAAGCTCTGACCTACTATGTTGTGAAATAGATTTAATTCAGAGGTTTGATTAATATTATATGAGGCATTTCAAAAACTGACCCAATTGAATATTCCCACCAGGACACGCGTTACCCAGGCCTTTCTGTTTATTGCCAGCTTTACTTTTCTGACTGTGAATCCTGACCAACATTTATAACTTCTGTCTTGTAGATTTATTAGACAAACATTTAAGCATTAAGATATTAAAATGGGCAAAAATCCATAACTGAGTTTTCTCACATGTTTCAGGGGGAATCAGAAAGTGGAAGAGGCGTGTGAGATGTACGCCAGAGCGGCCAACATGTTCAAAATGGCCAAAAACTGGAGCGGTATGTGCAGGAATTACATCGTTCACCTTTAACAATCATTATTATATTATATAATGCTTTAAAGCTCATTATGTAACACACATTCAAATAGTTTGAATGGTCCTAAGTAACCAACTAAATATTTCTGAATGATTATCTCATCAATGCAAGTAATTATAGTGGAATCTTGAATATTGATCAGTCCCTCCAGAAAAACGCGATTATGCGATCGCATGATTTTATGCATAATCAGACAAAGTCTGCATATTAATGCGGGGGCTTTTTTTTCATATACGCAGCACTTTTGCCACATAAATTGCAGATTTCCGCGCAAAATATGCATGATTTCATAATCCCTGCATTTTTGTTGCAAAATAGTCACATATATCTCAGCAGAAAGTTGATAAATGTTGCGTTTGCTTCACACAAGAGCCGCCGTTTCGTTATGAAGTGACGTAATTACACGACGTGAACATCATCGAAAAGCTGTAAAACAGGAAGTGCACTTTTTTATCATCTTACATGTTTTACATAGTGTTTTATTATCTTAATTTTGACAGAAGTTGTAGCATATTCCTTTTGTAAAACTTGTTTGACTCATCAATGTTTTGTAAGTTTGATGTGTTTATTAAGATCTGGAATAAAACAAGATGAACTGAAATATTCCAGCACTTTCTGTGATGTAGTGTGCTTGCTTATCATAGGAAGTAATAAGAAATGACTCTTTACAGTAAGGTAGTAGCCTAGTGAGAACAGGGGGGGAATCACTTTCTCTCTTTCATCAAACCGCAGTTTTTGCAAGTTCCCGCAATTTCATCGCATAAAATTGCATAAAAATCCGCATATTCAATCGCATTTTTAAGAAAACGTGCCGCATAATCAAGGATTTTTGCCCGCAACAATCACAAAAAAACTGGAAGGACTGATTTAACCGGCTTTGTTTGTAATTTGCAGGAGGTATTATATGTTTATGATGTTCATATAATCGCACTGATGAGGTTTGTGTGTTTGTACCCAGCGGCTGGCAATGCTTTCTGTCAGGCGGCCAGGCTTCACATGCAGCTTCAGAATAAACACGATTCGGCCACCAGCTACGTCGACGCGGGAAACGCCTTCAAGAAGGCAGATCCACACGGTGAGGACACACACATGACGACTCGCGTGTCATGACCGTCACAGAGCTCATTTATTCTCAATCAATGTTGATGCAGCTCAAGAGGAATATACTGGTTGAGATGCATCAAATAATCCTACATTTGTTCTAAAAGCAAATCTCAAACAAGAATCATTTCATCCTATAATTGTTTTGCTGAATGGATTCATTAAAGGTACACTATGTAATGTTTTTTCTGTTCAAAATGAACAAGATTTAAATACTACAATTTATATATATATATTTCACCAAGTAGACAAAAAGTTGCCACATTTTGTTTTATTTCCATATCTTTGATCATAAGTCTGACTGTTAACTCTTCCTCCTCCTTCTCTTTAATGCTTGCGATTAGAGGCTATCAAGTGCTTAAACGCATCCATTGATATTTACACAGACATGGTAAGATGTTTTTATAGCAGTCAAAATGATAGTTTCATATGATGTTCAGTCAGGTGTTCTGTTTTCATCTGGGGGATTTAAAACTGCAATTCACCTTTAGCTGTTTACAGGAGAAACTCCCACAGAACAGAATAATGAAGACCGTGAAGCATTCCTCTTCCTTCCCAAATCTAGGAGACATTTCATAAGTCACTAGAGCTCTTTTCACACAGAGATGCTGGAAAAAAACGTTCCCGGAATCATTTGATTTCGGTTCATTCACACTGCCGGCGATTTCCTGGAATCTATGCATGCATTCCACACATCCCGGAAAGACACGTGACATCAGGACGTGTTGTTTGCTTAAGCAACACTATGTAGTTTTCGCTCTCGAGTCCCCCTACAGTTGGGAAACAGTATTGTCTTCTACTACTGTCGTACAATCTGTCATGGTTACAGCAGGGGATACCGATACCGTGTTTAGTTCTCGCGAGTTCTCACGTCTTGGGCAGACTGCCAGTGTTGCGTGTAAATGTCTTCATCCCAGGTACATTAGCATATATTTCAGCATGTCATATGAATATAATTTCATGGGTTTTATTTTTTTGCAATTTGCAATGCAATTTGAAGGACTGGATGAAAATGTTTGAAAACTGTCTCGTGATAAATAACACACAGGCTCACTTGGAAATGAGGTCCAATGTCCAAAATCCTGAACCGCCCCTTAACGAATGCAAACCCCACCCAACCAACCTTTAATGACGCTTTAAAGCAACACTATGTAACATTTTTTACCTTAAAATAATGTTTCCAAAATCTTATCAGTGGTTCCTCAAGTGGTAACAGGGTGAAAGGCACTTCTGCATCGCCTGACGGGGTCTGTGTCGCTTTTACTGGCACGTTACTCGGGTTTCGGGTAGTAACCCAACCACAAAAACAACTACTGCTTTACGTCAAGCGCTACAATAGTCATTATTTCGTTTTTCTTCGTTTCTGATGTCGCAATACATCATCCTTTCATGAAATCATGTAACATACTCTAGCTTGTCTGTGGACATCGTTCATTCTGAAGCCGGTGCTGGGTAAACAGCGAGCGTGCGTGCGACGGTAGGCTAAATTATTTACGACAGCGGCAATGGACAATTTCGTTTCCAACCAGTAGGGCGACCGAAGAGGAAAAGCTACTTGGTGTTACTTTAAGCTCCACCACAACAATGATGAGAGACTGCTGGCGCTGCTGTCCTCGCGATCCCGGTCTCAATCCTGCCACGTGTTTCGTTCACACTCCCAGAATGCACTCCAGCAATTCTATGGCAATTTTCTGGGATCAACGCTCTGTGTGAAAGGGGCTTAGATGAGGCTTATAATATGTATAATCTGCTAAGCGTGTAGATTAGAACTAGATTAGAAGAGCTTGATGGATACTGAATGAAATATTCAATTGATATTTATTTGATAATGTTCTGTCCTCAGGGAAGATTCACCATCGCAGCCAAACATCACATCACGATCGCTGAGGTGTACGAGTCGAGCTGGTGGACATCGAGAAGGTACAGACACGGCATTTAGTGCAACCCAAAGCTGCATCTCATTTATATAGCACACTGACAATGTGGAATGGTTTTTTATGAATTCTTAAAACTAAATTTAGTATAAAACACAATCCTAATTTAACAGATATTCATAAGCTGCATTTGAATGTTACTTGAAATCTTAAATACATTTCAGCTCAGTTCGCTCTCTTGCCACCGCGAAGCTTTGATGTGTAAATTAATACAATTACATGCAGAATCTTAAACCGCAAACGTTTAATACGGAAACAAAGTGTTTAATAATAAATCATTAAGCAACTATTATTAATGATGATACTTACTGATAATACATTTTTTAATGTATTTATTATGAATTAAAGTCATGCATTAAATTGGGTTTTCTTAGCAAGTTCATAAACAGTTCAGCAAAAACCCAGTTGACTCCTAGAATTTAGCTTTAAAAATAAAAAGTAATATATTATCATTAACACTTCTCAATAATAAATCATTAACCAACCATCATTATTAATAATAATAATGACTGATTATAAATTCTATATTCTTAATAAATAATACATAATAAATGTTTAAAAATAGCGTGCAGTTTCTTAAATCAGATTTTATAACCTTTAATAAAGTAGTTTTCTAATAGTGCGCTGCTGTAGTTATTTGTTGTGGATGTAAACACTCGCTGTTAAACTGAAGTGTTCTGTCACCGGTTAAGATGATTGTGTTTCTGCTTATTTAAAGGCGATTGCACATTATGAACAAGCAGCCGATTATTACAAAGGAGAGGAATCAAACAGGTGAGAAGCCAAATAACCACAGTCACACTGCAAAAAATGCTTTTCTTACTCAGTATTTTTGTCTTGTTTCCAGTCCGAATATCTAACAATTCTTAAATCAAGAAGCATTTACTAGATGAGTAAAATGACATAAGATATTAAGTCTTGTTTTCTGGGGGAATGAATAAAAATTAAGTGAGTTTTTGCTGAAAAAAAGCTAAATTATCTGCCAATGGGGTCAGAAAAATAATGTTAATTCAAATAAAAACAAGGTTATTTTTTTCACCCCAATGCAAAAACTGTTCAAAAACTCACTTAATTTTTATTTATTTCCCCAGAAAACAAGATTTAATATCTTACGTCATTTTACTACTTTAGTAAATGCTTCTTTATTTAAGAAATGTTTGATATTTGGACTGGAAACATGACAAAAACACTAAGTAAGAAAAGCAGTTTTTGCAGTGTGTGTTTCCCCATTTGTTTCTAAAGAGAGTTTTTATGATTAAGGCATTTTGATTATTATTGTAAGATCTGATCTGGTCCATTTGCTTATTTTACAGCTCTGCAAACAAGTGTCTGCTGAAGGTGGCGTCATACAGCGCTCAGTTAGAGCAGTACGCCAAAGCCATCGAGATTTATGAGCAGGTGTGTGTCGTCTCCTGCAGATCCTCCAGCGCCGCTCAGGCCCATACACACTTCTGCGCTTAGCGTAGAGACGGAGAGCCTTTGCTGCGTCCAGACTGAGGCCCTGTTTACACGAGAACGATTCCGGGTGATAACGTAAAAATATGTTATCGGATGTGCCTTTCGTTTACACGGCGGCAGCGTTTTGGGGCTTAAAAACGCAAAAAAGTGAAACCACCCTCCAGAGTGGAAATCTTAAAAACGCTCCGCCGCCGCGTTCCCGTCTAAAGGGCAAAACCGCAAAAGTAAGGCACAGATCTGCTCACAGTGGCTCTCGTCGCGTTTACGTCACAGGCGTGCGCCGGTACAGGAAAATAACAACCAACATGTCAAATTATTTCCATACATCAGACCTTCAAGTTGCGCTAGCAGCTCTAATAAACATACAAGAGTCTTTTCAGCAGCTGTACGAGATGTTCTCAGATATTGGTGTTGTTGTGTGGCAGTGCTTCATATCGCCCCCTAGCCGTCTGGACTGCATACTACATCAAATTTCACACACTTTTGCGTCACCATATGCACGCGGATTTCCCCCCCATAACGCTCGTCTAAACGCAGAATAAAAAGTGAAAATGCAACGCCACTTTTGAGTTTTCTCTTCAGATCGTTTCCGTGTAAACATAGCCAAAAACGCAGACCTAAAACGGAGAAGTTTAGAAAAGCTGCCGACCCCGTTTAGCGTTTTGAATCTCCGGAGGGCGTTTTAGTGAAGACGGGTCAAACGCAGGACTTTAGAAACGATGACGCAGAGGCTCACGCTCGGCTCTCTGATTGGGTCATCAGTAATGGCGTATTCTTCCCTGATTCAGACCTTTAGTGATTTCATCTTTATTGTGAGGTACAGCTTTCCCAGTGTTGTGTCTCGCTCTGGCGATGGATAATGCTCCCGGTATCTTACCAATATGTCGCTGTATTTGGTTTGTGACGACTCCCAGTCTGTGTTTCTGCCGCCACGGCTGTTTTATATTCCCTTGTAACTTTAAAGGTCCCATATTGTACAACTTTCTGAAGTTTTATTTTAGGTTTTGATGTCCTTAAGAATATATATTTGCGGTATAAATACCAAAAACCATGTAAATATATGTCTTTCTCAGGAGCTCTGCCAAGAACAGCTGGAGTTTGGCCCGTCTACTTAATATTCATGAGCCTCTCTTCTGATTGGCCTGTTGTTTTCTGAGTGACCCACCATTGGTGACTGAGTAGTTGTGACATCACAAATATACAGAAATCGCAACGACTCGTGAAAAGGCACAGATACTTTACTCTGTGTGTGTGTGTGTGTGTGTGTGTGTGTGTGTGTGTGTGTGTGTGTGTGTGTGTGTGTGTGTGTGTGTGTGTGTGTGTGTGTGTGTGTGTGTGTGTGTGTGTGTGTGTGTGTGTGTGTGTGTGTGTGTGTGTGTGTGTGGATCCACTGTTCTGAAACTTATATGGTAGTTTTATAGACTCTAGATCTCTGTTATCATGAACACAGACAGGACATTTGAGTTTTGATAATGTGGGACCTTTAAGTAAAAGTTCCTCCTCGTCGTCGGTCCATGAACAGAAATCTCGGGTCTTCGACATTGCTAATCTTTGCAGAGGTAACTTAGCTACTTTCTTCTTCGTCAAATCTAAGGAATAGTCGATCTGTTTCTGTTTATACCAGCACCGCACGCCCAGTGTAGGGGAATGGTCACGTGATCCACGTTTTCAGTCGCTTTAATGTGGACGGAGATCAACTCTAATACGCAGCTAAAACACTGGTGTGGACGGAGATCGTACTCGTTTTAATTCTCCGTTTCTAAACTAAACGCAGTAGTGTGGATGGGGCCTTAGTCACTCACCGTGTGTGTGTGTGTGTGTGTGTGTGTGTGTGTGTGTGTGTGTGTGTGTGTGTGTGTGTGTGTGTGTGTGTGTGTGTGTGTGTGTGTGTGTGTGTGTGTGAGTGTGTGAACAGGTTGGATCTAACACCATGGACAATCCCCTTCTGAAATACAGCGCCAAAGAATACTTCTTTAAAGCTGCTTTGTGTCACTTCATCGTGGACGAGCTGAACGCGAAGGTCAGTTCTCAGTTGCGGATGCGCAGATATAAAGAACTGATACAGATGATCTGTATATCTATGATTTATTTTCTGTTGTAGCTCGCTATTGGAAAGTATGAAGAGATGTTTCCAGCCTTCTCAGATTCGAGAGAATGCAAACTCCTGAAGGTTTGTGATTATAGAGTTTGTGACTTATAATTTTTCATCAGGGTGGATTAGACTAGTGGGTAAAGCAGGAAAACATCAAGTCTGCGTACATTGAAGGACTCTTTCAATTGAGTTTTCCAATAAAGTGCAATATTTCACGGATGTGATTTTTATTTATGTACGGATTTCCATATTTTTCGACCTGAAAAGTATGAGCCACGTGTAAATCAGAGAAACAAATGTTTGGGGTTGGTGTGATTAATTACTAAATAAACTGCAAAATAGTGCATGAAATAAATGTATTAGAAAACGCAACATGATCACACCGCTAACTGTGACACTATTAGCATGTTAGCTAGTGTTCAAACAAAGTGACAATTGTGAGTAAGAACCGCTTGATATCGGACACGACCATCACAACCTCAAACTTCATTCACTTCGACTTGACTTGCTTGAGACTTACTCGTGACTTGAACAAGTGTGACTAAAGAGTTCACATTGGTTATCTTAGTAACATTCATAAAAGAAACGGTTATTCAAATTGGAAATAAATTATATAAAGAAAGCGAGAAAAGAATGTTCCCCAGTGAGTAAACATTACGTTTTGCACCACATTCAAAAATGAATGATAAGAGTTTTTGTCCTTGCAGAAACTCCTGGAGGCCCATGAGGAGCAAAACGCTGAGGTTTTCACGGAAGCGGTAAGACTCCACTTTAACATCTTTACATTTCATTTGTGAAAAATACATTTTATTGATTTTTTTGCCATATTAAAATACTTTAATATTTCAACCAATGACAAGTTGGTGACTGTCATTTTTGCAATTTGCTTTGGTGACGCTAATGGCACAGAAATCTCATTTTAGTTTTATTAATATTTTGAAAATTGCTATTTAGGTTTCTAGTTAATAATTGTTTAGTGCTTCAACCTAAACTTATGTCAGTGTATTGCCTTTCAAATTTTAGTTTGCTTTGTTTTTCAACTAATATTTATTTTTTATTTCAGAAATGTTAGTTAAAGCGAGACACGGCAGGCAAAAACATAGTGTTTTTTCAATGGTCAATTTTGGGATATTTGTCTTCAATAACATCTAGGTGTCTTCTTTCAGACTTGTGGTGAAAAAAAGTCCGAAATACACATTTAGGTCTTTATTTTACTACACTTTGTCTGTTTGCGTCTGTAGATTTCTCATAAATTCATCAAAAGTTGGCGTTATATCACCCTGTCATCACACACACAGCTCTCTCTCTCCTGCACAACACTGTCAGATCCAAATATGGTCATTTCCTTTTTATCAGCAACCAATCATGAAAGTAAAAGGGGGGTTTAACTCTAAATGAGCGATCTCATTGGCTGATGCTAAATCTTTAAAGCCCGTTTTCTCAAAATTACTTTTCTCTCAAACTCAAGTCTGAAATCTGCACTTCAGTCGCACATATACACACCACACTCTCCAGTCTCGTACCTAGTTATATTATGAAGACATTTACAGAGGGATTTGTAAATATATTATTCCTAGCCTGATTTATAGAACATTTTATTTTAAAAAACATGGTGAAAATCTTTTTTTAAGGCTATTGGCAGTATATTCAAAAGTAGATATCCATAAATCCCTCTGTAACTTTTTTCCCCATACAATATGTGAACACAATTAAAAAATTATTTTGAACCTGGCTTTATCCAATACTCAGATTTCGTTTTTTATATATATATATGCAAATTAGCGCATATTTAATTAGATAATGCCTCATTTGCATATTTAAACATTAAAGTACAGAAAACTTGTAATATATTTTTTTCTAGTTAAAAATTAAATGAATTATATATTTTAGATGTTTTTGGTTTATGTCTTCACATCTGAACAACATGTCTGTAAATTTGTTTTAACAAAAATTGTTAAACAATTTTGTATATAATTTTTTTTTTTTTTTTTTACATTTTATTGAAAGGAGTAAAGCAATATAAAGTGAAACCATGAAAGTTACATTTTCCCTCCTTCTAATTTTAACTATAATAACCCCCCTCACCCCCAAAACATGTTGTATATAAATATATATATTTTTTTTTACATTAATCATGGTTGTCAACTTGCCATCAGCAATTATCATTAAAAACAATGCAAATATTGATATTAGTAAAACTCAATGTGTGGCTTTTGCATTTTTTAAAGTACACTTTTACACATAAATACCCTGATTTAGGCTTTTATTTAGTTGTAATACACACCAAAAAAAATCAAACTGATTTTTTTTTATCCGATTAAGGCGAGACACGGCAGGCAAAAACATCGTTTTTTTTTCACTGGTCAATTTTGAGATTTTGGGCTATTTGTCTTCAATAACATGTCTTCTTTCAGACTTGAGGTGAAAAAAAATCAAAAATACACATTTAGGTGTTTATTTTACTACACTTTGTCCATTTGCGTCTGTAAATTTCTCCTAAATTCAACAAAAAGTTGTCGTTATATATCAACATGCTGCTCTGCGATCGCTATCTGCACCCTGTCATCACACACACCGTTGGAAAGCTCTCTTTCTCCTGTTCAACGCTGTCGGATCCAAATATGGTCATTTCCTTTTTATCAGCAACCAATCGTGAAAGTAAAATGGGCATTTAACTCTAAAACCGAAATCTCATTGGCTGGTGTCAATTTCTGACAACGTGATTGGTTCAGATGCATCACGTGACGCGCTCTGACATTTAGATGTGTGTTTTTGACTCTTTTTCTGTTCATTTGAAGGCCATAAATGCTGTGTTATAAGTTGTAATGTGATTTAGTTGGTTTGTATTGTTGGTGCTGATGATTTGATAAGATATTGTGTCTGTAAATAGTTGTTTCCACTAAAAAAAGTATTCATTTTTACATTACAAATCTTTAAATGCTGTTTTCTCAAAATGAGTATTTTGTCATTCTCCAGTAGAAACTTCTCAGCCTGTGTAGCACCTATGTACACCAAACTTTCCAGTTATACACTTAGCAGTATTCTGAAGATATTTTCAGAGGGATTTGTTTATAAATCATTTCTGGCCTGATTTATGTGACTTTTTAATAAAAAAAATATGGCGAGAATTGATTTTTTAAGGCTATGGACAGTATATTTTGATTTCCTAGGTAATGAAAGCATATATCCTGAAATCCCTCTGGAATTCTTTTTTCATCTTGTGTGTGAACAAAATGAAAAAATAATTTTGCACCTGGCTTTATCATATGGTCAGATCTATCTACCGAAAATATATGCAAAATTGTGCATATTTAACGAGATAATGCCTAATTTGCATAATTAAACATACAAATTTCAAAAACTTGTAATACATTTTTTTAATATACTTGCATAAGTAATCAACTGAGAAAGTTTTATGATGATATCTATTATTTAAAAAAAAATACCCTATTCACCTGTAGTGTCTCGCCTTAATCGGGAAAAATAATCATCCGATTAATTAATAATAATAATCACCCAATTAATAATAATAATCGTTACTTCTCATTGTAATGTAGGTAATCATCTGGGAAAGTTTCATCATGAAATCTACTAGTTAAAAAAATGACCCTATTCACCTGTAGTGTCTCGCTTTAATTATAATAGTGTGGCTTTTGCACGTTTTAAAGTTCAAGTTCAAGTTCAAGTTCATTTTATTTATATAGCACATTTTATAGCAGCCACTGACTGACCAAAGTGCTTTACAGAACTACAAAATTAAAAGACGTCAACACAATGCTTAGTAGCACATCATAAAACAGTACAACAAGGTTAAGAACAGCTTAAAACGGGAGACGTCCAAGCAGTCACAGAGATTATCAGTAATAGAAAATAAAAACAGAAAAGACAGTAGCAGGTTTAATACCAGTATCATACTCAAAGGAGAGAAATATAAAACTAGATCGAAAAGAAAATATAAGTATATGAATATCCACATATACACACACATACATATGTGCATATATATATACACATACACACACATACATACACACACACACATACATGTACACATATCCACATATATATACATATACATGCACCTTATTTGTAGGCCAAAGAGAACAAGTGCGTTTTTAAAATGGACTTAAAGGAAATCACAGAAGGGGCGATACGAACGTCCAAGGGCAAATTGTTCCATAGCCGAGGCCCAACCACAGAAAAAGCTCGATCCCCTCTACGTTTAAGTCTGCATTGAGGGACTTGTAACAGATTTTTTTCACCTGATCTCAGACTTCTTGACGGTGTGTAAGGATGTAGCAGTTCAGTTAGGTAGCTAGGCGCTTGGTTGCATAGAGCTTTGTACACAAATAACAGGATTTTAACTCGATTCTGAAATTAATGGGCAACCAGTGAAGAGACCTCAGAATTGGGGTGATGTGATCACTTTTCCGACTATTTGTGAGGAATCTTGCGGCGGCATTTTGCACCAGTTGAAGACGAGCAGTTTGCGTTTTCGAGATACCGCAGTAAAGTGAATTGCAGTAATCTACACGTGTGGTGATAAAAGCATGAACCGCCATCTCAAGAGTTTTGTGATTAAGAAAAGGTTTGACTTTTGACAACAGCCGCAGGTGATAAAAACTAGAGCTTATTACAGAAGAGATTTGCTTATCAAAATTTAAAGACTCATCCAGACAAACGCCCAAGTTCCGCACACTTGCAGAACCAAATGCCGCTAGTCTGCCTAGGTCAAAGGTAACAGCCTGGGGATTACCAGTGGACCCGAAGACGATGATCTCTGTTTTGTTTTCATTTAAAAACAAAAAATTTTGGCCCAGCCAAAATTTTACTTCATCCAGACAACCTAACAGTGATGAAAGGGCAGAGGGATCATTTCTCTTGATTGGCACATACAATTGGGTGTCGTCTGCATAACAGTGAAAAGATACCCCATGTCTTCTTAGAATGGTGCCCAGTGGTAAGATGTAGAGGGAAAAAGTATACTTTTACACACAAATACCCTGATTTAGGGTTTTATTTAGTTATAATACACCAAAAAATCAAAATGATTTTTTAAATCCGATTAATCAGGGAAAATAATCATCCGATTAATCGATTAATTTGGAGAAATAGTAGTCAGATTAATCGATTCATTTGGTGAAATGGTCACCCCGATTAATCGATTCGTTTGGGGAAACGGTCATCCGATTAATCTGTTAATTTGATTAATTGTTTTTTTTTTTAAATAAATAAATAATCGCCCGATTAATCGGAAAAAGAATCACCCGATTAATCGAGATTTGTTTAATATTTTTTTTAATAAATAAATAATCGCCCGATTAATCACCCCCCCACCCCCCGCCCAATCTTAATGCATGTAATCAACTGGGAAAGTTTGATGGTGAAATCTGCTAGTTGATAAAATGCCCCTATTCCCCTGTAGTGTCTCGCCTTAACAATAATAGTGTTCATTCTTCCACAGTTCCTCTAAATGATGATAAGAGTTTCTCTCCATCTTTCAGGTGAAGGAGTTTGACTCCATCTCCCGCCTGGACCAGTGGCACACCACCATGCTCCTGCGCATCAAGAAGACCATTCAGGGCGACGACGAGGGGACCTAAAATGATCTGGACCCCCCACTGCATGGCACATCTTACCCCACTCCATTTCACATCACTTCTGTGCAATGGCCAAGTCCAGGTTTCCCGAAACAGTATGTCAAAATGTATTGCTACAACATTTCTAGAGAATATACTTATAAGCCTGTACTGTTAACATTGATATCCAGTTATATAATATAGCACATATCAAAATTTAGCACAGCGGTTGACGGATGAGTTCTGGTTTCCCTGTGGCGTTACGAGGATATTTCCGGAAACACGGAGCGAACGAGGATATAATGTGAATTTAATGGAAATTTCGCAATAGTCACTGAATTGTAACGTGCTAGAGCTGCATGACCTGTACAGATATAATGATTGAGTCAGTGCTGCAGGATTGTGTGTTATGATTAATGTTATCATGTTGTTCTTGTAGTCTGCTCTCACTAGCTCAAAATGTTTCACTTTAATCAGACATTCATGCAGCACTGAGAATTTCAGTTTCCCATAATCCACCATTTTGAATTGGAATTTAAATTCTTACAAAAATCTTTGAAATTTTACTTTTGGATTGTTTTCTTAAATATATATTTATTTAATTTAATTATTGTCTGAAATATTATTAGTCAGAGTATTATTACTGTAATAATATTATAATTAGTCTGAAATATAATAAACATTATTACTCTAATAATATGTGCGTAGTTAAAAAACTCCTGTTTTTACACCGTCTAAGTTAAATCAGCATCTACATCAGCAAAGCAATTGATGCGTTTGTAAAATCCTTGTGTAACTTTATGAACATGCTCTGTGTGTGTGTCGTGTTGTGAATGCAAAGCTCATGTACTCTCCACTCCTGTGGTGTTTAGCAGCGCATGTCATTCTGTGTTTCACGTGTCGTGACGTCTGTATTTTACCATAATCTAGAGTTTTTAAGAAGCCATGAAGACGTACCAAACTATGTACTTTCCCACAGAGCAACTGATGTCTTTACTGAATGTCTGTGAGAATGTACAGAAATAAAAACTAATACTGAAATGGGTACATGATTCAGTTCTGTCGGTTTCTGCATTAATCGTGTTCGCCTAGCCTAGCCTAGCATCACTGTTACTTACAGAGTAACTCCTGCACTTGTGCTGTGCACATGATCAAATCACATGGCTAGTTATATAAGAAATATATATATATATATATATATATATATATATATATATATATATATATATATATATATATATATATATATATATATATATATATATATATATATTTATTAGTGCTTAGCATAAGTGAATACACCCTTGCTAAAGTTGACTAAAAAGAGGAATAAAAAAATCATCTTTTGGAAATTGATCTTAATGCCTTAATTAAAAAAAATTAAAGGCCAACCTTTAAAGGATTAGTTCACTTTTAAAAAACTTTGCTGATAATTTACTCACCCCCATGTCATCCAAGATCTCCATGTCTTTCTTTCTTCAGTGGAAAAGAAATGAAGGTTTTTGATGAAAACATTCCAGGATTTTTCTCCATATAATGGACTTCAATGGGACCCAAACGGTTCAAGGTCCAAATGACAGTTTCAGTGCAGCTTCAAAGGGCTTTAAACGACACCAGACGATGAATAAGCGTCTTATCTAGCCAAACCATCGCTCATTTCAAAAATAAATAAAACAGTTTAAGTTTTATAAGCACAAATGCTCCCCTTGCTCTGTTCTGTGATGAGCGTTTGTGACTCTCGTGTTCGAACTCGTTCAGAGTTCAGAGAAACGAATCTTTTTTCGAGTCATTTTGTTCATTCAACAAACGAAATGATTTGAAAAAGATTCGTTCATTTTGGACATCTTGGATGACATGGGGGTGAGTAAATTATCAGCAAAAGTTTTTTTTAAAAGTGAACTAATCCTTTAAAGCCAAGGAAACTTTATCAGGATGCATATTATCCCGGATCCATGAAATAACTGGCCTTTAAAATAAAAAAATCTGCCTGTCTCTATGGGAATTTAAAGGTCCCACATTATCAAAACTGAAATGTTCTGGTCTGTGTTCATGATAACAGAGATCTAGGGTCTATAAAACACCATAAAGTTTCAGAACAGTGGATCCACACACACACACACACAACACACACACACACACACACACACACACACACACACACACACACACACACACACACACACACACACACACACACACACACACACACACACACACACACCCTGAGTAAAGTATCTGTGCATTTTCACGAGCCGTTGTGATTTCTATATATTTGTGATGTCACAACTACTCAGTCACCAATGGTGCATCACTCAGAAAACAACAGGCCAATCAGAAGAGAGGCTCATGAATATTAAGTAGACGGGCCAAACTCCAGCTGTTCTTGGCAGAGCTCCTGAGAAAGACATATATTTACATGGTTTTTGTATTTATACCGCAAATATATATTCTTAAGGACATCAAAACCTAAAATAAAACTTCAGAAAGTTGTACAATATGGGACCTTTAACATAGGGGTGTACTGACTTATGCAACCTGTATTTTAAGGAAGAACATTTATTATTTTGGTGTCCCTAAAGGTTGGAGTTTTCCTCATTTTTTTAAATTAAGGCATTAAGATCAATTTCCAAAAGATGAGTTTTTCCTTTTTAGTCAACTTAAGCATGGATGTGTTCACGTCACTTATCCGAAGCACTGTAGATGTATAATTTTAGTTTGGGGTCGATAAGTTTTATTAATGTTTTTGAAGGAAGTCTCTTCTGCTCACCAAGGCTGCATTTATTCTATCTAAAATACAATAAAAACAAAACAAAAATATTACAATTTCAAAGAACTGTTTTCTATGTGTATATATTTTAAAGTGTAATTTATTCCTGTGATCAAAGCTGAATTTTTAGCATCATTACATGATTCAGTGTCACATGATCCTTCAGAAATCACTATAATACACTGATATTCTGTTCAAGAAACATTTCTTATTATTATTATTAATTGAAATACAAATATTTTAAAACATTATAAATCCATTAACTGAATAAAACAGAAGTGCCCAGATAGGAGATATCAAACTATTATATTAAAATGTAATTTTTTACTTCTATTCACTTCTTTATTATACACTTATCTCAGCACAACACATTTTTAAACCTTAATCATTGTTTCAATGGCATGTTTTTTTTAAGGTTATCATGGGCCAACTTTGGTCTGGTTTGAGCGTCTCTGAACTAAAAGACAAAAGGAAGCTGAATTCAATAGACACTTTATTGAATGATTTTAGGGAGTGTTATCATGGTTGCAAATCATTATACACATAATAGGTACATAACTAAAAACAAAGCAATTGTGTCATTTGAAATGTGTATTTGTAGTGTTGAGCATAATAAATATCAGTGAAAATCATTACTAAAAAAAAAAAGAATATTTCGTTTTACAGAAAACACTAAAAAAACAGTTTAATGACAAGATGTGGAAGAAATTCAATTGTATATGATGTTGTCAGAAACAAAGTAGAGAAGAATTTAACATTGTGATTTACTGTACTAGTTATATTTATAGATAATTTCTCCAATCATAACGCAAAAAAAGTATTTACATTGATAATTTGAAGCAATGCTTGATTCTGTTATTTTGAGTTTTTGATCTAATCTACTCGTCGGCGCCCGCTTCGACTGAGATTTCGATGGTGTTCGAGGCGTCTGCAGTGTGTATGCTCTCGCTGACTTCCTGTTGGACGTCTACACACTCGGTCTCCTCGAGCACAACCGGCCGGCCCGCCACACACTCTTCAGCCGCAGCCAGAACCCTCTCGCTCTCATCGGCTCCTGATGCTGCCGTCGCTGGAGCCAACATGGCGTCCGAAACCTGACGGGTGACCGTGATGGGCACAGAACCGGATATCGACGGAGAAACGCTGATGGAATGCGCGACTGAAATGGGGATGGAGAAGGGAACGGTCACGGGCATCCCGACCGCAGAAGCATCCAGAGAGATCACGCTGGTGCCGTCCGTGGTGACCAGCGGCTGCAGTTGTGTTCCCGCGGGCACTTCCGTCTGGATGACGGTCAGGCCGCCCAGGGCGTTGTGGCTGACCAGCGCGATGGTTCCAGGACCGGCCCAGTCTCCAGGAATGGTCACGGGATCTCCGGACACAGTCAGCACTTCTTGGGGCTTCTCGCTCTGATGATCCTGAGCTTCAGGAACAGAACCCGCTGCCTTGTCCTTTTTCTGAGAAGAGCCCTTGGGTTTCTTGGCTCTGTCTTCAACATTTCCCTCCAGAACGACCAGGAAGTTCTTCCAAGGAGTTTGTTTGTCATGAGTCTGCATACGGAAAATGTTTGATTATATTAAGTCCCAATTTAATGCACAACACTAAATCTCTACTAACTTTATGCAGATGATATCCTACTATATATACAAGAACCCCTAGCATCTACTCAAGAAATAATTAAAACAATCCAATCCTTCTCAAAAATATCAGATTATGCAATAAACTGGAATAAATCTTTCATCCTCCCTTTACATAAAACCAAATGGGATGTGGCACACCATCAATCACCGATACCTATATGTCATGATCACATCACTTACTTAGGCATTAACATTTCCTCCAGACTGTCAGAGTTGGTAACACTTAACTTCACACCACTGCTAAAAAAAATAGAAGAAGATTTGCTCAGGTGGCTCAACCTTCCAATCTCCAATCGGCAGGATAGCAGCAATAAAAATGACAATTTTACCGAAAATTAATTACCTATTTTCAATGATTCCAACCCACCCCACACTCACCTGGTTTAAATCACTAGACTCCATTATAACTCGCTTCTACTGGAAAAATAAAACACCAAGGATTAAACTCACTACACTACAAAAAAGTAAGGTTCAAGGAGGACTAGAAGCACCAAATTTCCAATATTACTCAATGGCTAACCAACTGCAATACATATACAAATGGATTCACCCCACCCAATCTGATATTATATGGCTAGATATAGAACAATCACTATGCAAAGAATTAAATATAGCTGACATACCGTTCCTCACCAAATCAATTAAACAACACACATGTTTTAATGCAGTAACTATATCTGCCACTCTGACAGCCTGGTGGAAATTTCACCAAATCACAAATTCTACATTAGCTCCATCTAACCTCACCCCACTGTGGAACAACCGTGACTTTATAAGCAATAAAAAAACATTGAATTTTCACACATGGACGGAAAAGGGTATCACCCACATTAAGCATATTCTCAAATCTAACACATTTACACCATTTCCGCAACTGGCCCAGGAGTATGGCATCGGGAGCAACGAATTTTTAAAATACCTACAACTCAAATCTTCTGTTCTGACAAAAATCAACATCAGAGACACAAATTTAGAACTTCCACCGGCAATATCAGACTTGGTCAACATTTCCTCCCCAAAGAAACTTCTCTCTAAAATATACAAAATCATTTCAAACCAACTTCAGACCATAACTTACCAACAATAAAATGGGAAAACGATCTTTCAATAGCCCCTGATGCCAACTTCTGGACCCAAATCTGTAAAAACATCTATCTCATGTCCAAAAATGCGAATCTTCAGTTAATACAATAAAAATACTTCACAGAACACATTACACGGGCAATAGATTAGCTAAAATGGGTTTCACATCAGAAGTTTGCACACATTGAATCACAATTCTACAGATACAAAATCCATGCAACCTGGCACTGCACTCCAATCAAACACTTTTGGGAAGAGGTCACACAGTCACTATCCACTATAGTCGGCTGCCACATCCCACTGTCGCCTTCTCTTTGCTTGCTGGGGGACCTGACAAAATCACTGATAAAACTATAAACTCTAAAATACTCCTCATAGCTCTAACCATCGCCAAGAAAACTATCCTCATGAACTGGAAAACTAGAAATAAATTACACATTAACATTTGGAAAAATCTTATTACAGACTTCATTGCAATGGAATACGCATCTCCCCTTCATAATTACGCATCTGAAACTGACCTCTGCCGTCCAACACTTTCTGACCTCTTACAGCTATGAATCCTTTCTCTGTTTTCAACTCCGACTCCTCCCACCTTCTTAACCAACCCACGAATATTAATGCATTTTAGCTGTTTGAACTTGTTTATGTCATCATTGTTATTACTATCTTCACTGTTATTGTTATGATTACTATTTTCACTTTTATCTTTTCATTGTTGTAATTGCTGTTGTTGCTGTCTTTTGCTCTCACCATTGCAGTCACCACTGCCATCATCATTATCATTTATTAATAATATTATTATTATCATTATTATTATAATCATCAATATTGCCATTGTCAATGCTGTATTGGAATTAAATGTCATTATCATCACTACTGCAATAATTCCCCCCTTATCTCTTCATGGGTTTTTAATGCACCACAACATAGAATGAAAAAAAAAAAAAAAAAAAAAAAAAGGAATATGTATATATGGAAAACCTCACAAACACCAGGGCAGGCAAGACAGACGAGAAGTGGTTTCATCGGGACAGCATCTCTGTCCCAATTTGAGACACTCTCGCACTGTACTCCCTCTTTTAATGCACCTTAGACATTGCACATAACACACAAAAAAAATTAGGAAAAGATAGGGACCGATGAAATGTGGGGGAAGGTTATCTTATATTATCTTATCATCTTATTATACCATCTTTTATTTTATGCGGCATTGACAATGGCAATTGTTACATAGGAGGAAGGATGGAAATAAAAATCGACCAACACAATATTGGCAATATGGTGGTAGTGGGGAGTGGGGTGGTGATGGTAATGACAATGGTAATAAATAATAAATGGTTACTTTGTTTACGCATACACACACATACACATACCCACACTCACACCCGCTCAAATACACACTTAGATCAAACAATTATATCACTTTTATGTCACTTCTGGAATTATGGATTTACAAGATTTCTCACTACTGTACTATGTTGGTTTGTATGTATGTCTGACTGTTAAATAAAAAAAAAAAAAAAAAAAAAAAAAAATCTCTACTAACTTAAAGGTACAATATGTAGGATTTTTCTCCACCAGGGGTCGCTAACCTCTTACAATAACACAGGCGTATATTGATGACGTATATTCCGCATTAAGCGTAATTATGGATCTTGTCGTCAAGCTGATGGATGTTTTATGGATGAGTGAATACACTGATGTTTTTAACATGACTGTGGTGAAGCAGGAGCGATTGCTAGACGTACACCAGCGCCACACGCAACGCCAGTCCCGCGGATATAAAGGAATAAGGACATTTCATTCTACCCAACTACACGCAAGTGCTGAATTAATACTCACACAGGACAGTTTATTAGACCAGTGGTTTTCAATAGTTTAGGCACCAAAGAGCCACAGGGGAGCCACGACACGCGAAGAAAAAATAACTCTGTATACAGCTCTATTAATATCGCAAGGCTTAAAGTATTCCCCGATAACACATCCGATACAGTTTTGTATATGATCACCCTCTTATTCACGCAAATGCTTTTAAACCATTCAACCATTCACGCGACAAGACAAAAGAGAATGCGCTGTCAGTGAATGTCCTCCTTACACACACACACACACACACACACACACACACACACACACACACACACGCACACACACACGCACACACACACGCATGATGCACAGAAAGACGCGTGCCACAAGTTCTCTTTCAAGCTTGAACGAACAATAACCCACACATTTATGCCAAAATGTCGGTTTTGTCGTGTATCCTCACAAGAACAGTCTTAAATGAGTTTTGATTAAATCTTTTTTATGGATGAATTTGCATCGATGCATTGCTAACTACAAGTCTAGTAATGTGCGCTAACAAAGTAAATAGTGTTAGTTTTGATGTTTTTGAAAGAAGTCTCTTATGCTCACCATGGCTGCATTTACTTCATCAAAAATGCAGTAAAAACAGTAACATTATTACAATTTTAAAATACAATTTTCATTTTGAAATGTAATTCATTCCTGTGATCAAAGCTGTATTTTCAGCATCATTACTCCAGTCTTCAGTGTCACATGATCCTTCAGAAATTATTCTAATATGTGGATTTGATGATCGAGAAAAAAAGTATTATAATGTTACAAAACAGGATTTTTTAAAGAATGTAAAGTTCAAAAGAACAGTATTTATTTAAAATGCAAATCTTTTGTAATATTATAAAAGTATTTACTGTCACACCTGATCAAATGAATGCATTCTTGCTGAATAGAAGTGATTTCTTTCAAAAGTTAGGAAACATCAGTAACAGGTTTAGTTAGCATACTGGCACCTATAAAATACTTACAGCCCTTTCCGGACCATTTATAGTCAAATACATCATGATTTAATGTTGTAATGCCATGAACTGAAAGCCCACGGGCATGACTTCCTTTATAGGCGCTATAAACCCTCTTCTAAAAGCGTGCTGTGTAAAATGGCAGGTTCTTTACCAAAGTGTGTCGGCGTACGGTGGACTTGTCGGTGAAGGTTCTTCCACACATGCTGCACATGTACGGCTTCTCTCCGGTGTGGATTCTCTGGTGTCTCTGCAGGGCGTTGAGCTGAGTGAACTGTTTATCACAGTCCTTACAATGATACGGCCTTTCACCTGTGAAGAAAGCAGAGTATAAACAGGCAGTTCTGGGTTTAATGATCGACCCAACTGTAAAATACACTCAAACCTGTGACTGTACGTCAGATGTGCATTGCTTGATCATCACCAGCATATGGTTATTCTAATAAACTATATTACTTAATGTAATTATAATCAATACAATTATTTACAGCACATTGTGGTCTTTCATCAAACTGCTTTTGCAACTTTTTTATATTATCAATATGCTTTAGTATGTCATCACATTAGAGAGCACAGCAATACTTAAAGCGATAGTTCACCCCAAAATGTAAACTCTGTCAGTAATTACTCTCCCTCATGTTGTTCAACCCCGTCAGACTTTCGTTCATCTTCAAAACACAAGTAAGGAATAATTGACGACAGGCCGTTGAATTATTATAAAAATAATGCACACTCGAGGTGGTAATGCGGTCGCGAAGCGGAGTTACACCTCGGGTGTGCATTATTTTTATATTTATATTTTATAATTATTCCGCTTATACTACCGTTACACCTCGAAACATTGTTCAGATGATGCATTTCAAAACATTTGTCAAGTTTTTGTCATTAAAATGCTCTTGTATGTAGGACTAATTTCTTACACATTCCATAACTTCATTTTAGAGTTAGTAACGGATAGCAGACTAATGTTGGACACACACTTGCGACTCGCTGAAACATTCGAAGACTGACTGTTTCCATCGACTGTAGCAGAGCTTAAACACCGACTGTGAACACAGACTGAACGCGCGTTTGGGCATGATCTGTCATAAATATCAAATTACATTCATAACTGGCCTTAGAGTAAGTGTGTCCCCGGCTTTATGAAGTTATTAGAGAGAGAGATCAATATTATTATTTATTTATTTATTCAATTTGTTTTAATTAATTCGTTAATATTATTGACAGTAGATAACCTAATGAATGAAACACACAAAGCCCTTTTAACAAGTAGGCCTATCAATAATTATTTATGTGTTATATTATCTGGAATAATTACGAAAACCTGTGCAGCAGGACTATCAATTTATTTATATATTCAGTTTCATTTTCTATTATAGATAGGACTATATACTTTATTTATTAAAATTAAACTGTATGTGTCCATTGATTGTGAAGTTAGACATCGAAAACTGCAGATCAAGCGCATGGGGCTGGATGTTTTTGTATTGTATCCTATTTTCCGTTATTACAGTTATATACGCGCAGTGATATGGAACTGTAATGCGGTCAAACCTGCCGGAACTACTTTAGCCGTGCGTTTCCCTGAGAATAATTGCACGACTTAGAACGTTCTCAACCAATCAGAATCAAGCATTCAACAGCCGTGAAGTATAAATGAAGATATTTTTGATGAAATCTCAGTTCTCACGAGAGGCCCACACGGAAGAAAATTAATAGTTGAATAAAGTTGAATTTATTTTTTTTCACACAAAAAGTATTCTCGTCGCTTGATAAACTTAAGGTTGAGTCACTGTAGTCACTTGGACTATTTTAACAATGTTTTACTAACTATTCTGGGCCGGCAGATGCAATTACCTAGCAGCCTATGGAGGAGTGACCCAGCTCTCAGATTTAATCACAAATATCTTCATTTGTGTTCCGAAGATGAACGAAAGTCTGACGGGTTTGAACAACATGAGGGAGAGTAATTACTGACAGAGTTTAGGGTGAACTATCCCTTTAATCCCCAGTGAAGGATACCTGTGTGTGTCTTCATATGCTGGTGGAGAGAGTTCCTCTGAGCAAACGCTCTGTCGCAGGTTTCACATTTGTAGGGTCTGAATCCCGAATGGATTCTGTTGTGATGTTTCAGGTATTCTTTGGATGCAAAGCTCTTCCCACAGTTCTCACACATGAACGGCTTTTCCCCTAGAGAAGAGGGAGTCGTTATCTTTTGCCATCATATTATTTCTCTTTCAGTAACGAGGACCAGTCGGCTCACCTGTGTGGCATCTTCTGTGGTAAGACAGCATGTGGTTCTGGGTAAATCTGGCGTCACAGAGGTCACAGGCGAAAGGCTTCTCTCCGGTGTGGATCCTGGAGAAATATAAGATGGAATGCGTAAATAGTAAATACACAACCCAAGATGTTCATTAGGAATGCATTACAAATCTGTGACACTTTCAGTATTTGCATTATATTTATAATCGCACCAATTTTCTTTTTCTGCACTAGTATTCTAAAATGTATTTTGCTTGGGGTTTTTTTCACCAGGTATGAACCATATTTTTTGTCAAAATTTTGGCCATCATATTTTATTAAATAATATTATATTAAATTATACACTGCCCAGCCCCAAAAAAATAAGTTGCGTTTGGATTTAAATAGGCAAATACTTAAGAGCGTATGATTGGATCATTCTTGCAGTGATTATTATGTTTCTGGCATGTTATACGTTTAGCTGCAGTTCTTCTAACACTAACTAATGGAGTGTGTAGCCTTTCATTTCTTAAACAACCATATAGGAAGACACATCATGGCCATATTCCAGGATGACAAGATTCATCAGGCTCAGATTGTGAAAGAATGATTGTGAGGGAGAATGAAAAATCATTTTCACACATGAATTGTCACACCAGACCTTAAACTCACTGAAAGTGTTTGGGATGTGCAGGAGGAGACTTTACACTTTACAGAGCGCTGGACTTTCACTAGCCAAGTCTCCATCACTCGTCAATGGAATTAGCTGAAGTTCTGTAAAAAACTCATGCGGTGAAAGTGTGTTTCCATCCAACGGCTTTAAAGCGAATATAAACCTGTGTGTAATGACGTCACATGCTGTTTTGCCATCAAATTGGTATATCGAATTAATTTGAGACATTTTAAGGGGTTTCCATTCATTTTCACACAACATTCAAGCAAACATTTGCGAACAAAGTTTTGCTAGACAAAATGTATCGCGCCATAATAACGTTTCCATCAGCGTTTATCGCATAAGCCGTATATCCATCAAGATAAAATCCCATGAGACCGAACGCATTTCATTTGAGTCCATATTCATGAAATTCAATCCAATTTTACTGTTTCCATAAGGCATTTTTCATCCGATATCACTTAATGCGGATAAACACGTGTGGATGGAAACACAGCTAGTGATGCACCTCTTGATGGAAATAAATGTTGTGATGTTATTTCCATCAAGTGGTACATGCATTTTTGGCAGTGTATTATATTATATTATGGACCATAACATTAAAACAATTAGATTTTTACTTTTTCCTGAGGAAATGTGTCTGTCATGGTGTTATCGTGTTGTGGCTTGTTCTAGGGTTTTGCTATAGAGCTGCTAAGGTTTTTGGAGCTGATTGCTAATACGCATTGTGTGGTTGTTAAGGCCGTGTGTCCACCAAAGCGTTTTTTCACGCGGCTGGCGTATTTTTCCAATTGTTTTCAATGTGAGCGCCGCATTTATTAAAAGCCATGAGCGTAACGAGGCGCTGAGCGTTTTTTTCCCGCTGAGCGCCCGGCGTTTTTTACTGCTCGCCAAGAGTTGAAAAATGTTCAAGTTTGGGTAAAACGCAGCGCTCATCACTGCCACTTTTTACCTAGTCGTCCAATCACAGTGGAGGAGGGGCGGGGCTAACATCACACCGACCAACCGCAACATTCTGTACAACAACGTCAACCAGCAGAGCTAACCCAACAAAATGGATGAAAAATTCATTTTTAGTATGAAACGAATTATCTGCGAAATCAGTTACAAGTAAACTGTGCTGCGGATATTCTGTATCATAATCGTCTCAACTGAAAAAACGCTGCGCTGCCAAAACGCTCTCAAGCGCCACAGCTAGGCGGTTCAGCAGAGCGACTAGCGTTTTCAGCTGGGTAAAAACGCTTTGGTGGACACTGACAAAAGCCAATTTTAGGTATCATTCATAAGCACACTAATATTTAGGGTCTGTTTCCCCCCCCAAATGACTAGTATCGGATTAACTAGCCCATATGTCGCCCACTACCTCTGATGTGTCTTGAGCGCTGAACTCTGGGAGAATCTGGATCCACACTCGTCGCACTTGAAGGGTTTGTCCCCCGAGTGTGTCCTCTCATGCAGAGTCAGGGCTGTTTTGGAGCTCAGAGATTTCCCGCAGATGTGGCAGTAGTGCCGGTCCGTGCCGCCCTCGTGCACCTGCCGTCTGTGGCGCGTCACGTCCTTCTTGCGCTTGAAGGTTTTGCTGCAGATGTCGCAGGGGAAGAGCCGCTCGTCGTTGTGCACGTGCCGCTGGTGGATCTTCAGGTTGCAGCGGTTGGCGAAGGTCTGCTCGCAGACGTCACAGCGGAAGGTGGTGTCCATCTGAACCCCGTGGCTGACCTTCAGGTGCTTCAGGAAGCTCTTCTCGTAGTAGAAGGAGCGGCTGCATTTTTCACACCTGTATTTCGCGGCTCCTTTCTTGATCTCCTTCTCGGCTTCTTCGGCCTCGTCCGTTTCCTCGACGGGCAGGTAGTCTGATTCTTGAGCGTCTTCCTCAGGCACATCGTGAGGTGACTCGGACCCACTGTCATCGCAAGCGTCTTTTTCACCCAAAGCGTCCTGAGACGGTTCTGCCACTGGGTCATGTGACGTCTGTTTCTCTTCTTCTTCTGCTGCTGCTGTGTCCGAATCATCAAACGTCTCCGTTTGCATCTTTGACTTCTTTAGAGGGAAGTCCACAGAGACTCTGCGACCCGCTAACCTTCTGCTTCTCCTGCCGCGCACGTCCGTCTTCTTCACATTTTCAGACGCTTTTACTTTTTCAGTCTTTTTTCTCTTTATTGCTCTTTTCACACATTCTTGTTTTGTCTTGCGTTGAGTCGTTCTTGAATCCACGTCATCTTTCTGCAGAGATTCGGCTGAAGCGCTGCTGGGAATTTCGGCCTCACACGCATCCACTAAGTCTGGGCACTTCAAGAGAGTAGCCATTTGTAATACGGTACTGATGTAACTTTTCTCCACCTCCATTTTCCCAGAATACACATACTCCAAGAATTTTGCAAACGCATTTGGTGAAATGTCACACAGGAAAATCTTTTTCACTTGGTCATCGGATAAGAGATGGGATTTGAAGTAGCCACTGGATGCGGCGAGGACCACCTGATGGGCCTCAAACTCCTCCAGCTCTCCTTGAAAGTCCACCTGAACCGTGATGTCACACAGGTTTCCCATGATCCTCAGCTTCCACATGGCACTGAGCAGATTTTTATGGTGACAGGTGGAATGCAGTTGAACAGATTCATCACTCATCTTCTCTGGTTTCTGCAGCTGCCACAACATAAATAAGGCAAGTCAATAACACACACATTTATCATACATACACATTTACTGACAATATGTGTATTTTCTTTTTTTTACAAACAAACACAGACTATTAAACACCTTATAAATCCCTTTGAGTTCTTTTTTATATATATATATATATTATTAATAAAAAAGAAAATAATCATCGTATTTCTGTACTAAGCCTTTTTAGCTGTGTTAAGCCGGTTATTGTTTAATTACATGCTAAAACTATAGCTTTGTAGGTCATGGTAACGGCCCAAAATATATTAACCAATTTCTCTCAGTCTTTCTCATTTAAACTTCTTTTATCCATAATTATTTACACGTGTTCATTTATTTGCTTTGGAGCAAAAACCGTCAAGAGAAAATAAAAGGGGACGCTAAAGCAGTTAGCATCTTAGCTTAGTCTTCAGGCATTAGAAACTGAGCTAATGGAACTTCAGAGAGAAACACAGGAGATTCGATCAGATGTTTGATGTCCATCGGTGACATGCCGTGAAAGGAGGGTTTGCATCGCAGGCTGGAGGTTTCCTACCGTAAGGCCAGTAAAACGGAGCCCTGTACAAATCAAATCCACAGGCACAACAACAGTATTTCCGGTAGAACGCACTACAGCAGAGGGCATCATGGGAAATTGAGTTTTTCTTTTTTCAAGAGATCAAGAGATTGTCTTGATTCGTTCTAGAATGTGTTGTGTATTTTTAAAATTCTGTCTGTTAAATCCCTCCATATAATAATAATAATAATAATAATAATAAAACACTTTATTTAATACAAAATTAAAAAATAAGACGTTTTTTTAATTTTTATTTTTTTTTAAGTTTTATGTCTTATGTTTTGCTTTGTATGGATATATGATTTTGTCTGATTTCGAATTTTTTTATTTATTATTATTACTGCAGAGCTTTTTAAAGGCTACTTTATTTTATTTTATTTGTTTATTTGTCAGGGACCATGCACAGATCAGGCCTGCACCAGAGTTAGCTATGCAGCTCATTTACATCTGTGGAAACATCAAGTGAAACAAAAGACAAAACAGACAAACATTACACACATAAAAGCCAAAATACAAATATACAATACATATTATAATAAAGGTCAATGGTCACATAGTTGATTCGCCTTCACCCACATTTTAAAACTGCTGCACACAGAAAAATGATGGGTTAAAAATAACACAACTTGGGTTGTTTTATTACCCAACCACTGGATCAATATTGCACCTGACCAACAGTAGTTAATTTGACCCAGCAAGATGGGTTGGTCATTTTTTAACCCAACAGATGAGTTAAATATTATACCCAAATGCTGGGTCAAATTAAATACAATTCTGGGTTGATTCAACTACATATTTGTTATATAGTGTACCCAAATGCTGGGTCAAATTAATTACAATTCTGGGTTGATTCAACTACATATTTGTTATATAGTGTACCCAAATGCTGGATACAATTAATGCATTTTCCATATTAATTCTAACACATTACAGTACAATTTAAGAAAATAAACTGCAATAGACTATTATTTAGACGAGCGCTCGGTGTGTGAACTCACTCTGGTGATGATGTGATGACGTTCGAAGCACAAACAACCCACGTGCTGGGTCAACCGATGTATGTTGGGTTGATGGATTTAACTCAATGCACGAGTTGCAAAAAATAACTCAAATTCCATATAAATAACCCATAATGGGTCAAATATTTCATTGGGTTGATGAAATAACCCAGCTGTTTTTAGTGTGTGAGACTTGCACAATCTCTAATATAATGTGGAATTAAGTTCCACTTCATGCATCATTGAAAGCTGAATAACTCCTCCTATCAGGAGTTTTATTTTCAGACTGGATTTTTCTACATAACTTGTTGTTTTGTTTGTTTGTTTCTTTGGTCGTCAGCGGTGGACAAATATTGCTTATGCTGTAAACACACCCACGCCGTGACCTTTGCTAAACAAGATATTGCTCTTAAAATACTAAAGGGCAACTGAGTTCATGGTAAACGACTGTGACCACAGTTACTATTCCTGTGCACGCATACAAGCCGGTCTGCAGTTTACTACAATCTGCATTTTAGTGGGAAAATAAAGACCAGTCAGCAGTTCTTTTTCTCTACGTTTCTCTATAGGGATTTGTGTGGCCTTCAAATACAACCCAAAACACCAGCTTCAAGACTCATGTTCACAGATGGGCAGAGATAAAATAAAGATGAAGCCTGACACGCTTAGTTTTAGCTTTTATTACAGAGCTACTGGCAGTAAATCTCTGCTAGTAAAGGAATGAGCTCAGAAACACAAAATTGCATCGCACTAAGGTTTAAACACATTTTCTGATGTTATTTAAAGCCTGTAGCTACTGTACTTAATTATTTTATTCCTTTAAACATTAGCCTTTAGTCCCAGACTAAAATTTAAGCTGTTTAAACTGAAATAAACTGATATATCTTACAATAAGTCAGTGTCATTGTTTAGTCTCTAGAGGCACACCAGAAATGTTTTCTTTTCTTTTTCTAAAGCACATTGATAAAAGCTATTAAATGTCATTGAACTAATGCCTACTCCTGGCTTAAGCCATGTCTTTGAAACTAGGCCTAGGAATAGCAATAATATTTATGCAATATGCCATGTATAAACTATTCAATATGGGAATAATGTATCACACTCTCACAATGCAAGGAAATTAAAAACATAGAATCCCATAGAAGAATATTTTATAATACAGAACCTTTTCCAGTATAAATAACATATTTTGCAATGGAAATGAGCCGTTGAGTTTCCTGCAGTTTCCTCCTAATCTCTATATATCACTTTAAAATATAGTATTCTGTGTATAAAGTGCAATATGAGCCATTCACCATGTAGAAAAGAGTAAATGTGTGAACGAGTGATCAATTTCAGCTGCAGCTTCAGTGTCTATTTATAGTATATATATTTTTTTCTACTATGGAAGTCAATGGTGCCAAACAACTGTTTGGTTCCAATCGTTCTTCAAAATATCTTGCTTTGTGTTCAGCAGAAGAAAGAAACTCATACAGGTTTGCAAAAACTTGAGGGTGAGTAAATGATGACAGAATTTTCATTTTTGGGTGGAGTATCCCTTTAAATGTACATTCATAAATCCTGCAGAGACCTGCTAGCTGATGTCCACCAGGTGGCGCTGTTGCGAGCAGAATACTTGATCATGGAAACTGGACCTGAGTTTGGTATGCATGTCCGGCTCTGCACACTTACATCTGATCCCCCGCATTAATTTGATCTGGACAAAACCTCCCGCTAGACACAGAAAACTAAACACAGACATGGAAATACAGTGCAGTAATGTGAAACCCCTCCTTACTAGTGAAGTTTAAACTGACTAAAAGTGACAGAGGCATTTCTAAAGCTTCCACTGCCAAGATCTGTTCCCCTCAACAGCGTCCAGTTTCACACACAACGCGAGGCTTCATAAAATGCCCCGTCTTTGTTATTAATGATCTGTTGATAGAAAACTGGACTCTTTATTTATTCATTCGAGTCATGATCTATCATGTTAATCAGATGCAAGTTTAGGCATTTTCTGTGTGTTAGTCGTCCAGGATTCGCCAGGGGGTTTACGTGGTCTGCCAAAGCACTCTTTATTGACATAGGAAATCCATATGCCTTGCATTTCGCTTAATGAGTTCTGCGAGTGTGGCTCTTCCGGTGACTCATGCTGCACTTGTGTGGACCGGAGACTGTGGTTTTCCATTTACCTCTGGAGCTCCGCCACGGCGTCTATGCTGCTGTAACCCGGCACGCTTTCAAACCCAGACAGCCTCCCTCTCCCCCGGCTCAAAACAATGGAGCCAAATCTGCCTCGGTGAATTCTGGGCTGGAAATCTTGTTTGAGCGTAGGAGAGAAAGTAGGAAACCGTGAAAAGGAATGCTAAGGTCACACTTTCACGCCAATAAGCCCAGAACGCTCTTAACAAGGAAGACATCAGGAAGAAGTGGTGTGTAGTGAAACACTTTTTAAACGATAACTTGCCTGACAAACACAATAATGGCATTGAGTAGTTTTCTCTCACCTTGAGGTCTTTTAATATAGGCCTGTGAGACTAGGCTAGTCAAGTCAAGTCATCCTCATTTATATAGCGCTTTTAACAATGTAGATTGTTTCAAAGCAGCTTTACAGAGACAAACAAAATTTAAGGTAACAAAGAATGGTTTGGTTTTATAGCGGTTCTTGAATATGTTGTTTCCAGCTAAAATTAGTTTTGATTGATTCACTTCCCTCGAAATGATCATTTGTTATTAAAGGTGGGGTATGTGATTCTCTTTTTTGTCCATTTTTTCAAAATAACTTGAAATCCTATTCCTAACCCACTTACAGCCACTGAGTTAAAAGCACTGAAATGAAAATTAAGCAATTTAATCATCTGTGGAACGGGCAGGACTCAAAAAACTCCAGCCAATCATTTCCAAGACCGTGGTCGTACCACACCCCCCTCCCCCCAGCGCACGTGACCCAGTCAGGGTTAGCGTTGGAGGAAAGAAGGTAGGACCATTTGAATTGTGTATTTTCAAAATCTGCCGGTCGTTTTCCAAATCACATACCCCACCTTTAAATTAGGGGCCGCTAAGACGACGCCGTTCTCTCTAAATAGACTTTAAACGCGAACCTGTGATAAACGCTGATGGCGTTCACATGCGCATTAAGAATTGATTCTATAGTTATGTGCGTTTGAATATATGTGCACAGGTTCGTAATTCGCTACAAACCATGCCTAACCAAACTACTTATCTTGCCTATACATTTTGATGCAGAATTTTATTTTATCAATTCGGCGTAGGGACGCGAAACCGTAATTTCATAGCGCTTTATCTGTAGAGTGGAATAGGGATCCTCCATAGGGAGAGGCTAGTTGGCACTTCAGCACTGCGCTGTCATCGGGTCCAGGCGAAGGTCCTTCCTCAGATCTGGTAATGGCCTGGATCCGGCAGGCTGCAGGAGAATCTCGGGATAAACAAAGACACTAAATTAGCGTAGATGCCATTCTTCTTATGATGTAACGAGTACATCAGGATTTGAGGGAAGTGTTCCCGGTTCCGGCTGGCCTAATCTATGCAGCCTAACATTTAATTATAGAAGTCTATAATGTATTATGTGAATGCTAGGTCAAAGAGATGTGTTTTTAGTTTTAAACTGACAGACTGTGTCTGCTTCCCGGACAATGGTAGGAAGATTGTTCCAGAGTTTTGGTGCTAAATAGGAAAAGGATCTACCGCCAGCAGTCGATTTAGATATTCTAGGTATTATCAACTGGCCAGAATTTTGAGATCGCAATAGACGTGAAGGACTATAATGCGTTAAGAGCTCGCTCAAGTACTGGAGCTAAACCATTTAGTGCTTTGCAAGTAATCAGCAATATTTTAAAATTTATACAATGTTTAATAGGCAGCCAATGCAGTGTTGACAGAACCGGGCTAATATGGTCATACTTCCTGGTTCTGGTAAGAACTCTAGCGGCTGCGTTTTGAACCAGCTGTAGTTTGTTTATTAAGCGTGCAGGGCAACCACCCAGTAGAGCATTACAATAATCTAGCCTTGAGCTCATGAACGCAGTAATCTCTCAGTAACTATTTGAGTCTTCAACACAAAAATTATAATATCATATTTTTACCACCATATGTAGAGGCAACTATTATTGTACTTTCAACTGTGTTTAAATATTTTACAATTCAACGCAAAAAAAAATGTATGTCATCAATAAGTTATGTAAACATGTTTTTACATTGCTTTAACTCATCAAAATAAGTTAATTTTCAACTTTTGTCATAGGTTATACAAGATTCAAATATATTTTTTTAACCCTTAAAGGGGCCAGCATAAATAAATTTGATGGAAAAATGATTCATTGCTATTTTTGTATGTATCTAGACTAAAATGACACAGTTCATGCATTTTTTTTCAAATATGACCTTTATTTTATAAGTTACACTCTGTATCTCCCGAGATACATAAACCATTTAGGGTAACATTTTGCAATGTATTCTTTTTTTTATTATAGTTCATATGACAACTTTTAAAACATTTAATGAACAATTAATTAGCTACATTTTTTCATGTTATCCATACACCATTAGAAAATTGGAAAAAACTGAACTTTTTCTCCCAAGATGCATTGCCTATGTAGGATATACATTTAACATTTCATAATTTTTTTAACAGTTCATGTGCCGATTTTTAAAACACCTTTTTCCTGTTTTGTTTTTTTAATTCTACCATATTCCCTGTGGTGCCCCACACCAGATTTATTCTATGGACAATGGAAGCTGAGAAAACAGTTGCGAGCATTTTGTCCAGTGACCAGGCAAAGCCTCACTTTGCACTTCTGACACATGATGGATGTCTGGCCATCCTGACACATCCAAAACCTTTATCTTATTCAATATCTGTAGAGAACAGGCCTCAAAACATAAGAATATCTGTGAGTGATCAGCCCGGTTAAATACACTTATATGGGCAATGTATCCCCCAGGATACAGACATTCAATGCCTGATAATCAAAGTTGTGAGAATATTATTTTGAAAATCTCAACAAGAACATGTAAAACTATCCTTAAAAAACTATTTTCTAAAACAAAATCACTTTAAAATATTATAACCGTGAAAAATATAAAAATGCTTATCTCATGGCCAGTGTCTTTGTCCACGTATGCTGCCATTTTGGATTTTGATACAAATTTTTGGAATGTTAGCATAAAGTCACATGACCTGATTACATGACCCATCACCCCATCAGTGTTTCTCATCAACTGCAACCAAATAATGCCCCTCCCCCCATAGCCCCTCCCCCTTACAGCCTGTTAAATGTCTGTATCCCCCGAGATACATAAACTCTTTAAGGGTTAAGTCAGTTAAAAGTAATTTAAATTGAATTGACTTAAACATCCAAGTTGACTACTTAAAAATTAAGGCTTACGTGGCTTTTTTAGTGAAATATTTGTTGTTTTAACTAAAAAAATAACCTGGTTGCCCTAAAATTGTGAGTTCATTGAAATTAAAAATTTGAGTTAATACAAAGAAGGTAATTGGTTTAATCAACAGAAACTCAAAATATTATGTTATATGAACCACTTTAATTATCTAAGTTGATTTGACAAAAGGAAAAAGTTGCATTAACAAATCATGAAAATAATTTTTACAGTGTAGTTTTGATATTTTTATATTTCTTATATATATATATATATATATATATATATATATATATATATAATATATATATATATATATATATATAATATATATATATATATATATATATATATATATATAATATTATAACTATATATGTTTTTGTTAATATTTTGTTTTCTTTTTCAGGGAAAGTTGTCAATTAAAATCCATTCTTATTATTGACATTTTTTTTCTATTATTTTTTAATAGAAAAAAGCATTAACTTTTTTTGTTGTCAGGACTTTGTTTATTTCTATACTGAAATAGGTTTTCAGAATCCAAATTTGATGCAGTAAACAGCTGACAATATAACATCTAGCCTCAAAGAGCAAATATTTAACCATTATGGGGTTTGGGAATTTGTTTTCATTCGGTTGATATAAAGGGAAATTATTAAAATATTACAGATGCTATAACGAAATGCAAAAATGGCAGCAGATGTTTCCAAATTGTATAGTGGACTGAAGGAACCCAAACAAACCCAAACTCTGAAAATATCTTCTGTATTTATATTGGAGGTTTTCGTAGATGCCACCAAAGTGACCAAAACAACCAGTTAGTGTTTAAATGCGCTGGTTATGAGCTTAGCTTTCCTCCTGGAATCGGAAATGTTGTCCTGGACTGACCCGCGTTGCTCTGAATTATATCCCTTTTTCTGGAAAACAACAGCATGTTGGCCGGAGATGTGACTTTTAATACAAAATAACCACGTGAATCTCTGCCTTGGTTTTAGATTCAACCACATTGTTAATAGTCTTCCAGTCAAACATACTTCCAGGCCAATGTTCCTCTGTGGTTGCTATTTCTTCCATCTCAATTCAAAATAAATGTTATCATGGACAATACTTTGCTTGAAACTCAATATGTGCCTGTAAGATGACCAGCAGTTTTTCAGCAGTGTGTGTAATGATGTCCTGTAAAAGAGGACAGGGTTTAAACTCTTTAACTTCCTGAGCATGTTTTCTTTCCATTTGAATTTACATGACCATCATGAAGCGTTTACTGTCAATACACTTGAACAAAGAAGGTGGTTTGGAAGCTGTTTTTTTAGGGTTCTTGACTCAATTTAAAGAACCCTTTATGCCAAAAATGTGTCTTTTGCATAATACATGCATGTTAAAAGGATTATTTCATTTGGTTTACAAGCTGTTAAATTTAAAAAATGTAAAAAAAATTTTTTAAAATTAAATCCATAAAATGATTGCATAGTGGGGAACCTCTAAAAGGTTCTATATATACGAAGCACTTTGCAGAACCCTTTAACATTCTATATAGAATCTTAAGGCTGTAGTTTTGGAAAACGATTGGTAAAGACTGTATTGTAACGCTGATGCAGATTTTTGTCGTAGCGGGCGCGCTAACAAGGAAGCTAAAGACCGTAGCCATTAGCGTCAGTCGCTAGCACACCTCAATACAATATGTAGGATTTTTGCAGTAAAATATCCAAAAACCACTAGGCCAATGTTATATATATTGTTTAGTTGATTACTTACAATATCCCAAATGTTTCCAACTATTTGTCAATCGCGAGAAAATTGTGATTTTAACCAAGGAAACGGGGCGTGTGAGCAGCGGTGAGGAGTCGCCAGTCAATGCGTCATATCCGCGTTAGCCTCGGTTTCCACCATTGTTTCCGCTCATACTGCAATAGTATCCATGGTGACAGATGTTGACAACTGGGTTATGCCCGTTATGCCTAGCAGGACACTCAAGCTGTTGTTGTTATGTTCAAACATTATGGACCATGGCAAGCAGACTTTGAGACTAAAAGAGACTAAAACGCAGATCAACATGTTTCGAGATGCGAGAGCTCCACGTCCGCGACTAACTTCCACTCGACAGAGACGCGAGTGTTGCATGCACTTTATTAGACAGGTGAGCAAATGTACATAAAACTAATCAATGTTATTTAGTTCAACATGATGAAATGTTAGAATATGATCTGTATGTTATTCTAATGTTGATCTAGCTTACTTAGTCTCATACAGCCAACAAACAACCCAACTAACAACATTCAACACACTCAAATGGCGTTTAGTGTGATAGTGTAACTGTTAGAGCGAGTGAAACAGCGCTGGGTTACCTCAAGCTTCATTCGTCTAATAAACTGACCTGTGTGAGTATTAATTCAGCACTTGTGTGTAGTTGGGTTGAATGAAATGTCCTTATTCCTTTATATCCGCGGGACTGGCGTTGCGTGTGGCGCTGGTGTACGTCTAGCAATCGCTCCTGCTTCACCACAGTCATGTTAAAACATCAGTGTATTCACTCATCCATAAAACATCCATCAGCTTCACGACAAGATCCATAATTACGCTTTTTTACGCATCAATATACGCCTTTGTTATTGTAAGAGGTTAGCGACCCCTGGTGGAGAGAAATGCTCCGAACAAACGTATAATCCTCCAACACGATCCGGGACGCCATTAAAGTAAACCATCAACATGTTTTTGTCACACAGATCCCTCATTATCAAACCTTGATTAAATTAATTCTTTGTTTATAATGAGGAAGCTATACAACTTGCAGGATGTTTTAATGGTACAAAAGCCTCTTATATGTCAAAAAATCGAGGCGCATTTGATTTATCATTTCATTTATCATGAACCTTTTAAATGCAATTCATTTTTATGCAATGATTAAATTACACACTTAGAACACAGAATCTTTGGCTTTTGTCATGCATAAACTGATTTTTTTTTTTACACAATATGACCCTCAATGTAGAAAAAGAAATGCAGATTATGTCAGCAGCACAGTATTGCCTTCCATTCTGCCACAGCTCTTATTGATATAAGATATTTGCGATGAGCGTTGAACACTTGTTTCATTGACACAGATATCCCGCTTTGAGAGATATGGAGTGATTTACGGCTGTAAACTCGGCTCATGACTCACGGTCTGTTTCCTGAGCTTCTCCTTCAACCGTCCTTGTGTTTCATCAGTGTGTAACACTATACGGCTCTCCACACACTCTCAGCCCGGACTCAAGGACAACCGCAGGCTATGAATAGAGTGTTTGGGTGATGATTGGTCATCGATTTCACTCTATTATTGGTGAAATTAGAAAGATATTTTTGGCCGGGAGTTATGAAATGGAGTGGATGTCACGATACACGTACAGTATATTAGCAGTTTATGTTTTTTCATTGTGCACAAAGTATGATCCCGATTGGCTCATAGGTGGCGCTACAGCAAGTAAAAGTACTAAATTGCTCATAACTCCTTGTTTGACCGTTTACTTAGACTCAATGTGTTTACACCACTGTGATCCATGGCTCTAGACGGACAAAATGTATATCTCCGATTTCAATTTTTCTGCTATGTTGAAAATGTTTCTGCTAGTCCTATAGTTCTTCGCCCGATCGAACTAAACCATCTAGGGCAATTCTCTGGATTCTCTAGATCAACAATGATCAAAAAATTATCAAAAAAAACGTTGAAATTTTGCATTTTGTTGGCTATAACAGGATCATTTAAGAAATGGTCAATGGCAAAATACAGTCAAAAGCCAATAAATCCTAAAGGAAAACTCAGAACTTCACAAAAATTGATGAGCATATGTGTCATATGACATGCTGGGTTGTTTTAACCCAATTTTGGGTCAACATATGGACAAACTTAAATATTGGGTTAAAACATTTGTACCACTTCTCTAATGGCGTATTATGTTTCACAGCATTCTGGAATGGATTTTTTTCTTTTTTTAGACAAATTTTTTGTCTTGCTGAGGCTATTTGCATAGCTGTCATATTTCTATCCTAAATATAATTTTTTGCATAATTTGACAAAATACAACTTGATTGGCACAATATTAGTTTTCCGTGACAAGTGATATGTTGCTTGATCTGTCTTTGTTTTCTTCACACATCACTTCGTCTCATACTTCACTGTTGTCTACACTAACTTTTTAATACTTTTTTAGTAGCAAAATTGTTGTTTATATAAATATATCCGCATATAAATGATAATTTTCACATAATAAATATGAAAATGTATTATTTAGCTTATATCATTTATGAAATATTTATGTAATACATTATTGCTTGATTTTCTTAATAGTTTTACAGTTTTAATAGGCCTAATTATTTTTTATGATTGATTTTCATATTTTAAGATTGTGGGCCCTTGACTTTGCACACGACGCATGAAAAATAATCATATGTCATCAAATATCAAATATCAATATCAAATATCATTCCTATTTTGCTATATGAAATGTCATTTTTATAAAAAACACTCACAAAAAAAAAAACAACAAGTCTGTATTAAAGAAAAAAATATTGATAAACCCAAAAGTAGAGTGTGCAATGGAGGCAAAATACCAAAAAAAGCTTCTGAAAATAGCACAAATAATTACTAAACATGTTAAAGACAGAGATAAAAGTAACAAAGCCTAGTTTTAATAAAAAAAAAAAACCAAAAGCAACAAGTAATTGTGTAATTATGAAAGTGTTATTTCTAAATGCTCTGTGAACATTCAAAACAACTAAATGTTTTAAAAAATGTTTATTTTTAGGTGAACATTAAGGGAACATTTGATCATTCTTCAAACATTATGGGAATACACAGAAACAGTAACGGTACACACACTGCGATGTATAGGCCTAAATAACGTTTTGAGAACATTATTAAAATCTGAAACGTATGGTTAATCTAGTATAGATGCTGGCCACAGATATGAAAATAACCTTTGCCATAACAAGAGTCATATCACTGAACCAGCGGCAGTAGATATGAAGTCATTCTCCTGAAATGGAGTGTTCAGACGAGTAATATTGTGTTTGATTGACCCGAGGGCTCAGCTTTACATGTGTTGGCCTTCAATAACTACTTCCTTTTGCATTATCATTGATTGCTTGATCTTCAGCCAATCAGGAAGACCGATCTGATCACAGCATTGATGCTTCATGAAAGTGCAGTGATTAATATAGGGAAAGTGCAGTGATTAACGCATATCTCTGCCAGATAACCTTCAGTTAAAGGTCACGCCAGATGCATGAAGTCAGTGCCGGAAACAGTTCATAAGTTCATTTTTGTGTGCTTAAAATACCTAGATGATTTACTGCATTTGCTAAAATGTGCATTTACAAAAGATCACTCTGAGTGACTGTATATCTGTATCCCGTGCGCACAATTCATGCACATTTTTAGATCAAGTATAGTTTATTAAAAAGTAGTATGCAGTACAAACAGTGCTGGGAATGCAAATTCTACAGAATACTGAGACTACATTTGCCATAATGTGCTGCATATAAACTAGAGCACACTGTATCCCACAATGCAATGCGTTCAACCTGACTTTCATTTCTAGTGGGATAAATTGTCAAGTGTTTAAAAAAAGAAATTCTTGCGGTTTTTAACATCTCTTTTATTCATTATTTCATCAGGCTTTCATCAGGAGTTAAGACACTTTTAGATAAATTATATATCATTTTTTTAAATTGCATTTAAAAAAGAAAAAAGCAGTATGCAGTAAAAATATATTGTGCATGAAATGCAAATGTTCTATATATTAAAGAAAATAAACATTAATGAAGTTCCCTTTCGAGGGAACTCGAACTGCGCCGAATGACACTTTACGTCACACGTTACGTCATGACGCAACACCAGTCAGGATTGGTCTAGTTTGATTCATGCTTCAGAGCCGCTACGCTGTAGCCTGGATGCCAGCCCGAACCCCGCCCACAACATTTTTTGGTCGGGAAGTTCGGTCTGGACTCGATCCATTGAGGAGTAATTATGATCAGCCAAAAAATGGTCGGACCAATCAAATTGCCAGGGCGGGCTTTATACGATGATGGACAGATAATCCATCCAATAACGTAATCATCACGTCCTCAAACGTATTATTTCTTTCAAAAATGCTTTTCGTGTTTGCATGCAAGTAGGCCTACTCCGCGAATGCTTAAGTTCTTTTTGCAACACCGGCAAAGATTGTTAACACTCCTTATTTTTTTTCATACTTTTTCCAGAGTTCTGTTTGATAACTATGCGTTGCTCAACATACGTCACTTACTGCGTTCCTCTGATTGGTTGTCGGTCTATCCAATTGAGTGCAGAGTTGTTGTTTTTCCTGGTTCGGTTAAAGGGTTAGTTCACCCAAAAATGAAAATTCTATCATAGTTTACTTACCCTCAAGTTGTTCCAAACCTCTATGTGTTTATTTGTTCTGCTGAACACAAAGGAAGATATCTGGAAGAAAACAGATTTCATTCCCCATTGACTACCATAGTATGTATTTTTTTCCTACTATGGTAGTCAATGGGGAATGAGATCTGTTTTCTTCCAAAATATCTTCCTTTGTGTTCAGCAGAACAAATAAACACATAGAGGTTTGGAACAACTTGAGGGTAAGTAAACTATGATAGAATTTTCATTTTTGGGTGAACTAACCCTTTAAGACACGCCTCATAATCAAAGCCCTACGGACAGGGGCGTAGCAAGCTTTTCTAAAGTGTGGGGGATGGATGTGGTCAGGGCTGTAAAACTATGTTGTGTAGACCTCTGTCCTTCTAGGGGGGTTCTGGGGCACGCTCCCCCGAAAGAAAATTTTGTAAATTTTAAGGTTAAATGCATCAATCTGGTGCACTTTGAGAGCTCATATTTAAGAGCTTCAACTGGCTTTAAACCCATGAACTGTGCACACTGAACAAAGAAAAAGCATTGACTTGTACCTAAAGAGGGCTCTAACATCTTTTTAGTTATGATATAGAGTCTCAGTCTACATTACATTATCACTGGTGTTTTAGAATGCCAAACATTTATTATAATAATAGGCTATAATAATGATTTATATAATTATTCCTATGATGGAAAATCCTTATAGCCTATAAAAAATTACTAAATGTATGCTACTGTATAAATGAAAATAAATATATAAAAAGTATATTTTATATTACGCTATAGAATAAGAAAATTACAATACTTTTGTCCTAATTTCTTCACTTGCAAGAAATAAACCCTTGAGCTTTTATTATGGAGAAAACACCAGATCCATGCTGATTGCGTGAGCAAAGTGCGCAAACAGCCTAATTAAAGTCTTTTGCTGTTTAGTCTAAAAAACGAAATATAATACCGAAAAAACTCGACATGTCAACAAAACATAAACATTACATCCTCCCAAACCCATATCAAGCTTATTAAAAAACCTTGAAAGTCATTCAAAGTACCTGGAAAAGGGAGAAATAACCATAAGTTTCCCGCCTCCTCAGCACGAGCTGACAGATAAATCTAACACACCAAGAGAGGCGGGACTTAAGGCAGAACAGCCAATCATCAGCCGGTCACACTACTCGAAGCCGGTGTCGTGTTCGAGAGGGCGGGGGATAGGAGGAGCCGCAGCGAGCGCACACACAGAGCAGCCAGAGCGGCCAGAGAAACGGAGGAGCGACTGTAGTAAAGCGTTTGTGCAAAACTGCGGAAAAACTGCAGAAAAAGTGTGGGTGTTGAACCCTCTCACTGGGAAAAGTGTGGGTGTTAAAACACCCACATCCCCCACGGGTGCGACGCCCCTGCCTACGGACCAGTATCAGACTCATGTTCTGACCAGAATATGAGTATGACGAAGTCAGGCTAGCTACGCTGAGGCGTTCCCCCCCAAAGTGTCATTCCACGCAGTTCTCGTTCCCTTTCTCAGGGAACAAGGGTTACAGTCGTAACCCGAGACGTTTTTTATATGTAGAGCGGAATATAAACTACTACATTTGCCATAATGTGCGGTATATAAGCTAAAGCACACTGTATCCCACAATGCACCGTGGTCAACCTGACTTTCATTTCTAGTGTGATTAATTAAGGGAGATATATATATACACACACACACTGTGGTTTTTAGAAGGAACATTTTCTATACCTGTATGTATAGAATACCCAAATGTCATATCACATTTGCCATAATGCTGTGTGATTCTTGTATCCGCAATTAAAAAAACTGACCTTCCATTTTCAGGGAGATTTTAACACCTCTTTTTGACTCAAACTGTAAGTGTTAAGATTTTTCTACACAAAGAGTAATTAAAAATGTGAAATATCTGAATTCCTATATGGTACAGTCATAATAAATGGACTGATTAAAAGAGTAAATACCACTGAATTAAACCTGCAACCGTACGCCAGCTGTGCTTGTTAATGCTGTTTTTCAGTGCCATCATGTGTGTGTGCATGTTCTCCGTTCTGTCTCTTTGTGTTTTAATTTGAGGAGACGTGCTCATCAGCACATTCCTGACCAATGGAAAAGCCATTAAGTTTCATCCTGTCCTCCTCTTTACCTTTCGCCCTCTCTCTCTCTCTCTCTCTCTCCTCTCTCTCTCTCTCCTCTCTCTCTCTCTCTCTCTCCTCTCTCTCTCTCTCTCTCTCTCTCTCTCCTCTCTCTCTCCCCTCTCCCCCCCCCCTCTCTCTCTCTCTCTCTGTCCCTCTCCCTCTCTCTCTCCCCCCCCCTCTCTCTCCCCCCCTCTCTCTCCCCCCCCCCCCCCCCCCCCCCCCCTCTCTCTCTCTCTCCCCTCTCCTCTCCCCCCCCCTCTCTCTCTCTCTCTCTCTCCTCTCTCTCTCCTCTCCCCTCTCTCTCTCCCCCCCCCTCTCTCTCCCTCCCCCCCCTCTCTCTCTCTCCCTCCCCCCCTCTCTCTCTCTCTCTCTCTCTCCTTCCTCTCTCTCTCCTCTCTGCATTCCTGTGTTTATATTCATTATGTTGCATCATCCCACGTCCTCTCGGCTTGGTCATTATGATTACATGTTGCCCTCCTCCGTGCTTGTTGTGTACGGGACACCCTCTCTCTCTCTTGCTCTATATTTGTCTAAACACACACACACACACACACATGCGTAAACATACACACTCTTTCATTTTGCTCACTGCCACAGGAATTTCATGCCTGGTTAGCAAAGTGAGGCTATGGAGGCAGTCCAGATGCGTTCCCACAGTTCTCCTAGACCTGGCTATTTTGGAATAGCATACTAGCATACTACTTTTAGTGTGTCTGCACTGCAGTTTATACACTCACCTAAAGGATTATTAGGAACACCATACTTTTACTGTGTTTGACCCCCTTTCTCCTCCAGAACTGCCTTAATTCTACGTGGCATTGATTCAACAAGGTGCTGAAAGCATTCTTTGGAAATGTTGGCCCATATTGATAGGATAGCATCTTGCAGTTGATGGAGATTTGTGGGATGCACATCCAGGGCACGAAGCTCCCGTTCCACCACATCCCAAAGATGCTCTATTGGGTTGAGATCTGGTGACTGTGGGGGCCATTTTAGTACAGTGAACTCATTGTCATGTTCAAGAAACCAATTTGAAATGATTGGAGCTTTGTGACATGGTGCATTATCCTGCTGGAAGTAGCCATCAGAGGATGGGTACATGGTGGCCATAAAGGGATGGACATGGTCAGAAACAATGCTCAGGTAGGCCGTGGCATTTAAACGATGCCCAATTGGCACTAAGGGGCCTAAAGTGTGCCAGGAAAAACATCCCCCACACCATTACACCACCACCACCAGCCTGCACAGTGGTAACAAGGCATGATGGATCCATGTTCTCATTCTGTTTACGCCAAATTCTGACTCTACCATCTGAATGTCTCAACAGAAATCGAGACTCATCAGACCAGGCAACATTTTTCCAGTCTTCAACTGTCCAATTTTGGTGAGCTCTTGCAAATTGTAGCCTCTTTTTCCTATTTGTAGGGGAGATGAGTGGTACCCGGTGGGGTCTTCTGCTGTTGTAGCCCATCCGCCTCAAGGTTGTGCGTGTTGTGGCTTCACAAATGCTTTGCTGCATACCTGGGTTGTAACGAGTGGTTATTTCAGTCAAAGTTTCTCTTCTATCAGCTTGAATCAGTCTGCCCATTCTCCTCTGACCTCTAGCATCAACAAGGCATTTTCGCCCACAGGACTGCCGCATACTGGATGTTTTTTCCCTTTTCACACCATTCTTTGTAACCCCTAGAAATGGTTGTGCGTGAAAATCCCAGTAACTGAGCAGATTGTGAAATACTCAGACCGGCCCGTCTGGCACCAACAACCATGCCACGCTCAAAATTGCTTAAATCACCTTTCTTTACCATTCTGACATTCAGTTTGGAGTTCAGGAGATTGTCTTGACCAGGACCACACCCCTAAATGCATTGAAGCAACTGCCATGTGATTGGTTGATTAGATAATTGCATTAATGAGAAATTGAACAGGTGTTCCTAATACTCCTTTAGGTGAGTGTAGTGCAGTGACAATAATGCAGCGTGGCATTTGCAGTTTTTCATGGCATAATTCTTGCTGTTTCACTATTTTTGAATTACAGTAGACAGCATTAATGCACCGTACACATTAAGCAATATGCTATTCCACTCTCGAAATTGACATATAGTCAAAATTATAAAGAAAAATCTAAATTATGAAAACAAGTAATAATTATGAGATGAAGTCAAAATTATTAGTCAAAATAATTACCTAAAAACATAATTATGACATTAAAATGTAAAATTATGACAATCAAAATGATTACAAAAAGTCAAAATCATGACATAAAAACAATTATGAAAAGTCAAAATTGTGAAAAAGTAATAATGATTACATAAAAAGTGAAAATTATGATATAAAAAGTAATAATTATGTCATGAAAAGTCTAAATTATGACATAAAACACAATTACGACATTGAAAAAGTCAAACTTATGACAAAATATTGAAATTAAGACAAACGATTGAAATTGACAAAATTAGAAATTGTGGAATATAGTCTAAACGATTACAAAATTCATAAAAGTCAAAATTAAGACATGAAAAGTCTAAATGATGACATAAAAACACATTTATGACAATAAAAATTCCAAATTATGACAAAAATCGAAATGATTTTTACAGTAGACAGCATTCAGTATGCACCGTACACATTAAGCTATTCCACTCTCGAAATTGACAGTCAAAATAATAAAAAATTATATCTAAATTATGAAAAAAAGTAATAATTATGACATGAAGTCAAAATTATGACAGTCAAAATGATGAAAAAAGTCAAAATGATGACTTACGACATAATTACGACATAAGTCATAACTTTACAATAACTTTTAATGTCATAATTATGACTATTGTTATACTGTATGTATACATGTGCATGTCACAAAGATATAGGTATCTTTAAGTGTACACTGCCTAGTATGCAGTAAGCATCATGCTATTGTCCATTATGAGTCTCTCTCCTCCTTGATCCCTCCGTCTGCCCTGAAGCGGAAGAATGCTCTGTGTTTGAGGTCTGATCGCCTTCATATAAAACACACGCTCTCCAGAGATCTCTCCATCCACACGGTTCCAGCAGCGCGGCCTCATGGGAACTGAGAAGCGTTTGAGGAGGTGTGCATGGACAGGTTAGCTCTTCCCACGGGACGGTCAGTGTGTAACGGATTCTGTCCACTTGTGTAAGGAGATGTGCTCGTCCCGTCCCTGTCTGAATACAGCTTTCATGAAATCTAACTATTAAGCGAAAATCATTTTTTACATAGATAAATGTAAAAATATAATGCATGCATACATATACATGAATAAACATAGCCTACATTTTAAATACTTTTTACATGCTTTAAAGGGATAGTTCACTCCAAAATGTAAATTCTGTCAGTAATTACTCTCCCTCATGTTGTTCAATCGCGTCAGTCTTTCGTTCATCTTCAGAACACAAATGAAGATATTTGTGATTAAATCTGAGAGCTGGGTCACTCCTCCATAGGCTTCTAAGGGATTGAAACTTGCCGGCCCAGAAAAGTTATTAAAGACATCGTATTTATTCAAGTATTAATTTCCTTCTCTGTCGGCCTCGAGATACGTAGATCACGTAGTGTAACAGCGCAGCACTTCTGTGTTGAACGTCACACGCAGGCTCACTATATAGTGTGTGTGTGTGTGTGTGATGCATGTGTGTGTGATGCACGTGTGTGTGATGCAAGTGTGTGATGCATGTGTGTGTGTGATGCATGTGTGTGTGTGTGTGATACATGTGTGTGTGATGCGTGTGTGTGATGCACGTGTGTGATGCATGTGTGTGTGTGATGCACGTGTGTGTGATGCATGTGTGTGACGTGTGTGTGATGCATGTGTGTGATGTGTGTGTGATGCATGTGTGTGATGCACGTGTGTGTGATGCATGTGTGTGTGATGCATGTGTGATGCATGTGTGTGTGATGCATGTGTGTGTGATGCATGTGTGTGTATGATGCACGTGTGTGATGCATGCGTGTGTGATGCATGCGTGTGTGATGCATGTGTAATGAATGTGTGTGTGTGTGATGCATGTGTGGTGTGATGCACGTGTGTGTGATGCATGTGTGATGCATGTGTAATGCATGTGTGTGTGATGCACGTGTGATGTGTGTGTGATGCATGTGTGTGATGCATGTGGAATGCATGTGTGTGTGATGCATGTGTGATGCATGTGTAATGCATGTGTGTTTGATGCATGTGTGTGTGATGCACGTGTGTGTGATGCACGTGTGTGTGATGCACGTGTGTGTGATGCACGTGTGTGTGATGCACATGTGTGTGATGCATGTGTGTAATGCAATTGTGTGTGATGCACGTGTGTGTGATGCATGTGTGTGATGCACGTGTGTGTGATGCACGTGTGTGTGATGCACGTGTGTGTGATGCACTGTGTGTGATGCATGTGTGTGTGATGCACGTGTGTGTGATGCACGTGTGTGTGATGCACGGTGTGATGCACGTGTGTGATGCAGTGTGTGTGATGCATGTGTGTGTGATGTGTGTTTTGATGCATGTGTGTGTGATGCATGTGTGTGTGATGCACGTGTGTGAGATGCATGTGTGTGTGATGCATGTGTGTGTGATGCACGTGTGTGAGATGCATGTGTGTGTGTGATGCACGTGTGTGTGATGCATGTGTGTGTGTGATGCATGTGTGTGTGATGCATGTGTGTGCGTGTGTGTGATGCATGTGTGTGTGATGCATGTGTGTGTGATGCATGTATGTGTGATGTGTGTGTGATGCATGTGTGTGTGATGCATGTGTGTGTGATGCACGTGTGTGAGATGCATGTGTGTGTGTGATGCACGTGTGTGTGATGCATGTGCGTGTGATGCATGTGTGTGTGATGTGTGTGTGATGCATGTGTGTGTGATGCATGTGTGTGTGATGCACGTGTGTGATGCATGTGTGTGTGTGATGCACGTGTGTGTGATGCATGTGTGTGTGTGATGCATGTGTGTGTGATGCATGTGTGTGCGTGTGTGTGATGCATGTGTGTGTGATGCATGTGTGTGTGATGCACGTGTGTGTGATGCATGTGTGTGTGATGCATGTGTGTGATGCATGGGGTGCATGTGTGTGTGTGATGCACGTGTGTGTGATGCATGTGTGTGTGATGCATGTGTGTGTTGATGCATGTGTGTGCGTGTGTGTGATGCATGTGTGTGTGATGCATGTGTGTGTGGATGCACTGTGTGTGATGCATGTGTGTGTGATGCTGATCTGATGCTGATCTGATCTGTGTGTGATAAGATCTGAATAATTTAAATTAACTACATGTACTTACTATAGAGTTATAGGGTTTAGTTTAGGGTTAATTACATGTAATTATGCATAATTTACAGTTATTACTATAGCAAGTACATGTAGTAACGTGTAAGTATGTCACCTTAAAATAAAGCGTAGAGGGAACTGTCCGCTATGACTGTATTATATGCCCTAAATTCTTCATTTCCCTCAATTCTTCAAAGACTTCTGCTGATGTGAACTTTACTCAAGCAGAAATAAACAGCTGAGCTTTGCCTCCTAACTTATTCATAAAGTGTCACTTTTTCAAGTTCACATTCACACACGGCAGAAAGATCATCCTGAAGGCTTTTATACAGACGTTGTTTTATTATTGCATTGTTGCAGAATACATGATGTGTTGTCACTTATGACAGTTTTGTACTAATATACAAAAAACATTCAATTATATAATTTTCTGGATAGCCAAGCCAAGAGAATGTGAAATGCGACTAAACCTCGTCCGTGTCTTTCTCTCTTTTCTGTCTGTATAATGTCATGCTTGCATGTTCTGCTTTACAGCATTAGTCTCGCAGGTGATATCATCCAGACTCGTTCTCTCTCCTGTTAAAGCCAAACATGTTTGCTGCTTGTTATCCTTTTCCTCTTTTGACTGCCAAGTCATAACCGCCTGCGGTGCTTTTAGTAGAAAGATCGCAGATTATCCAGATTTGAAGGATTTCCTTGACATTCCATTAACTTTGACATTGTGTTCGGCTGCAAAGTCAAAACCGTCGCACCGTTTGCAGAGATTCAGGCGTTTATGGCAAGCCGTTTTAACTCTTATTCATTTCCAGGATATCAATTGTTGATATCAACAATTGTATTTTCACTAGTGAAATGTCACCATAGGCTGCCATTCAAAATCAATTGTTGATATCAAGAATTTATTTCTTACTAGTAGAAATATAATTTTTGATATCAATAATTACATTGTCACTAGTATTAAAGCAACACTATGTAACATTGTTTACCCTAAAATAATGTTTCCAAAATCTTATCAGTGGTTCATCAAGTCATAACAGGGTGAAAGGCACTTCTGCATCGCCTGACGGGTTCTGTATAACCCAACCACAAAAACAACTACAAAACTCGACTGCTTTACGTCAAGCGCTACAATAGTCATTATTTCGTTTTGTTTTTTTTTCGTTTCTGATGACGCAATACATCATCCTTTCATGAACTCTTGTAACTCTAGCTTGTCTGTGGACATCGTTCATTCTAAAGCCGGTGCTGGGTAAACAGCGAGCGTGTGTGCGACGGTAGGCTAAATTATTTACGACAGCGGCAATGGACAATTTCGTTTCCAACCAGTAGGGCGACCGAAGAGGAAAAGCTACATGGTGTTACTATTCTTGATATCAGCAATTGAATTGCTACTACACTCTTAAAAATGCTGGGTTGTTTTAACCCAACTTCTTAAAAGTTAAAAGTTATTCTTCTTTGGGTCAAATACATTTTACATTTACATTTAGTCATTTAGCAGACGCTTTTATCCAAAGCGACTTACAACTGAGGACAAAACCAAGCGAGTCATCGTGAAAAGGCAAAAACAACGCAAGAAGTGCTCAAAGTACAAAGTTCACACATAGCTCGGAGTAGTATAAGCCAAGCAAGGGAGGATTTAAGGGAAGGGGAAGGTTTTTTTTTTTTTTTTTTTTTTTTTTTTATATGTTAAGTGCTCCCTGAATAGATGAGTTTTCAGTTGTCTTTTGAATGCTGTCAGGGATTCTGCGTTCCGAATGACGGTGGGCAGATCATTCCACCAGCATGGAACCGTGAATGAGAAAGTTCTGGAGAGTGATTTTGTGGCTCTTTGTGAAGGTACCACGAGCCGCCGCTCATTGACCGATCGTAGGCTTCTGGTAGGGATGTAGACTCGTAGGAGCGAGTGAAAGTAGGAGGGAGCTGAGCCTGTGGTCGATCTGTAAGCAAGTGTCAATGCCTTGAACTTGATGCGAGCAGCGAGTGGTAGCCAGTGCAGAGAGATGAACAGAGGAGGGACGTGGGCCCTTTTGGGCTCGTTGAAGACAAGACGAGCTGCAGCATTCTGGATCATTTGTAGAGGTTTAGTTGCGCATGATGGAAGTCCAGCAATAAGAGCATTGCAGTAATCAAGCCTAGAGAGGACCAGGGCCTGGACGAGAAGCTGTGTTGCATGCTCAGTTAGAAAAGGCCTGATTTTCCTGATGTTGTGCATAGCAAACCTGCATGATCGAGCTGTCTTTGTAATGTGGTCTGTAAAGGTCAGCTGGTCATCAAAGATTACACCAAGATTTCTGACTGACCTTGATGGGGTGATTGAGGAAGAGTCAAGCTGGATAGTGAAGTCGTGCTGTAGAGACGGATTGGCAGGGAGGACGAGAAGCTCAGTCTTTGTCAGGTTGAGCTGCAGGTGATGTTCCTTCATCCATGCCGAGATGTCCGCCAGACAGCTTGAGATTCGTGCCGCTACTGTGGGATCATCTGGTTGAAATGAGATATGGACAAAAAATATGGACAAACCCAAACTTTCTTGATATCAATAATTTATTTTGGATGGCAGCCATATGGTGACATTTCACTAGTGAAAATACAATTACAGATATCAAGAATTATACTTTTTAGTTGCAATTCAATTGTTGTTATGAAGAATTATCATTTTAACTAGTGAAAATGTAAATGTTATCAATAATTAGCATTGTTACTAGTAGAAATATTATTCCTGATATCAATAATTATCATTTTAACTAGTGAAAATTGAATTGCTGATATCCTGGAAATAAATAAAAGTTAAAACGGCTTGCCATAGGCGTTTCATTAATCACGATTTCAAAAGGCCAAAGCGACGGTCACAATAACAGTTACTGTACAGGAATATGAATAACATATACTGTGATAATAAACAAAATATTCACAAGCTCTACTTCTGCCACGGATGACATCATCGATGCGTGCGGCGATCAGTCCATTACACACCACCCACACACAAACACACACACACACACACACACACACACACACACACACACACACACACACACACACACACACACACACACACACACACACACACACACACACACACACACACACATTAAAAAAAGACATTTAGGCCTATGCTATTGTTGCATTGGGACTGTATTATTTATTTTCTAAATAGTTTTTGGTGTTGAATTATCAGTAATGCCTTCCAGGAGTGAAATGTCCAGTAAGTCGGCTGTTTTTGATCTGTCAAACAGCAGGAATAAATGTTCGACTAATACTTGTAATGAGGCTTGACTTCATGCCACGTCTTCATGAGCTGGGCAGAAAACCACTCGAATTACTCCAGATATCAATCTCTCCCGGGACAGGGCACTTTCACTCGTGAGCTCAAAGGTTTACAGCCAACATCTGCTCTTGAGTTTTCACCAGAACTTACTGTATACTGAGTTCCAGAAGCTTTTGGACAGAAAAATCACAAATTTTCCAAGCGGCAACATTCTAATCTGAAAAATGAAGCCTACCCGGAAGTGCGAAAAACTGCAATACATGTAAACTCCGCTAGGGGCCGGTCCCAAATGTCCATAGACCCCCATGTTAAAATGTCCGTTTTCACAGCATAAATTCATGTTTTTACAGGTTGGTCCCATGGGCTTTTATTGTGTTTCTCGATAGGTACCGAGTGCCTGACAAGTGTGAGGCGGGTGAATGTTTTTCTAACTCGTTAGTTTAGATCGTATTTAGATATAAAATGTATGACAAATAAGGGTGTGGTTAACTTTGACAGCTTGATTGACAGCCGATAACGGGCTGTGCCGAGTGGAATTCCTGAAATTTGACGTAAACGGCCCCATAAACGCCTCAAAACCGTTCTTCAGAAAGTCTATGGGTGACGTCACAGACGCTTTGTCCATATTTTTTTTACTGTCTATGAATTTTTCTCCAAAGAAATTCGATTAAATGGAGAACAGAATCGGCAGAATCCGATTTCACCAGTGAAACAAGTTCCTATAGTTCCTAGTCCATGTTTCTTTGTTGATCAACCAATCAGATTTGAGGGACAAGTTTACAGTTTATGTCTAGTTTAGGCTTACATGTTGTAAAGGTGCTTCTACATCAGTGTTATTTAACCCTTTGACTGTCACCCCGCCCCCCCGCCACCCCCTCCACTTTTTCGCATAGACATAAAAATCACTATCCAAACTTAAATGGTTGTAATTCAAGAATGCTTTGGAATATAGACTTATGGTTGTCTTGTTTTAAAGAAGACATTTGCCAGATTGTTGTAGAAGTGTAGAAATTATGGAGGTAAAACTGAAAAAAAAAAGTTATATAAGTTTGAGTTTTTGAATATGCGCAATGTAAAAATATAATTATTTATATTTTATATAAAATATATATATTTCAAAATATATTTTACTCTAAAACTGCAAGAAAATGAAAGCCAAAAATCGAACAAATTTTAGTTTGATATCTCAAAAAATGAGCTTTCAGTGAGATGTTATTTGGGCGCAGTACCACACTTTTGCACTAGGTGAACCCATATAAGGGCTCCTGTATTTTCATATATGTTTCAAAATTTTTTCCATAATTTTCATACGATTTATGAAGTAGACATCCTTTTCAGAAGTAGTATGGGTGGTTTGGCAGTATTTGATTTGAATTCAACCTCTAATAAATGCATAAAAAGAGCACATATGCGCGTTATAGCTCGCAGCCGCATCACAAATCGAGAATCCATAATATCTTTCTTTATATTTAAAACATTTTCCAGACCTTTTTTTTCTCATAAAATTTAATTGTTGTTAACTTTTGGACTCTTGGCATGATAACAAACTGAGGTTTCTACCAATATTTCAGGATTTTTCATGTTTATTGCTATTTCAAAATAAAGGCCTATCTCACAATGAATATGAATATATCAAACTAATGACGAAAAGTCATAATTATAAGACGAGAAGTTGGAATAATGACATTAAAGTCGTAACTATGCTGTATTAAGCCATTGTTATGACACAAGTCTATTTGTGTCATATAATATTTACTTTTTTTATTCATAACTTTGACTGTTTGTGTAATACTTTCTACTTTTTGTCAATTTCGACTTTTTTCCATATTTCGATGTTTTGTCATACTTGTTTTTATGTCATATTTATGACTTTTTATCTCTTAATTTCAGCTTTTTATGTCCTAATTTGGTAACACTTTACAAAAGGCTTCATTTGTTAACATTAATTAATGCATTAACTAACAGTGAGCATTTTTTTACAGCATTTATTAAACATCGTTAATATTAGTCAATAAAAATGTTCATATTAGTTCACACTGTGCATTAAATATTGTTTCTTTATCTTAAATGTTGATATAACATGAACTAAGATTAATAAATGCTGAAGTATTATTGTTAGGTAATGGTAACTAATGTAGTTTGATAATGTTAACAAATACATATTTATAATTGTCTTGTGATTATTGTCTAGAGTGTTTTGTAAAGTGTTTTCCACCATTTAAACTTTTTATTTGAGAATTATGAGCATATTAATTTTGGCTTTTTGTCTCTTAATTGTGAATTATTTATTTATTATTTATTTACCTTTATTTTACCAGGTTATCTCATTGAGATTTTAAACCTCTTTTTCAAGAGAGACCTGGCCAAAATGACAGTGTATTGACAGCGCACAATAAACAACAAACACACGTACAAGAACATAAACCATCAATATTAGACTATTTAAAAGTACACTTAATATATACTATGAGTTTATAATAAAACTAATTATTGATAATTACATATTAAAACAGTGACAGCAATTTTATAGCATCTATTTCTAAATTAGTGTCATAATTGTGAATTAGTGTCATAATTATGACTTATTTGAATGCATGCCATGAACTGATCAAATGTGTACAGTTAATGTAAAGTGCTTCGGATAAAAGCCTCTAAGTGTAGAAAACTCTCTCATTGTCTATCTTTATTCAGGAATTAGAATCAAGATATAAATGCATATAAATATCAGTTGTCACTTTATTTCTCCCAATATTACAGTAAGTTCTAGAAATATGACATTTAACACTGAAATGAATGAATGTTTCACCAATCCTTATTACATATTCGGGTCTTTAGCAACCCGGATCTATATCTAACATAAATGTTATAATCAGTCGACTATAAAAGTTTTTTTTACTGTTTTGATCAATTTATTGCATCCTTGCTAGATAAATCTATTATTTATTTTACTTACTGACCACAATCTTTTGAATTACTCAGTCATTTGACAGAGAAATAGTTATTGACCAACACAAGTGCTCTGGGTTATAACATGCCTTAATGTAATCTTTTATTTGAATGAAACCTGTATATCAGTGGATGTACCGTACAGTATACATCAGACATTCCGTTTGTGATTTTGCTGGAATAGATATCGAGCACTTTAATCAGTGTCTTAGGCTTATTAAAAAGCATAAAGAAAACTAGCCATGTATGTGGTGGGTTAATCTTAATGTACTCTTTGTGGATTTGAGTGTATATTGACATTGAGTCAGTGTTCATCCTTCTCACGAGGATGTTCTGAATACATTTGACGGTGAACTGCTTACCATGCATTCTCTCCGGGAAGGAAGTCTCGTCCCGCCGGAATACCGATCAGCCATCGCACCTGTTGTCTATGCTGAGACATCATTTTTACGGCTGATTAGAGCGCTGATTACTTCCTGATAGGTCGGACCGTTGGGTTTTCTGGGGCTGGTTCTGCTGCAGCTCATTAGAAGAAGGCCAGTGAAGTCTTACTAAGCAGAACTTGAAGAAGGGTTGGCCTGCAAAGTGCAGTGACAGCAAAAACATGAGAGAGACAGAAGAATGAAATTTTTGATATGGTGGTCTCATCATTGTACTATAATCTTCTATATAATATTTATATAACACTCAAAGGTACAATATGCAGGATTTTTCCAACCAGGGGTCGCTAACCTCTTACAATAACAAAGGCGTATATTGATGACGTATATTCCGCATGAAGCGTAATTATGGACCGAACTACACACAAGTGCTGTATTAATACTCACACAGGTCAGTTTATTAGAGGAATGAAACTTGAGGTAACGCAGCGCTGTTTCACTCGCTCTAACAGTTTCACTATCACACTAAACCATTTGAGTGTGTTGAATGCTTGTTGGCATCTCAAAAGATGTTGATGTTCGTTTTAGTCTCTTTTTGTCTCAAAGTCTGCTTGCAATGGTCCATAATGTTTGAACAAATCCGTGAGCGTCCTGCTAGGCATAACGGGCATAATCGGTTGTCCTCGTCTGTCGCCATGGTTACTATGGCAGTACGAGCAGAAACAATGGTGGTAACCGAGGCTAACGCGGATATGACGCATTGACTGGCGACTCATCACGCTGCTCACACGCCCCGTTTCCTTTTTTTCTCACGATTAACAAATAGTTGGAAACATTTGGGATATTGTAAGTAATCAACTAAACAAAATATATAACATTGGCCTAGTGTTTTTTGGATATTTTACTGCAAAAATCCAACATATTGTACCTTTAAAGGTGCAGTGAGCAAAAAACTGTTGATATTTGAAATCAACTGAAAAACTAACTAACTTATGCTGTGAATGAGGGAGTTAGGCCTAATTCAAACTAAAGTAGGCCTTCATATGGATAAGGTTTGTAGATACCCATGAAGTACACTTAAGTACAATCTTGATACACTTTATTTTACGTAGCTTATACCTGTGTAATATTCTGTAAATTGAATATAATTAAGAAGCTACTGCATGTATTTAAGCTGTAAACTAGAGGGTTCATTCAGATGGGTAATGTATGTAGACACACATGAAGTGCACTTAAGTACAACCTTGATACACTATTTTAGAAGGTACAAAATGACCATGTGTAACTGCAGCTTTTTACCTTAGTAACATATTTAAGTACTTGTTACATTGTACCAAGTGGGTAACACGTATGTAACTGATTACACGTGTGTAACAGTAGCTGCCTAATACATGTGTGTAATAACAATCTGTACAGGCTGTTCCATAACTTAGTTACATTTTAATTACATTTTGTTACATGTTATTACAATGTATACTACTAAGTAATTAATTAAGTAATTACTCTGTATCACGGACACCGTAAAATAAAGTGTTATTGCATGTTACTGCAAGAGGAGGTTATTTTGATTAAAGGTTATGAATAAAAAGATATGATGTGCACAGATAAATCATTTAAATTGCAGTATTCCATATAAAATAAGAATTGCCCATTTTGATTTGATGGTGACTTTAACCAAAGCAACTTATCGTGCATTTTATCAATATGTGCATTCCTGAAAATTGAATCAGTGACCTCAGCATTGCACAGAAAAGCCTATTTTAAGCAATAAAAGCTTTTTAATGAAGAATAAATTGTTTTCTTGAGCACAAAGCAATCCCAAGCTGCACATTATCACAGTTGGAGAGGGTAAGGTGGGCGGTGAAAAAAAAACTGTGTGTCATCCTTAAAATAGCCATAAATGAAAGCTAAAGCTGTAATTAGAGAGTCTTACTAATTAATGAAACATGAAGGCAAAAAAGACCCCAGCAGATCGTGCCCTCCATCCTCCCCTGCTCCATCCCCCCCTGCTCCATTCCTCCCCTGCTCCATCCTCCCCTGCTCCATCCCCCCTGCTCCATCCTCCCCTGCTCCATCCTCCCCTGCTCCATCCCCCCTGCTCCATCCCCCCCTGCTCCTGCATCCTCCCCTGCTCCATCCCCCCCTGCTCCATCCCCCCCTGCTCCACCCCTGTCCTCCCCTGCTCCATCCCCCCCCCCCTGCTCCATCCCCCCTGCTCCATCCCCCCCTGCTCCATCCCCCCTGCTCCACTCCCTACCCCTGCTCCATCCTCCCCTGCTCCATCCTCCCCTGCTCCATCCCCCTCCCCTGCTCCATCCTCCCCTGCTCCATCCCCCCCTGCTCCATCCTCCCCTGCTCCATCCCTCCCTGCTCCATCCTCCCCTGCTCCATCCCCCCCCTGCTGCCATCCCCCCCTGCTCCATCCTCCCCTGCTCCATTCCCCCCCTGCTCCATCCCTTCCCCCTGCTCCTCCTCCCCTGCTCCATCCTCCTCTGCTCCATCCCCCCTGCTCCATCCCCCCTGCTCCATCCTCCCCTGCTCCATCCCCCCCCCTGCTCCATCCCCCCTGCTCCATCCCCCCTGCTCCATCCTCCTCTGCTCCATCCTCCCCTGCTCCATCCCCCTCTGCTCCATCCCCCCTGCTCCATCCCCCCCTGCTCCATCCCCCTGCTCCATCCCCCCTGCTCCATCCCCCCTGCTCCATCCTCCTCTGCTCCATCCTCCCTGCTCCATCCCCCCCTGCTCCATCCCCCCTGCTCCATCCCCCCTGCTCCATCCCTCTCCCTGCTCCATCCTCCCCTGCTCCATCCTCCTCTGCTCCATCCCCCTGCTCCATCCCCCCTGCTCCATCCCCCTGCTCTCCTCCCCCCTGCTCCATCCTCCCTGCTCCATCCTCCTCCTCTCCATCCTCACCCCTGCTCCATCCCCCCTGCTCCCATCCCCCTGCTCCATCCCCCCTGCTCCATCCTCCCCTGCTCCATCCTCCCTGCTCCATCCCCCCTGCTCCATCCCCCCTGCTCCATCCTCCCCTGCTCCATCCCCCCCTCCTCCTCTCCTCCCCCTGCTCCATCCTCCCCTGCTCCATCCTCCCCTGCTCCATCCCCCCTGCTCCATCCTCCCCTGCTCCATCCCCTGCATCCCCCTGCTCCATCCCCCCTGCTCCATCCCCCCTGCTCCATCCCCCACCTGCTCCATCCCCTCCCCTGCTCCATCCCCCCCTGCTCCTCCCCCCCTGCTCCATCCCCCCTGCTCCATCCCTCTGCTCCATCCTCCTGCTCCATCCTCCCTGCTCCATCCTCCCTGCTCCATCCTCCTCCTGCTCCATCCTCCCCTGCTCCATCTCCCCTGCTCCATCCCCCTGCTCCATCCCCCCTGCTCCATCCCCCCTGCTCCATCCTCCCCTGCTCCATCCCCCTGCTCCATCTCCCCTGCTCCATCCCCCTGCTCCATCCTCCCTGCTCCATCCCCCTGCTCCATCCTCCCCTGCTCCATCCCCCCTGCTCCATCCCCCTCGCTCCATCCCCCCATGCTCCATCCTCCTGCTCCATCCCCCCCTGCTCCATCCTCCCTCTGCTCCATCCCCTGCTCCATCCCCCCTCTTGCCCCATCCTCCCCCTGCTCCATCCTCCCCTGCTCCATCCCCTCTGCTCCATCCCCCTGCTCATCCTCCTCTGCTCCATCCTCCCCTGCTCCATCCTCCCCTGCTCCATCCTCCCCTGCTCCATCCTCCCTGCTCCATCCCCCCTGCTCCATCCTCCCCTGCTCCATCCCCCTGCCCTCCCATCCCCCTGCTCCATCCCCCTGCTCCATCCCCCTGCTCCATCCTCCCCTGCTCCATCCTCCCCTGCTCCATCCTCCCCTGCTCCATCCCCCCCTGCTCCATCCCCCCCTGCTCCATCCTCCCCTGCTCCATCCTCCCCTGCTCCATCCCCCCCTGCTCCATCCTCCCCTGCTCCATCCCCCCCTGCTCCATCCCCCCCTGCTCCATCCCCCCCTGCTCCATCCCCCCCTGCTCCATCCTCCCCTGCTCCATCCTCCCCTGCTCCATCCCCCCCTGCTCCATCCCCCCTGCTCCATCCTCCCCTGCTCCATCCCCCCTGCTCCATCCCACCCTGCTCCATCCCCCCCTGCTCCATCCCCCCCTGCTCCATCCCCCCTGCTCCATCCCCCCCTGCTCCATCCTCCCCTGCTCCATCCTCCCCTGTTATCCTCTCAGTGGAACACCAGCGATGCACAGCGGGACACTTCTCGGGTTTAGACTGGAGGGCATCCGTGGGTGAATCACCTCGCCCAGCAGTGGGGTTTCTGCATGAGTCATGCTCATTACTGATTGGCTATCGTGAGCAGAAGAGCGCGTGCACGGTCCGTGTTAGATGGGGTTCCCTCTCAGAAGCCCAGCTGTCATGCAGAGTCCGGCGACGTTGATATTTCATGTAGTTGATCTGCACGATGAGTCATCGACGGCTCATTCACACACTCAACCTTTAGTGCACAGCTGAGCTGAACTGTGCACTAATAAGAACATTCAATGAAAGGTTAATGCAATGCATATTTTCCCCAGATACCCACACAGAATAAAGGATGGGTTAAAAATAACACAACTTGGGTTTTTTATAACCCAACCGCTGGATCAATATTTACATTTACATTTACATTTAGTCATTTAGCAGACGCTTTTATCCAAAGCGACTTACAACTGAGGACAAAACCAAGCGAGTCATCGTGAAAAGGCAAAAACAACGCAAGAAGTGCTCAAAGTACAAAGTTCACACATAGCTCGGAGTAGTATAAGCCAAGCAAGGGAGGATTTAAGGGAAGGGGAAGTTTTTTTTTTTTTTTTTTTTTTTTATGTTAAGTGCTCCCTGAATAGATGAGTTTTCAGTTGTCTTTTGAATGCTGTCAGGGATTCTGCATTCCGAATGAGGCTGGGCAGATCATTCCACCAGCATGGAACTGTGAATGAGAAAGTTCTGGAGAGTGATTTTAGAGCCACGGCTCTATAGTCCCGCTCAGACGGTTTCAGAAAATGCTGGGCCTGATGGCCTCGGCAGCCTCTGTACTCCAGCTGGGCCTGCTTCGCATGCGCCCACTGCAGAGGTGGCTGAAAGCACGGGTCCCGCCCCGGGCATGGACCACGGGCCGGTGTCGCCTCAGGGTCGACCAATGGTGCGTTTCGGCTCTGGAACCCTGGAAAGTAACCAGCTGGTATCAGTCTGGTGTGAGTCTGGGGACCGCCTCAAGGGTGAAAGTGGTGTCTACGGACGCCTCCACCACGGGGTGGGGAGCGCTGCTCGAGGGCAGACCGCTGGCTGGCCTATGGTCAGAGCGGGAGAAGCTCCTTCACATAAACTGCTTGGAAATGATAGCAGTCGACAAAGCGCTACGGCGCTTCTGTCCCCAGATAAAAGGCCACCACGTCTTGGTCCGGTCGGACAACACGTCAGTGGTGGCGTACATAAATCGCCAGGGCGGCGTCGGGTCCAGAAGCCTTTGCAGGCTGACGGAACCCCTCTTGGTCTGGGCCCAGCGCAACCTCCTTTCACTGAAAGCGGCGCACGTGCCTGGTCACCTGAATGTGGGTCCAGACAAGCTGTCCAGAGACAACGTCCCGACAGGAGAATGGTCGCTGCATCCGCAGACGGTCCAGCTGCTGTGGGAAACGTTTGGCAGAGCGCAGGTGGACCTGTTCGCGTCCCGCGAGAACGCTCACTGCCCAGTATTCTTCTCGAAAAGCAGGGACGCACTGGCCCATGCTTGGCCCAGCGGTCCCCTGTATGCTTTTCCCCCCCGTCTCGCTCCTGCCTCAGGTGTTGGAGCGGATCAGGGAAAACGGATGCCCAGTGCTGCTTGTAGCTCCGCTCTGGACGAACCAGGCTTGGTTTCCTGTCCTGATGCGGCTGACCAGCACTGCCCCGTGGCCTGTACCATTGAGGAGAGATCTCCTCTCTCAGGCGGAGGGCTCGATTTGGCATCCTCGCCCGGATCTGTGGTCCCTGCACGCATGGGCCATCAACGGGTACCCGCTAGCCTCCCGGAAGGAGTGCTAAACACGATCGCGCAGGCTAGAGCTCCGTCTACCAGACGGCTCTATGCCTCGAAATGGTCGGTGTTCTCTACTTGGTGTCGAGCCCGTGGCTTTTCACCTGTGGACTGCGGGGTTACGGAAGTGCTTGCCTTCCTTCAGGAGCTGATGGATAAGGGCAGGACCCCATCCACGCTCAAAGTTTATGTGGCGGCCATAGCAACGTTTGCTAAACCGGTGTCTGGCCAGTCACTGGGGAAAAACGACTTAGTCGTGCGTTTCCTACGAGGAGCTCGGAGGTTAAACCCTCCCAGGCCCCCTTCAGTCCCGGCTTGGGACCTTTCCACGGTCTTGGAGGCCATGAAAGGCGCCCCGTTTGAGCCGATCCAGCTGTCGGACATGAAGCACCTGTCCCTTAAGACGGTGTTTCTATTGGCTCTCGCTTCAGTGAAGCGTGTAGGGGACTTACAGGCGCTTTCTGTAAGCGCGTCATGTCTGGAGTTTGGGCCTAACGACTCAAAGGTCGTACTCAAACCGAAGCACGGCTACGTGCCGAAATCCCTCAATACACCGTTTAGGGCCCAGGTAATTTCCCTGTCTGCCCTTCCGGTTCTCAATGAGGAGAAGGACGCGAGTCTCCTTTGCCCTGTCAGGGCGTTAAGGGCTTATGTGTCCCGCTCGGCTGGGTTCAGACAGACCGAGCAGCTTTTCGTGTTGTTTGGCGGCCGTTCTAAGGGACTTGCCGCTTCAAAACAGAGCCTATCCAGATGGATAGTGGATGCCATAGCGCTGGCTTACACTTCCAAGGGCCTGCAGTGCCCATTGGGTGTCAAAGCGCACTCCACGAGAGGCGTGGCCTCGTCGTGGGCATGGTATAGCGGGGTCTCCCTGCAAGATATCTGTACGGCTGCGGGCTGGGCTTCGCCGTCTACATTTATCAAGTACTATAACCTGGAGGTGCCCGCCTTACAAGCTAAGCTTCTGGCGGTCTGAACTTCAGGCTTATCGGCCGCCATGCGGCTTATGTGTGGAGTGCTAGCCTGTGCATCGCTCAGTCCGATGCGGCAGCCCCATGAGTGTGGTACCCTTACGGGTCTGTTACCCCTACGGGACTATTTATAAAGGAGTGATGCTTCTAGCCTCTCCTCCTCTACTCTTGTGAGAGTTGTGGTGATTGTGCACTAGATGCGCCCCGGGCTTCGGCCCCGGGACTCTGGTGTTGGATCCCTGTCCGCACGGCGTGTTACATGGTGTTCCCCATAGCGTAAGATATTACGCAGTACGAGAGATACTCTCGTAAGAGAACGTACTCGGTTACTAACGTAACCTCGGTTCTCTCTAGAGAGGGAACGAGTACTGCGTATCTTGCCGTGCTTGGAATACGCTCTGGTTCGCTTCGGCGTTGAAAAATCAGAGGAAATACAGCTATCGAGGGGGTATTTATAGGGCGAGACCACGCCTTTACTGGCGGGACATGACGAAATGGGCGCGAAGCGCCCCCATTCGTCATTACGTCACGCAGTGCCTCACTCGATAGGCTGCAGCTTTTCCAGCAAGGCAGCCAATGGGCGCGCGAGCTGTCTCGCCCTTGTCTGCTTGCTGCTGCAAAGCGTTTTACATTTTTAAAAATTAAGGATAATTTTTGGCTTCAATATCTCGAGGAAAAGAGTTTTCCCCATAGCGTAAGATATTACGCAGTACTCGTTCCCTCTCTAGAGAGAACCGAGGTTACGTTAGTAACCGAGTACGTTTTCTGGGGAAATAAATACAAATTAAGTGAGTTTTTGCTTAAAACAAGCAAAATTATCTGCCAAAGGGGTGAGAAAAATAACATTGTTTCTATTTGAATTAACATTATTTTTCTGACCCCATTGGCAGATAATTTAGCTTTTTTTAAGCAAAAACTCACTTCATTTTGATTCATTCCCCCAGAAAACAAGACTTAATATCTTACGTCATTTTACTCATCTAGTAAATGCTTCTTGATTTAAGAATTGTTTGATATTTGAACTGGAAATAAGACAAAAATACGTAGTAAGAAAAGCATTTTTTTGCAGTGTACTCTTTCAAAGATCTAAATGATTTAAATTACAAGTCAGAATTTCATCTTAATTTTTGGCCATATAAATATCAGTATTTTTGCTCGGTATGAATAAAATTGAGGTGTTTTTTCTCCTCGAGTATGTGCTCCATATCTCACTATTTCTATTTCATACGATATGAGTCATTAAAGCCTGATGATACTCTACAAAAAACACATACAGAATTTTCTGTAAAGATTTTTTTAAATAAACTGTCTAAATGTTAATTTAAAGGGCACCTATTATGGCATTTCAAATGTTCCTAATATTGTTCTGGGAGTCACCAACAACAGTTTTACCGTTGTTATAAAACTTTGCAGGATGTTTTTTTTTCACTTAGATCTATGTTTTCAAAATTCCAAAATGCCCTTTAATATTTTTCTCTCTATTTTTTTTGACTTTTTACAGGGTTAGCGACTCCGGCTGCTTTGTCGGCTCCAGCACATTCAGGTGTGTGGAAAAGCCTTTATTTATACGTAAGGCTGCTGAGTTCGTTCTCTCCACTGGCAGGAAAAGCTCTCTTTCGGTTGAAGCACTAATTGACATGTGCAACTGTGGTTTTCCCTTTCCTTTTTTCTGAATGGGAGTTGTGGATTCCCCTCATGGGACTCTAAATGTAGATGTATTGATTGTTGTGCTGGTCTGTCTCTGTTTCTCTGTCATTCTCTTGCTCATATCCCTGCCTGGCAGCATTACTGATGTCCACGGCCTGCGTCTCTCTCCCGCCGTGTTACCATGGCAACTGGAGCGATGGGGAACACTGTGTTCCTTCGATCTGCAAGTGGGTCATGGACAAAACGACACGTACCGAACCATATTGAGTGGCTGGTGCTCCACACGGCTTTGCTGGTGACCTACATCACACGTCCACACAGGAATCCCCATCGGCTGCTGGGTTGAGATGGGTTTAGCACTCGGATGAAAGTGCTTAGCATGACAGCAATCCGGTTTTGTAAGCACAAATGTCTCTGATTGTTATTTACAGCAATGCAACAGTCGATATCTCAATGAAAAGAGACTTACTTGGAGCATGTTTGAACATGAGGAGATTATTTAAGTAAGAGGTGAACCCGAGCTGCCTTTAGGGTGCGGCTGGGGTAATTATAAAACCTTTATTACAAAAACACCATATCACAGTGTTTTATGCTCAGTGACTTTAAACGAATAGGAGAGCCTTATTGCATAACAATTCTTCCAAAAGTTCCACATAAAGTAATACTTAATGGGTTTGTAATGATGTAAGGGAGAGTAAATGATCACATAATTTAAAGGTAAAGTTCATCCAAAAATTAAAATTCTGTTATTAAAGGAACACGCCGACTTTTTTGGACTTTATCTTATTCACCGTATCCCCCAGAGTTAGATAAGTCCACACACACCTTTTTCATCTCCGTGCGTCCCGTAACTCTGTCTGACGCACACACCCGCTAGCCTAGCTTAGCACAAAGACTGGAAGTAAATGGCTCCAGCTAGCATACTGCTCACAATAAGTGACAAAATAGTGCCAACATTTTCCTATTTATATGTTGTGATTTGTATAGTCACAGTGGCCCTCATTTATCAAAAGTGCGTACACCAAATTTCGAGCGTACACCTGGCGTACACCCAAAACCACGGTGACTTTGAGATTTATCAATATGGACGTTGGCGTACAGCACGCTCAAATCCCACGCCAGCTCAGGAGGTGGTGTACGCACATTTGAGTTAGTGCGGAAATGCGCAGAAAAACAATTCCTAACACCACAAAACGCACTGACAAACTAAAACATATGACAACAACAACAACATAGTAGGCTAATTATAAACTTCAGTGTAAAAATCTGTCACAAAAAAAACAGGCAAAAGTAATGATTATGAATATGTAAAATATAGCAAGGAGATATTTTAGTTGTTTATTAATAAAGAAGTGTTTTCTTTGTGTCGGCTGCAAAGATGAAGTTGAGATGCTGACTCGTGATCTTCGCAGTAGCCTAGTGAACGCGCCAGAGAGAAATGCACATTTCAGATTACATAAGCAGAGAGCAGTCTGTGTCTGTTTTCTTTCGTTTTGAATTGTTCTGTTTAAAAGTAGACATGTCTGAGGCAAGTAGGGTACCTTATACGCTGAGTTTCGGTTCATTTATGAGATGAGCTCAGTTCACGCGTCCTCCATTTCATGATTATCTATCATCTGCTATTTACTTCTTATTTGTTAAATCCAGGTAATTGGTTGATGAAACTTAAAGTAAAATTAAGATACAATTAATACAAAACGAAATTCAGTTTAAAGAAAGGTTTTGTGCTTTCTGTTTGATGTCTCTGTGAAAGTTTTAAAATAAATTTTAGTGCCGCTTTCAGAGCGCTCACGTCCGTATCATTGTTTTTTCCTCATAAATGCGAACACGAATAATAATATAAGAATATTACAAATGGACATGCAATTATTAATGTAAATGAATGGTACTCCACATCACATCATCATCACTATTGTACGTGATACGATATTAAATGCAAATTGTTTCAAAATGCTGTAAAATAATGCATTGTGATAGGTCATTTGATCTCCACGTCGGAGAAGTTTCTCTTCTTTGCCGTCTTCCGTGTGACCATGGCGTAAAATGAGGGCGTGGGGGAAGCGGAGACTTGAATATTTAGAGGCTGTGTTATTCTAATGACGATCGTTTTCAGCCGCTGCATTTATCAAGGACAGGTATTGCGTACACCAGGATTTCAAAGGTACGCACAGCTTCATACATCAGGCGGTGAGAGGAGTGTAAGCATAATCTTACGCCAACATATACGCCCGTTTCTACGCAATAATGATAAATGAGGGCCAGTGTGTACAAATAACAAGGTCATATGAGACACAGACATCTTTTAACCGTATAAATATTGGGAACTATATTCTCTGAAGGCGAAGCACTGCTACTTGCACGGAGTGATAACCGCAGTCGTGTCTTTTCAGAAAATTTTACTAAATTGCTTGATTCTTATGGATTATTTTTACAATCTCTTTAGGAACTTTTTGAAGCGTCAAAGTGCCGTGTCAATCAAAGTCGCGGTAGCTTAGCTGTCAATGGAGGACAGAAATCTCTCCGATTTCATCAAAATCATCTTCATTTGTTCTTCCAAAGATGAACAAAAGTCTTAAGGGTTTGGAATGACATGAGGGTGAGTAAATGATGAAAGAATTTTCATTTTTGGGTGAGCTAATCTTTTAATGTTTTGCTGCACTATCCTTTTAAAGGATTAGTTCACTTTAAAAAAAACTTTTGCTGATAATTTACTCGCCCCTGTCACATTCACGTTAACTTCATCATCCGTATTCACTACATTTCCCAGCATTCCCCTGGACCCTCACCTGCACTCGATTCCCTCATCACCACACCTGATCTCCATCACGTCATCTCATCACCAGCACGGACTATATAACACTCACTCTCCCTGCAGTCACTGTCTGATCTCGTCAATACATGACACACAGACTCATCTATGCTCAACCAAAGAGTTACCTGCTACTTACCTGCTACTAACCTGTCCCTATTGGATTATCCTCTTCATCGTCTGCCGTCTTCAGTTCCCAGCCGTCCTACTGCAACCCTCTCCTGCAACTATCCATCTGCATCGGAAAGAGAGACTCTCATTATACATTGGCTAAGTTCATCCTATTATCATCTGTTGGAACACTCACCATAACTCTGTCTGCTTCTGCCTGATCTGTAAATAAACACCATTTCACTTACCACCTGTCTGTCTCCTGTATCAACCGTGACAGAAGATCAGACCGCCCCAAGATGGACGATGGGGTAAAAATTATCGTCCTGGCTCAGGAGAGCCAAAGTTGGTATTCGTTTGTGGAAGGCTTTATCCGCATCGCACTTGTCAGTAATGTGACTGACGAGCGGTTGTGTACCTTATTCTGGCTCGGGGCCAGATTTCACCACCAGATCGACCTTCCAGACACCACCGGACTCAGCTGGAGGGAGACCGTGATCCGGTGTCTGGAGAGTGTCGGTTCCCGACCCGGGACACAACCATCCAGCACAGAGCCTTCGCCGCTGGTCCCGTCCAGCCCATTTGAGCCTTCACCGCTGGTCCCATCCAGCACAGAGCCTTCGCCGCTGGTCCCATCCAGCACAGAGCCTTCGCCGCTGGTCCCATCCAGCACAGAGCCTTCGCCGCTGGTCCCATCCAGCACAGAGCCTTCGCCGCTGGTCCCATCCAGCACAGAGCCTTCGCCGCTGGTCCCATCCAGCACAGAGCCTTCACCGCTGGTCCCGTCCAGCCCATTTGAGCCTTCACCGCTGGTCCCATCCAGCACAGAGCCTTCGCCGCTGGTCCCATCCAGCACAGAGCCTTCGCCGCTGGTCCCATCCAGCACAGAGCCTTCACCGCTGGTCCCATCCAGCACAGAACCTTCACCGCTGGTCCCGTCCAGCCCATTTGAACCTTCGCCGCTGGTCCCATCCAGCACAGAGACGCTACCGCTGGCCTTTGCCAGTATTGACCTAATAGACTTTTTCACTGAGCCAGAGCCTATTAACCCAGAGCCAGAGCCCGATGACCCAGTGCCAGAGCCAGAGCCCGTTGACCCAGTGCCAAAGCCAGAGCCCGTTGACCCAGCGCCAGAGCCAGAGCCCGCTGACCCAGCGCCAGAGCCAGAGCCCGTTGACCCAGCGCCAGAGCCAGAGCCCGTCGACCCAGCGCCAGAGCCAGAGCCCGTCGCCAGCCCGCCAGAGCCTGAGCCCGTAGCCTGCCCGCCAGAGACCGCCGTCCAGCCAGAGACCGCCGTCCAGCCAGAGACCGCCGTCCAGCCAGAGACCGCCGTCCAGCCTGAGACCGCCGTCCAGCCTGAAACTGTATTCCCACCCTGCCTCCCTCTCCCACCTCCGCTATTGATGTCTTCATGCTCTACTATTTCGTCTCTACTGAGCCCTGTCGACCCTGCTGCCCATCCACAGCTACCCCCAGTATCGCTGTGGAGCCGCCTCTGGGTCTCCAAGCCTCAGCATCGCCCTGGTCAGTGGATCCCCTGTCCTTGCCTCAATCCCCTGAACCTCTGACTCCACCTTGGTCCTCCGACCCTACAGCCTCTCTGCGGCTCATTGTGCCCTCACCTCCGCCGGGTCTTGTCAGCCCTATATCTCCACCAGGCTCACTCCTCCTTCCTTCCTCACATTGGTCAGCCGTCACCCTGGTTCCACCTCGGGACTCCGTGCTGCCGGCTGTGCCTCTGCCCTGCATCCCTTCTGCTCCACCGGGCTCCATCTTCCCTCCTGCTCCTCAGTCGTCCTCCCTCGCACTGGTTACGCCACGGGCTTCCAGAGCCCCTTCTCCATTTCGGTCCCATGAGCCTGCAGATCTGCCTTGGCCCTCCAGACCTGTGGTGTCACCTCGGCTCTGGGTCCATTCGGCTCAGTTGGGGAATTCTGGAACGTCTACAGGGTCTTCATCGCCATGGCCACCCGAAGGGGCCTCACCGCCATGGCCACCCGAAGGGGTCTCACCGCCATGGCCACCCGAAGGGGCCTCACCGCCATGGCCACCCGAAGGGGCCTCACCGCCATGGCCACCCGAAGGGGTCTCACCGCCATGGACGCCCGAGGGTCCCACAGCTCCGCCCTGGACGCCCGAGGGTCCCACAGCTCCGCCCTGGACACGTCCTCTCTCATCTGCTCCGCCTTGTCTCCTCTGCAGCGCGAGGTCGCGCTTTCCGGAGGGGGGTGTAATGTCACATTCACGTTAACTTCATCATCCGTATTCACTACATTTCCCAGCATTCCCCTGGACCCTCACCTGCACTCGATTCCCTCATCACCACACCTGATCTCCATCACGTCATCTCATCACCAGCACGGACTATATAACACTCACTCTCCCTGCAGTCACTGTCTGATCTCGTCAATACATGACACACAGACTCATCTATGCTCAACCAAAGAGTTACCTGCTACTTACCTGCTACTAACCTGTCCCTATTGGATTATCCTCTTCATCGTCTGCCGTCTTCAGTTCCCAGCCGTCCTACTGCAACCCTCTCCTGCAACTATCCATCTGCATCGGAAAGAGAGACTCTCATTATACATTGGCTAAGTTCATCCTATTATCATCTGTTGGAACACTCACCATAACTCTGTCTGCTTCTGCCTGATCTGTAAATAAACACCATTTCACTTACCACCTGTCTGTCTCCTGTATCAACCGTGACAGCCCCCATGTCATCCAAGATGTCTATGTCTTTCTTTCATTCCAGGATTTTTCTCCATATAATGGACTTCAATGGGACCCAAACGGTTCAAGGTCCAAATGACAGTTTCAGTGCAGCTTCAAAGGGCTTTAAACGACACCAGACGATGAATAAGGGTCTTATCTAGCCAAACCATCGCTCATTTCACAAATAAATAAAAAAGTTTAAGTTTAATAAGCACAAATGCTCGCCTTGCTCTGTTCTGTGATGCACGTTTGTGACTCTCCTGTTCGAACTCGTTCATCAAAATGAACAAATCTTTTTTCGAGTCATTTTGTTTATTCAACTACCGAAATGACTCGAAAAAAGATTCATTCATTTGTGGTCATAAAACTTAAACTGTTTTATTTATTTTTTAAATGAGCGATGGTTTGGCTAGATAAGACCCTTATTCATCGTCTGGTGTCGTTTAAAGCCCTTTGAAGCTGCACTGAAACTGTCATTTGGACCTTGAACCGTTTGGGTCCCATTGAAGTCCATTATATGGAGAAAAATCCTGGAATGTTTTCATCAAAAACCTTCATTTCTTTTCGACTGATGAAAGAAAGACATGGACATCTTGGATGACATGGGGGAGAGTAAATTATCAGCAAAAGTTTTTTTTAAAGTGAACTAATCTTTTTAGTGTCAGCCCAAAGCATATTGACAGTAACTCATTGACTAAAATGACTGAAATAGTTTTTGTCCTTCAGATCGCAGCGGGTTTAAGAAGGACACACCCCACGGAGAGCTACTATTTCATTATGATCTCAGTGTGGTTAGTCTGACAGAATAAACTACTACATCATACTTGGATGCAGTCTTCATGTTTTACAACTTAGAAGTTCAACAAAGTAATGCACACCATCCCAAATCAAGGAAAAGTAAGGGTTATTTTCAACTTAATGGTTACGTAGAACATATGTGGCCTGCTGTCAATTACCACAGACAACTACCGGCACTTTTATATCCCAGGGTTTTTTGTAGCATTAAAACCGATTTCAAAAACTGACATTTGCCTTCATTATACATATGTTTTACTTTTCAAATTAGCCTGCTTTTATGTGGATTTTATTGTATTAGCATTGCCCAGACTTTACATTTTTTTAATTATCATAAACGACATTTTGATATTAACTGCTTGAAAATGATTTACATACTGTACATGTTCTCACAAATTATGACTGTTCCTCAAATGACAAAAAAATAAATTAAAAGTTATTGAGATGTTGACAACAGGCCAAACACGTGATCCATACATTATCTCACAATGTTGCTTTAATATGAGTACGTTTTTACCAAATATTTGTTGTGCTTGGTAACACGTATACTTATTTGATGTGTGTTCTGAGTGATCAGACATGCACACACCCAAGAATGCCCTCATGCAATTCTGACATGGTTTCTCCAGCGTCTCCAGTGGTGTCTTTGTCTCTCGCTAGGCTTTCACGCTGAGGCCTGGCACTGGTTTCCCCATAATCTGTGCAAGGACAAAATGAGAAACGCATCTCTGCGCCCAGAGGCCAGTGCCATACAGGAAACGCATCAGCAGCGCGCCACAGCGGGTCTCTGGCACAATGATGTCTGTCATCCTCTGCAGTGTTTGAATGAGACTGGAAGACTGAGACGTGCAATATAAGCGATATGTGCAAAATACTGAATATGAGAAGCAGGCAATGAGTGTGAGTTTAAACTGAACTGACCCCACAGGGAGTTGAACTTGAATTACAGGAAGAGGAATTTATTGAATTGCAATTCAAAGAAATTCAAGGTAATGCATTCTGGGAAATTAAGTATAGGCCTGCTTCTTCCACCCTGGTCCACAAAAGTAGTAGCCTGACTCCCCACGGGGTTCGGGAAAAGACATGCGTCACGAGCAAACATTAGCGATTGGTTACGGCAGATCCAGAGTGACTCTGGGCAGATCCAATAGTTTTAGACTTCAATAGAGTTCCCGCCTACAAGGAAGTTACCGCTTGTCAATGGAACGGTGCCAGACTCTATGTACAAATGACATGTACGAGAGTCTGGTGGGTCCAGGCTACAAAAGTAGGGCCTAAAACTAACTTTTTGCCACACCTGCCAATGGCCAGTGACTCAGGCCCATCCACACTACTGCGTTTAGTTTAGACACAGAGAGCTTTTGCTGCGTTTGCTCCTCCCGTACAGACTAAACCGGCAAAAACCAAGACCTAAACCGGAGAAGTTTAGAAACACTGCCGATCCCGTTTTAGTGAAGACGGGTCAAACGGAGGACTTTAGAAACGATGACGCAGAGGCTCACACTCGGCTCTCTGATTGGGTCATCAGTCATGGCGTATCCTTCCCTGATTCATAGCTTTAGTGATTTCATCTTTATTGTGGCGTACACCTTTCCCAGTGTTGTGTCTCGCTCTGGCGATGGATAATGCTCCCGATACCTTTCCAATATGTCGCCGTATTTGGTTTGTGACGACTCCCAGTCTGTGTTTCTGCCGCCACGACTGTTTTATATTCCCTTGTAACTTTAAGTAAAAGTTCCACCTCGTCGTCGGTCCATGAGAAGAAATCTCTGGACATTGCTAATCTTTGCAGAGGTAACTTAGGCCCTGTTCACACAAGAATGATTCCGGGTGAAAACATAAAAATATGTTATCGGATGTGCCTTTCGTTTACATGGCGATGGTGTTTTGGGGGCTTAAAAACGCAACAAAGTGAAACCACCCTCCAGAGTGGAAATCTTAAAAACGCTCCACCGCCGCGTTCCCGTCTAAAGGGTAAAAACGCAAATCTGCTCTCGTCGCGTACGTGTTTACGCCACAGGCGTGCGCCAGTACAGGAAAATAACAACCAACATGTCGGATTATTTCCATACGTCAGACCTTCAAGTTGCTCTAGCAGCTCTGATATACGTTTGGAGCAATAACTCCACATCCTCGTCTGTCCAGACAAAATGTTCAGCTTTTGCTTTTCGCTTCGCCATGTCTTTGGACTTCGTGCTACTAGAGAGAGAAGTAGAAGGAAGGTTGTACACAGGCGCGCGGACTTGGTGTTGTTGTGTGCATACTACATCGAATTTCACACACTTTTGCGTCACCATATACAAACAGATTTCCCAACCATAAGGCTCGTCTAAACGCAGAATAAAAAGTGAAAACGCAACGCCACTTTTGTGTTTTCTCTTCAGATCGTTTCCATGTAAACATAACCTTAGCTACTTTCTTCTTCGTCAAATCTGAGGAATAGTCGATCTGTTTCTGTTTATACCAGCACCGCACGCCCAGTGTAGGGGAATGGTCAGGTGATCCGCGTTTCAGTCGCTTTAATGTGGACAGAGATCAACTCTAATACGCAGCTAAAACACTGGTGTGGACGGAGATCGTACTCGTTTTAATTCTCCGTTTCTAAACTAAACGCAGTAGTGTGGATGGGGCCTTAATTAAGTTTACAGGCCATACTATTTATTTTTTTACCAGCCATGAAACTGTTTTTGCAAAAACAGGCAGTTTTCAGATCACAATTCTCAGGTATAAAAAATTTAGCAAAGTAATCAAATGTAAAATAAAACTGCAAAGTCTTCACTGTATAAATGAATCCTTATTAAAGTTACTGAAGTTATTCAGTCAAGAGCAGTGAGTAATGTTTCTTTGTCTTTTGTTGTTTGATTAACATTAATAATACAGATAGCAGCAGGTTTATTAGGCTTCTGTCACTTTAAGAGCAGCACGGGTCCAATATACTGGTTCACATGCATTTTCTTTCTCAACTCTTTATGTTCACTTAAGACATAAACTATGTTTACGAGGATACTTCCCAATACGGGCATTTAAAAGCACAAGAAGACGTAAAAGAGTTAAATTTAGTATTCGCACACTGTCTGAGACATTTTTGCACACGGAAAACTTTCGTTTTCGTCTCCTTGAACTTAAATATTTAAATTGGCAAGGCTTAAACTTTCGTAACGATGCAGCACTAGCCTGTCACCTGTCCCGATCATGTTTGTTCACGTTCATGTTCTCACAACATTGCATTGCTAGAATTCATAAAAATATTACCGGCCAACTGGCGATTGACACGGTTTCATACACTCGCCAACACAGATTTGTACTCGCATTTGGCGCTTGGCGAGTGATTCATAGGCCCTGTTTATATACAGTATTTATATGTGACCCTGGACCACAAAACCAGTCTTATGGGTCATTTTTTTGAAATTGAGATGTATACATCACATGAAAGCTGAATGAATAAGCTTTCCATTGATGTGTGGTTTGTTAGGATAGGACATTATTTGGCCGAGATACTATTTGAAAATCTGGAATCTGAGGGTGCAAAAAAATCTAAACATTGAGAAAATCTCCTTTAAAGTTGTTCATTTATGTTCACGAGTGTGCTGCATTCACTCACAAAAATACATTTTTGATATATTTAAATTAGGAAATTTACAAAATATCTTCATGGATATTTAATAATTTATACTTAATATCCTATTGATTTTTGGCATAAAAGAAAAATTGATCATTTTGACCCATACAATGTATTGTTGGCTATTCCCACAAATATAACTGTGAAGGCTAGTTTTGTGATCCAGGGTCACATATTGAAAATTAAAAATTTTAAATAAACAATTTTATGAATTGCAGTTCTTTTTAATTGTACTTCATTAAAATTAAAATTGTGATTCTGTTCCTCATCAGTGTTTTTGGAAAGTGACAGTCCTAATTTGAAATGAAAATTGACATCATTTATTTCCTTTTTTACAGCTTGTTTTGAAAAGCATGTGTTCTGTGTGCGGATGATAACATCACTGTTTGCTGTTATTAACTTCCTGGCCTTTAGAGACTATCTGATGCACAACCTAATTATGGTAAAACAATGGCGTCCTTATAAACAGGTAGAGGTGCCGGCACATCAGGCAACCCAGAGAGATATTTAGGGGAGCTTTGTTTCTTGGCTTACGGCCATATCTTGATGACATTGTAGCTCTGTCCTCCAAACAGTATGATGCAATGAAAGACAATCTTCCACACAGCGGAGAGAGAGAGAGAGAGATACCTCACTACCTACATTATTCCTACGCAGGCGAGTCACTCCTTTGTGCAGTTGTTCTCTACACTAAAAACAGCTGGGTTATTTCATCAACCCAACCGCTGGTTATCTTTATGGAATTTGAGTTATTTTGTGCAACTCATGCATTGAGTCAAAATCCATCAACCCAACATACATCAGTTGACCCAGCATCATCACATCATCACCAGAGTGAGTTCACACACCGAGCGCTCGTCTAAATAATAGTCTATTGCAGTTCATTTTCTTAAATTGTAGGCTACTGTAATGTGTTAGAATTACTATGGCATATGCGTTAATTTGACCCAGCATTTGGTACACTATATAACAAATATGTAGTTGAAACAACCCACAATTGTAATTAATTTAACCCAGCATTTGGGTACACTATATAACAAATATGTAGTTGAAGCAACCCAGAATTGTAATTAATTTGACCCAGCATTTGGGTACACTAACAAATATGTAGTTGAATCAACCCAGAATTGTAATTAATTTGACCCAGCATGTGGGTACACTATATAACAAATATGTACTGTAGTTGAATCAACCCAGAATTGTAATTAATTTGACCCAGCATTTGGGTACACGAAATAACAAATATGTAGTTGAATCAACCCAGAATTGTAATTAATTTGACCCAGCATTTGGGTACACTATATAACAAATATGTAGTTGAATCAACCCAGAATTGTAATTAATTTGACCCAGCACTTGGATACACTATATAACAAAATGTAGTTGATCAACCCAGAATTGTATTTTATTTGACCCAGCATTTGGGTACACTATATATAACAAATATGTAGTTGAATCAGCCCAGAATTGTAAATAATTTGACCCAGCATTTGGGTAGAATATTTAACTCATCTGTTGGGTTAAAAATGACCAACCTTGCTGGGTCAAATTAACTACTGTTGGTCTGGTGCAATATTGATCCAGCGGTTGGGTTATAAAACAACCCAAGTTGTGTTATTTTTAACCCATCATTTTTCTGTGCAGAATGCAATAAAACTACAAGCGCATTCACCTGGTGAAACATGCGGGTGCTGACGCTGGCCACATAAAGACTGGCATCATTCACATCTTGCTTGACTGAAGGGATTCTCAGATTACAGGGAATGAACACTGGCCTCTGGACCGGCACTCTCAGTCTTCTTGTCTTACATAACCACAACTTGCTGGGCATTTACAAGCTGGAGGCTCCATTGTTTCAGCTCTATGTTCGGGTTGTGAACAGAAAGGATTTGTTTTACGGCCTCATGAATGGAACTATACCTGAAATGTGCATTTTCTTGTTGCACTATAGACCTTAGTCGGGTTAGATGGCATTTTGAATTAAATGCAGATTAAAGCGAGGCTGTGAGGGATAGATTACATTCTTTACAATGGCACACACTGTAAGGTCCTACATCACATCATTTTCACAACTTTTAAAAGTTTTTTTTTTTCGGGAAGATGTTTCTTCGGCTGAACAATCGGTACATTGTTAAACAACAGTATGATCCATTGTACTGTATTCTATCTATCCCTCACAGCCTTGTTTTCATTCATGTCAAAAATGAACATATTAACTGCTGTGTACGTAAGAGGACACGTCTCAAACCTATAGCAGTGATGATATTGTAATTTATTTTTAGATAACTATATCTATCAACTATATTTTGCAGTAGCGGGATTGGGATTATATGTGTTGTTGTGGTGCCTTCAGTCAATCTGTATTGTCATGACACCGGGGTTATTTCATCAACCCAACCACTTGGTTATGAAATGTTTGACCCATTATGAGTTATGGAATTTTAGTTATTTTGTGAAACTCATGCATTGAGTCAAAATCCATTAACCCAACATACATTGGTTGTATTTGGGTACACTATATAACAAATGTAGTTGAATCAACCCAGAATTGTAATTAATTTGACCCAGCATTTGGGTAGAATATTTAACTCATCTGTTGGGTTAAAAATGACCAACCCATCTTGCTGCATCTACTGTTGGTCTGGTGCAATATTGATCCAGCGGTTGGGTTATAAAACAACCCAAGTTGTGTTATTTGTAACCCATCATTTTTCTGTGTGAAGTTTTCATGAGCAATGATTTTGAAATGTGTTAACCCTATGTTAATCAATCACTTGCTGTATACATAAATGAGAATGCTAACCAATATCTATCTCTGTCTGATTTGTCAGATAAAAGACCTTTTATGCATGGTATTTAAAAAAATGCAATTAACATCCTCATTATTTCTGTGGCAGATAAGTATTGATAAATAATCTGTTTGTCATATATTGAAAAAGCTATTCAATGTAGTTAGACTTCCTCAGACCGAGACACTGCAGTAGCGGCTAAATAAATCAAAGTCACTTGCAAACAAGGAATAGGATAATTTCACCTCATTTCCACAGAAAAATTATGGTTTAAAAATAACACAACTTGGGTTGTTTTATAACCCAACTACTGGATCAATATTGCACCAGACCAACAGTAGTTAATTTGACCCAGCAAGATGGGTTGGTCATTTTTAACCCAGCAGATGAGTCAAATATTCTACCCAAATGCTGGGTCAAATTAATTACAATTCTGGGTTGATTCAACTACAATTTGTTATATAGTGTACCCAAATGCTGGGTCAAATTAATTACAATTCTTGGTTGATTCAACTGCACATTTGTTATATAGTGTACCCAAATGCTGGGTCAAATTAATTACAATTCTGGGTTGATTCAACTACATATTTGTTATATAGTGTACCCAAATGCTGGGTCAAATTAACCCATATGCCATATTAATTCTAACACATTACAGTACAATTTAAGAAAATAAACTGCAATAGACTATTATTTAGACGAGCGCTCGGTGTGTGAACTCACTCTGGTGATGATGTGATGACGTTCAAAGCACAAACAACCCACGTGCTGGGTCAACCGATGTATGTTGGGTTGATGGATTTTGACTCAATGCACGAGTTGCACAAAATAACTCAAATTCCATATAAATAAATGGGTAAAATATTTCATAACCCAGCGGTTGGGTCGATGAAATAACCCAGCTGTTTTTAGTGTCAGATGTGCAGTTAGAGCCATTGCATAAAGAACAGTGGAACATCCCTGTACCCCCAATGGAGGTGAACTTCACTAATGCCTTCAACCGCTTACATTTACATTTACATTTAGTCATTTAGCAGATGCTTTTATCCAAAACGACTTACATCTGAGGACTAAACCAAACGAGTCAATGTGAAGAGACAATAACAACCCAAGTAGTGCTCAAAATACCAAGTTCAAACATTGCCCAGAATAGCATAAACCAGACAAGTGAGTTTTTTTTTTTTTTTTATGTTAAGTGCTCCCAAAAGAGTTTTCAGTTGTCTTTTGAATGCTGTCAGGGATTCTGCGTTCCGAATGAGGCTGGGCAGATCATTCCACCAGCATGGAACCGTGAATGAGAAAGTTCTGGAGAGTGATTTTGTGGCTCTTTGTGAAGGTACCACGAGCCGCCGCTCATTGACCGATCGTAGGCTTCTGGTAGGGATGTAGACTCGTAGGAGCGAGTGAAAGTAGGAGGGAGCTGAGCCTGTGGTCAATCTGTAAGCAAGTGTCAATGCCTTGAACTTGATGCGAGCAGCGAGTGGTAGCCAGTGCAGAGAGATGAACAGAGGAGTGACGTGGGCCCTTTTGGGCTCGTTGAAGACAAGACGAGCTGCAGCATTCTGGATCATTTGTAGAGGTTTAGTTGCGCATGATGGAAGTCCAGCCAGAAGAGCATTGCAGTAATCAAGCCTAGAAATGACCAGGGCCTGGACGAGAAGCTGTGTTGCATGCTCAGTTAGGAAAGGCCTGATTTTCCTGATGTTGTACATTGCAAACCTGCATGATCGAGCTGTCTTTGTAATGTGGTCTGTAAAGGTCAGCTGGTCATCAAAGATTACACCAAGATTTCTGACCGACCTTGATGGGGTGATTGAGGAAGAGTCTAGCTGGATAGTGAAGTCGTGCTGTGGAGACTGATTAGCAGGGAGGACGAGAAGCTCAGTCTTTGTCAGGTTGAGCTGCAGGTGATGTTCCTTCATCCATGCCGAGATGTCCGCCAGACAGCTTGAGATTCGTGCCGCTACTGTGGGATCATCTGGTTGAAATGAGAGGTAGAGCTGGGTGTCATCAGCATAGCAATGGTAAGAGAAGCCATGTGCCTGTATGATGGGTCCCAGTGATGTGGTGTAAATGGAGAAGAGGAGGGGTCCAAGCACTGAACCCTGGGGAACCCCTGTAGTCAGTTGATGTGCTTTGGATACCTCACCTCTCCACCTCTCCACCTCTTGCTTAACCAAGCAAATGGAATTGCAGATGTACTGAAGTCAATTAAGCATCAATAACCCAGCTGAGACTGTTTACCTCCTCTGTGCTGCTGTGAGGATTTTCTAGTCTGTTTGAAGCCTGCGCTCAACCACATGTGCAGCACTGGCTGAGTCATTCTGAGAGTACAGCTCTACAGATTTCCTCTTCGTTTCTGAGTAAGTTCACTCAGTCATTTCAAATGTGCAGGTGCAAATACACTGTGCTGTGTGTGTGTGTGTGTGTGTGTGTGTGGTGTGTGTGTGTGTGTGTGTGTGTGTGTGTGTGTGTGTGTGTGTGTGTGTGTGTGTGTGTGTGTGTGTGTGTGTGTGTGTGTGTGTGTGTGTGTGTGTGTGTGTGTGTGTGTGTGTGTGTGTGTGTGTGTGTGTGTGTGTGTGTGTACAGTGTTGGAGCATGTGTGCATGAGGCACCCAGATGGAGACTTGTGTGTGTGTGTGTGTGTGTGTGTGTGTGTGTGTGTGTGTGTGTGTGTGTGTACAAGTGTTGGAGCATGTGTGCATGAGGCACCCAGATGGAGACTTAAGGCCTCGTTTACACTGTCAGTGACATGTGACCCAATACTGATTTTTTACTCGTATGCGACACAGACCGGATGTGTTCTATGACAGTGTAAACAGGAAAAAAACGGATGCATTCGGATATTTCGAGATCGGTTTCAGGCCTCGTTCATATGTGGAAATAAATCAGATATAAATCAGATATGTGCCAATGCGACTGTCATGTAAACCGGCAGATCGGGTTCTGAGGCATTAGACTTCGTCTTTGCGGTTTAATGACGAGAGAAACCCAGACGCGCGTCTGCGAAGGGACGGATGGCCCGACGAAACGTGTCGTTGTATAGGAGAGGAGTCTGGACACACGTTGACCCAACATATCGAAGGTTGGCTTGCTCATCCTAGAATTTCGGACCCACTGCTCCTCGTTAAAGCCCGCCACGATCTCACGAAAGTGCGTTTATTGCACACATTTTTTTCATGTGCCATTTACGCCAAAAAATTTTGCGTGTATGATACGCACTTTATTGTGTTTAATACGCACGTTTACAGAGCGTATTAAAACTGTTTTTGGCGTATAAATGGCACGAGAAATAAAATTTGCGCTATAGACACTCACTTTCATGAGATGGTGTTGTAGGCTATGATGTTCCCACCAGCCCTGAGATCTCGTTCGTCCATCTGTGCAAGAAGACCCTTTAAACATGCGGGATGTTTCAGATCCATGTCAAGTGTAAACACATACGTAATTGCGTATTACGCGACGTCACATGAACACGCATCACAGAACAGAGCAAGGCGAGCATTTGTGCTTATAAAACTTAAACTCTTTTATTTATTTGTGAAATGAGTGATGGTTTGGCTAGATAAGACCCTTATTCATCGTCTGGTGTCGTTTAAAGCCCTTTGAAGCTGCACTGAAACTGTCATTTGGACCTTGAACCGTTTGGGTCCCATTGAAGTCCATTATATGGAGTAAAATCCTGGAATGTTTTCATCAAAAACCTTCATTTCTTTTCGACTGAAGAAAGAAAGACATGGACATTTTGGATGACATAGGGGGTGAGTAAATTACCAGCAAAAGTTTTTAAAGTGAACTAATCCTTTAACTCAAAATGAAACCTCATGTTGTTACAAACGTGTATGTTGCATATTCAGTGAATAGTGGCTTACATTTCAGTCTGTTCCATCACATGACTTCAGAAGTAATATAGTACACAAGTCATATGGACCACTAATATGATACTTATTATGGCCTTTTTGAGCTTGATAGATGAGGTTACTGTCATTGTTTAGAAAAGCAACAGCATTGAGGTTTGGTACGTCGGAAAGTAAATATTGCCAGATTTTTTGGGTCACACTGCACAAAATACTTTTTTTACTTAGTATTTTTGTCTTGTTTCCAGTCCAAATATCAAACATTTCGGTAACACTTTATTTGAAGGGGTGTGCATAAGACTGACATGACACTGTCATAAACATGACATAACACCTGTCATGAACATGAAGGAGTCTTTATGAATGTTTATGACTGTTGTCATTAAGTGTCATTCGGTAAATTATGACACTTTTAATGCAAAGTTGACATTGTTTAAAATGTCTTTTTTATGACAACTTGACATTAACAAAGACAAAAATGTCTTTGTTATGACAACTTGACATTAGAAAAGACAAAAAATGTCTTTGTTATGACAACTTGACATTACCCAAGACAAAAATGTCTTGATTATGACAACTTGACATTAACAAAGACAGAAATGTCTTTGTTATGACAACTTGACATTAACCAAGAAATCATAACCTGTCAACCTGTCACAAATATGTCATAACAGGTCTAATTATCAAACTTAAACCATTTTGCTGTGTAATAACCCTTAATGACATCTTTATAACTAGTACAATGTGTTCCACTTTACTTGAGGACAGGTAATATTCATGACACAGTTATAATGGTGTCATGACGGCCAAAGTTGTGACAGGTTGACAGGTTATGATTTCTTGGTTAATGTCAAGTTGTCATAACAAAGACATTTCTGTCTTTGTTAATGTCAAGTTGTCATAATCAAGACATTTTTGTCTTGGGTAATGTCAAGTTGTCATAACAAAGACATTTTAAACAATGTCAACTTTGAATTAAAAGTGTCATAATTTACCGAATGACACTTAATGACAACAGTCATAAACATTCATAAAGACTCCTTCATGTTCATGACAGGTATTATGTCATGTTTATGACAGTGTCATGTCAGTCTTATGCACACCCCTTCAAATAAAGTGTTACCAACATTTCTTAAGTCAAGATGCATTTACTAAAGTAGTAAAATGACATAAGATGACATCTTGTTTTCTGGGGAAATAAATAAAAATTGAGTTTTTGCTTAACACAAGCAAAATGATCTGCCAATGGGGTGAGAAAAATAACCTTGTTTCTATTTGAATTAACATTATTTTTCTGACCCCATTGGCAGATAATTTAGCTTTTTTTAAGCAAAAACTCACTTAATTTTGATTCATTCCACCAGAAAACAAGACTTAATATCTTACGTCATTTTATTCATCTAGTAAATGCTTCTTGATTTAAGAATTGTTAGATATTTGGACTGGAAACAAGACAAAAATACTGAGTAAGAAAAGCATTTTTTGGGTCAACTGTGACTTTAAGGGATCTAATGTGTGTTACGTCTTCCCTGAGGGACGTCTATGATGTGAAAGCGAGTTAAACGGCACCTAGACGTGCTCTTCAGAAGCATCTCTCGTTCATTAATGAGCCCAGCTGGGCGCTGTCAGCTCAGGGCTCTACTTCTTCTCCTGTTTATGACTGAGAGGCTGGAATGATCTAAGGGCCAGCAATGCTTCCATGGCAACAATCTGTCATGGCATATGTGTGTGTCCTTCCGCTGCGATGTCCATTCCCTCATGTTTATGGCTCACACACACACATGCACGTACTTCAACTGGGTTTGTGTGTCCCTAGAGACTGTCACTGACCGTTTTTTCGGCCGGTGCAGGATGAGTGACATCCCCGAAAAAAAAAAAAAATTCCAAAAAGGATTTGACAATGTTCCCATTAAATCAGAAATGGGGAGAGAACATTATGCTTGGTATATTTTTCATCTTCAAACTAAATTTGGGTCTCCAGCCGATAAAGTTTAAATCCCATCTGGCTACTAGTGCGCTTCATGTAATGTAGTAAGTGGTCATTTGTGGCTGTTCGAACACATTCAACCACATGAGGGTTTACACTACAAAAGCAATCCGGTCAAATGTGTTTTTGACTACCTCCAGAAGTCTTGGAAAGTGGATGAGCTCAAAACGTTTTAGACCCTGTTTACACCTGTATTTACACTCACAGGAAAAAGGTACAAAAGCTGTCACTGGGACAGTACTAATATGTGCACTTTTGGTACCAATGTGTACCATTTAGATACTAATATGTACACTTTTGGTACCAATATGTACCATTTAGGTACTAATATGTACACTTTTGGTACCAATATGTACCATTTAGGTACTAATATGTACAATTTTGGTACCAATATGTACCATTTAGGTACTAATATGTACACTTTTGGTACCAATATGTACCATTTAGGTACTAATATGTACACTTTTGGTACCAATATGTACCATTTAGATACTAATATGTACACTTTTGGTACCAATATGTACCATTTAGGTACTAATATGTACACTTTTGGTACCAATATGTACCATTTAGGTACTAATATGTACACTTTTGGTACCAATATGTACCATTTAGGTACTAATATGTACACTTTTGGTACCAATATGTACCATTTAGGTACTAATATGTACACTTTTGGTACCAATATGTACCATTTAGATACTAATATGTACACTTTTGGTACCAATATGTACCATTTAGGTACTAATATGTACACTTTTGGTACCAATATGTACCATTTAGGTACTAATATGTACACATTTGGTACCAATATGTACCATTTAGGTACTAATATGTACACTTTTGGTACCAATATGTACCATTTAGGTACTAATATGTACACTTTTGGTACCAATATGTACCATTTAGATAGCCTGGCTCCGCCCTCCTACGCACTTCGCTCAATTTCATTTTCCTTCAGTACAAATGAAATGTACGAGAGTCTGGTAGAACCAGGCTACCATTTAGGTACTAATATGTACACTTTTGGTACCAATATGTACCATTTAGGTACTAATATGTACACTTTTGGTACCAATATGTACCATTTAGATACTAATGTGTACACTTTTGGTACCAATATGTACCATTTAGGTACTAATATGTACACTTTTGGTACCAATATGTACCATTTAGATACTAATGTGTACACTTTTGGTACCAGTACCATTTAGATACTAATATGTACACTTTTGGTACCAATATGTACCATTTAGATACTAATGTGTACACTTTTGGTACCAATATGTACACTTTTGGTACCAATATGCAGGCTTGGGAGGGTTACTTTAAAAATGTATTCCGTTACAGTTACAAATTACTTTATAAAAAAAGTATTCAGTAACGTAATCCAAGTACCACAATATGAAAGTAATGTAACTGATTACTTTTTGGATTACTTCAAGGACAGACATTATTAAAAAAAAAACTTTTATTTATTAAGAATAAATTATTGAATAATTGAATATTGAATAACCCTGAATAAATATTTATGTAAAGGACTATACAGACATCTTGTGGTTACAGTATGGTATTACAGATTATTTTGTTTTATTTTTAACTTGACAAGGACAAGGAAAAAATAAAATGGAAATGTTTCTTCAACAGGAAAATAGAGAATGCAAATGCTTCTTTAGGTTGGATGTCGAGTCCTTCGATAAAGAAAGTGTTTTCATTGCTGGAAGGCACCGTTTGCACTGTACCATGTTGTTGGCATTTTCTTCTTTAAAAACAAAATAGCAGCGGAATTTCCGAGAAATGCAAGCATTTTTACCAGTGGGCAGCATCGTTTCTAGCAGCAGTGATTGTGTCCGACAGTGATGCGCGGGTCAATGTATAAACAACCCGCACCCGACCGACGTTTTCAACTAACCCGCCTGCAACTCGGACCGCAAAAAAATATATATTGTAGGCTACCCAACCCGCTTCCTGACCCGCATTTTTTGCCCTTAGGAGCGCAAACTGTTCTTTTTCGAAATGCTGTACAATATAGCCTAGTGTTATAAAGGCTTGATTTAGGCTATTCATTTATTTCGTTTCATTTTCTTAACGTTTAAGATTCTGCATGTGTTTATCCAGTCTAATCGAAGTGTGCGTCTCTCCTCCGACTTTCCCAACAAAAATCCCACCCCCTCTCAGAAAATACATAAAACTGACTTTACTGAGCTATATGCATTATTAAAAGTAGCCTATAAAAATGATACAATGGCATTTCTCAGTTCAACGTGTTGGGAAATAGGGCATTTTGTCCCGCGACAGCATTTATTCAAAAGTTAATAACGCTTAACATTCAAATGGTAGCCTAAATAAGGATTTCCCACTTGTAGGTATTTGCGGAGCTTCCACTCAGTCTTCACCTTTTCTCTTGCCGCGTCCATCTCTGCAGACTGAGCGTGCGTCATCTCGTGCCAGTTTCAGCCAATAAAAGTATATTACTATATAAATTACAAAGATTTAATTGGCATCTTTATTTCAGACGTATTAAATACTTTTGGATGACTCGTAACCGTGGGTAACCCGCTCGTTTTGGATCAACCCGCGCATCACTGGTGTCTGAGGAGATTGTTTTAGAGAGCTGTTATTTTGCGCATGCACCAGCGGCGGGTGGGACTCGTGAGTCATTAATCAAGCAACGCTTAATAGTGTTATTATGCCAAAATACAGATTTATTTAGTTTTAAATGAAACCATTGTAATCCTGAAAGTATCCCCTCTTTTTTCAAAAAGTAACTATAATCTGATTACTACGTTTTTTGACGTAACTGTAACTAATTACAGTGACTGGATTTTTGTATCCTGATTACATAACGCCGTTACATGTATTCCGTTACTCCCCAACCCTGCCAATATGTACCATTTAGATACTAATATGTACACTTTTGGTACCAATATGTACACTTTTGGTACCAATATGTACCATTTAGGTACTAGTATGTACCATTTAGATACTAATATGTACACTTTTGGTACCAATATGTACACTTTTGGTACCAATATGTACCAGGCATTTAGGTACCAATATTTACTATTTAGGTACTAATATGTACACTTTTGGTACCAATATGTACCATTTAGGTACTAATATGTACACTTTTGGTACCAATGTGTACCATTTAGGTACTAATATGTACACTTTTGGTACCAATATGTACCATTTAGGTACTAATATGTGCACTTTTGGTACCAATATGTACCATTTAGGTACCAATATGTACCATTTAGATACTAATATGTACACTTTTGGTACCAATATGTACCATTTAGATACCAATATGTACACTTTTGGTACCAATATGTACCATTTAGGTACTAGTATGTACCATTTAGATACTAATATGTGCACTTTTGGTACCAGTATGTACCATTTAGATACTAATATGTGCACTTTTGGTACCAATATGTACCTTTGAGGGACTAATATGCACTCTTTAGGTACAAATGTGTACCTTTTGAAAAGGTACAGCCACATTGACAGCTTTTTTACCTTTTTTTTCAGAGTATAGCATCGTCCGCTTGTGATCCGATCGACCAAAACTCATCTTAGGTGTATACAGGGCCAATGATGCCTGTATGCAGAAAAGAGAAGTGATAACCGCAAACTCCAGCTTGGCGTGTGGGTCACCCTTTTGTTCCAGTGCCTCATGGTCAATCATGATAATGCCATTCAGTAAGGCGACAGTAATGCACTCCGTATGCAAAACCTGCCATCGGTATGGTAATCAGGATTCACAAGTGCAGTATCGATGCAGCCTAATATCTGAAGCGGAGCACTGGAAGTATTGTCAGTATAGATTTAGTTGTGGTGTATTTAACAACACCTCTGAAAAAAGTATATCATAATGACTTTCTTTTCTAGTTGCTGCACTTTGGTACGTGTCTGGCGTTGCAGCAATTACTCTCCGAACAGCTCGGATATCTGCCTCCATCCATCATTGGGTTAACGCTTCTCGCTGTGTTAGTAATGATCGTTCTCTGCAGGATTATGCTGTTTCTGCACCTATCTAATTAGGTCCTCTATCTGATAGCGATGTGTCTCGTTGAAAATGGGGCTGTTTTGTATTAAAATATGATTGATTGCCTGGTTTGCTTGCTGTGCATCCTCGGGAGTCGATGTAGCAGAGGCATCAACCTCGATGAGTCACGAGTAAATGACAGACCGCTTGTTCTGTTCCCTTCAGTTCCACGAACACAGCAACACAATGGTCCATGAGACAGTGGCACGTACACACACAGACCGAGTTAAGATCCATTTACAGATGGAGACACAACAGTAATGGAAAGTTGTGAATCAGCTTGCATCCCCCCTCCTCTCCTCTCATCTTTGTTTCTTTCTCTCTCTCTAGCACTTTCCACAAATATGGTACAAAATAGTGTCTTGAATGTTCTCTTTCAGCCAAGGATCAGTGAGAAGAGGTGCGTAACCTTCAGAAAACGTTGATCATCTACCTTGGGAGGTCAAACTAAATATGATATGAGCTGTTTTGTTGTATTTTATACGAGGCTTGCAAACTTTTTCAACAGTGCACTTTGGGAAAAACCCTGTTTTTTTTCTATGATTAAATAAAAATATAGTACTATTATATATTTAATGAATAGGGATTGTATTGCATATTTACTCTGTTACTCGGCAGAGTCTAGGCCTAGCTAGTTTTTAGGCCAAGTGTTGGTTATATATGTGTATATTTCAGTCAAAGTTGCTCTTCTATCAGCTTGAATCAGTCGGCCCATTCTCCTCTGACCTCGAGCATCAACAAGGCATTTTCGCCCACAGGACTGCCGCATACTGGATGTTTTTCCCTTTTCACACCATTCTTTGTAAACCCTAGAAATGGTTGTGCGTGAAAATCCCAGTAACTGAGCAGATTGTGAAATACTCAGACCGGCCCGTCTGGCACCAACAACCATGCCACGCTCAAAATTGCTTAAATCACCTTTCTTTCCCATTCTGACATTCAGTTTGGAGTTCAGGAGATTGTCTTGACCAGGACCACACCCCTAATGCATTGAAGCAACTGCCATGTGATTGGTTGATTAGATAATTGCATTAATGAGAACTTGAACAGGTGTTCCTAATAATCCTTTAGGTGAGTGTACATTCGCCATGTTGTTAGTCATGTGACCTCCCAGCATTCATAAATCCTCTCCCGTGGCCTCATGGGATAGAAAACTATCCATCGAATGCACACTTCAGAATCTCACCGGTAGAAGTAAGTCATCTGGATACTTTTTGAGCAATCTTTAATGAGTACTGTGAATTCTGACATAATTCTTCTTTCACATACTTTGTTGCATAAAGTTAGACAGGAAATGTATACACATTTACTTTCTGTATTTACTGTACCTTGTTTAATATCATTAAATGACTACAGAAGTTGAAAACAAAACACACTTCCTGAAAGTGTCAGGGATGTGGGTGAGGGATGAAGCGAGGACTCAATCACAGGGAAACTAAGGCTTTTATTTATATATATAAAAAAATGCTCCTAAGGGGGAAGACTTGACTACAGGAGAAACAAACAAGGGTAAGCACAGGAGACGAACCAGCACATGACTGCAAACACAGGGAGAATAAATCGGGAGAGCAAACAGAGCAGGTAAGAGAACAGGTGGGGCAAATTAATCAATAATCAGGTAACAAGATGGGATGGGCTAAACAATCAGGAGAGCACATGGCACAAGGAAACATGTGACTCACGCCAAGCATGACTAAAACACAAGCACATGGCCAGTAAAACAAATCACAAGCCATGTGCTCACACAAAACAGGACATGAACACACAGCTAATGAAAACACGCATAATAAGCCACGTGTTCAGAACATGACAACATGAAAGCACACAGTGTAAAACACAAGCTGTGTTCAGCACAAGACAAAACGTGACATGAAAGCACGTAGTTGATGTAAAACGCACAAAAGAGCGTGCCCGCGCGAACTCGAACCCGCACGCTCACGTGATAAGACAGAGCGCACGAGAACGAGTTAAAGCTCATCCTAGGTGTTTCTCAATGTCAAGGAAGGATCCTCTGAAGCCGGAATTTCGAGGATGCTACGTCATCGACATCCGAAGGACTGTTCCAATGTCGAGGATCCTCAGAATGTCAACCGAGGACTGAGTCTTTCGTCCGGAAAATATCGCATACACAGGAAAGGATGCATATGTGTAGCCTTCGCGCTCTCAAATCACCCACAATAATCATAATCATACACTGTTCGTTCATTGGCCAAAGCAGGACTGGCCCCCCGACTGAGCCTGGGTTCTCCCAAGGTTTTTTTCTCCATTCTGTCACTGATGGAGTTTTGGTTCCTTGCCACTGTTGCCTTTTTCGCCTCTCTTCGCCTTTGTCGCCATTGGCTTTTGGCTTGCTTAGTTGGGGACATTTAACATTTAATTTTGAATTTAACAATACTATCATAACATTATTTTCCTGTTGTAAAAAGCGCTATATAAATAAAGGTGACTTGACAAATGTATGTTAATAATATTAAAATATTTGCATAGAGCACCACAGCAACTCGAGGGCCAACACTCTAGCATCCTAAATGACCCATGTGCGATAAACAAAAAAACGATCGCTCAGAACTTTTTATTAGCTGGTTTGGATGATGATTCATTGACTTTTAATGTTCAGAAAAAAAATGCAATCCTGCCAATTGCAATGGGCATAAACTGCATCTAATATACTCCTTTTTGGACGCTCATCTAATTTATGATTTGAGTGGATCATTTGAATTTTGAGTTATGAACTCAACCACTGAAGTCTTCTTTTCTTCCACACCTCTCTCACGCGTGTATGAACTGAATGCTTTTAGTTTGGAGATGCTGCAGTAAATCAAACCGGTCCTCTAGAACGAGCCCTTAATTATGTGCGGTTCTGTAAAGCAGTTTAGTCCTGCTCGGTCTGGCACGCAGTTGCTGTTGGGAATAAATTGTGAAAGTGTGTTGTCAAACAGTGAGTAAATCTAATAAAGCCATGTGAGCAGATGTATGCCTTCTCTCAGATCAAATTCCATTGAAATTCACAAGGCCCCCTTTGAAAGTATCATAAACAGAGTCAGTTGACCCAGAAAGGTTTGGAGGAAGTTGAACGTAAATAAGGGAGAATGTTTTTCTTTCTCTGTTTGTGTTCAGATATGCAAAGCAGAAGTCTTTGAAAGACGGGAATGAGCAGCTTTACATGTGTACTTTTTTTTTCTTCACATCATAGTTTATAGTTGAACTAGAGTTTTACATTATTTTCATTGCTTACCAAGAAATTTTGTTAACTTTAGTTAACTCATCCACCCGCACTAATAATGCTCTCTTATTTTAGTATCCGCACCCGATAGTTAAATTACAATTATTCTGTGTTGTTACGCGTGATTATAAATGGATGATCGTCTTCAACAGCGGACTCGGTGAGGGTTGATGGATGCGCATCTCTAATGCTAACATATACACTGATGAATGAGCGCAGAACATTTCTTTAAAACAAAATTGATTTGACAGAATTTCATTTTCTTAATGGCATAAACAGGCTTTAGTCCCTTGAAACTTAAACTGGAATGTCACTGTTTCTGTCACTGCGACTTCCCGAACAGGCGAACACACACACACACACACACACACACAACACACACACACACACACACACACAACACACCACACACACACACACACAACACACACACACACACACACACACACACACACACACACACACACACACCACAACAGCAGTTATAGCATTTCCAAGGTCTAAGCTACGTCATTGCTTACAGGTTGAATGATTCTCATTGGCTAAGAAATAGATAAACACAGTAATTTCCCCACACATATTACCGGTCCGAACAACTCAGTCAATCTCCAATAATGCCAGTGGTTCCTTAACCTGCAACCAAGAAGACTAACACACACACCGACACACAGCTTTTCTAAGGTTGGATTTGGCCAGGCTCTAACTATAAACAGGAGAGTCCTCTCAAAACATCAAGATAATGTGTTCTTTCTCTCAATGACAGCCTCACTTTAACAAAGAAATGGTCCCTGAAACTATTGGCTTCAATGACCCCTGTATGTTTTAACACGTTGAAGACCTTTCTCAAACACAAAACAAGTCCCTATTTCTTTTCTGGAAGCCGGGATAAATAAGCAAGCACTGTTACTGCATTCAGATATCAAATGCAGACATTAAAGAATACAAGAAAAAACATTTTAGTAATCACACTGGTAACTTCTGTAACAAAGTAAAATCTCACAAGCCTAGAGATGTCATTTGATATTTAGAAGGAAAAATATTGATTAATACCTTGATTATAATCACTCATTACAAACAGTATACATTGAAGCAGCAATGGATTCCAGTCCACCCCTTCAGTTTTGTTTCTCAACTCTTTACATTCATTTAAAACACAACCGAAGACCAAAAGATTAAAGAAATCGTTAAAATAGTCCAAGTGACTACAGTGGCTCAATCTTAAGTTTATCAAGCGACGAGAATACTTTTCGTAGTATAATTGCGCAGTGCTTCTGGTTGAACATCACACACACAACACACACACACACACACACACATACACACACACACACACACACACACACACACACACAACCAGCGTCGCCCAATAGTGAGCCTGCGTGTGACGTATAACACTGTTACACTACGTGAACTATCTTGAGGCCGACAGAGAAGGAATTGAATACTTGAATAAAGTCGTTATTTTTGTTTGTTTTTTTTGCGCTCTAAAAGTATTCTCGTCGCTTGATAAACTTTAAAATTGAGTCACTGTAGTCACTTGGACTATTTTAACGATGTCTTTAATAACTTTTCTGGGCCGGCAAGTTTCAATCCCTTAGAAGCCTATGGAGGAGTGACCCAGCTCTCAGATTTAATCACAAATATTTCATTTGTGTTCCGAAGATGAACGAAAGTCTGACGGGGTTGAACAACATGAGGGAGAGTAATTACTGACAGATTTACATTTTGGGGTGAACTATCCCTTTATGCTCAATAAGCAGCAAAAAATAACTCAATTTAGTACTGAGAGGCGGCTTTATGTGTGCGCACCTTGGGTGTGAGAAAATTATGCACAATATGTGCAATCCCACGCCGAAACTCAAGCCCTGTAACACTAACAATATTCATCTGGAGCAAATGAAAGGAGTGAGTGAGGGGAGGCGGGTTTGTGTGTCACTCGCTGTTGGAGAGATGAGAGTGTGAGAAATCCTGGGATTTTTAATGACCATATAGAGTCAGGACGAATCTTTTTTCAAATCATTTCGTTCATTCAACGAACGAAATGACTCGGAAAAAGATTCGTTCATTTTGATGAACGAGTTCGAACAGGAGAGTCATGAACGCGCATCACAGAACAGAGCAAGGCGAGCATTTGTGCTTATAAAACTTAAACTGTGTTATTTATTTTTGAAATGAGCGATGGTTTGGCTAGATAAGACCCTTATTCATCGTCTGGTGTCGTTTAAAGCCCTTTGAAGCTGCACTGAAACTGTCTTTTGGACCTTGAACCGTTTGGGTCCCATTGAAGTCCATTATATGGAGAAAAATCCTGGAATGTTTTCATCAAAAACCTTCATTTCTTTTTGAAGAAAGAAAGACATGGAATCTTGGATGACATGAGGGTGAGTAAATTATCAGCAAAAGTTTTTTTAAAAGTGAACTAATCCTTTAAGGGTTGTTTTAAGCACATGTTTGTGCATGCCCATAGACAGCCACTCTGAAGCGCTCAGAGGCGATTCTAAAAGAGTCAAAAAGTCGAGACAGGACCCATCGTCAACATTTCTGTGTCCACCACTCTAGCTCATCCAAAACACACTAGAACATAGACTCAAAGTGATAAATACCGGAATTATCCTTTAAGGTTCTGAGGCTTGTGTTAAACACAGCATGAAGAATATGAGCATTAATTGGTGAGGTCGAGGATTCCAGGCTTGGTATGTGACCTCTGACCTGTGTTCTGAGAGACGCAGCAGGCGTGGAGGTGAGGTTAATCGCTCTCGCAGGTGACACGCTCTTTTAGCCGACACGTGCACGGACACGGCCCCCACAATCCTTCATTGTGACTGAATTAAGCAAAAGGAATTTGATTCGACTCGTCTCTCTTCTGAAACCTGCCGGGGAAGGTCAATCCCCTCGTTCTGTAAGACAGAAAAATCAACGTGACGCGGCCTCAAAGAGCGGATCAATTCCTATTCACGCGTTAAGCCGCCCGCAGTGAGAGGCTTGGAACTCAAGCCCAAATGTAATTTAGCGTACGGCAGTCAAGGGTGAGTAATATGACAGGAAGGATGGTGATTTAAACAGCTTTTACATGACTGGAGCACACCCAAGGAAAGACTCTGGATTTATTGCCACCAGTTGAGTGATGATTGCATTTTTTTTTTTTTCATTCCAATCGGTGGGTTTCTAACTCTGAGCTCAGTGTTGCATCATGTCTAGATAAACGAGACAAATACAGCAGGCATCAGGGTGGTCGTGGAAGTCATTTTCCAGTGTGTTTCCTTCCTTCTGTCTCTCTGCAAGATGGACACGTAGAAGCGTTCAGTATGTGCTGAAAAGTTTCCATTCTCACATAATTCACATGTGACTCTTGCATGGGTATTGCATTTTCATAAGTTCAGCACATTCAAGTCAGTAGTCATGTTTTTGCATAAATATGTTAAATGGAAAGGTGTTGTTAAAGGGTTAATTTACACAAAGTTTCACAAACATAAAGGGAGATGTTTTGCAGAATGTCTGGGCTGCTGGATTTCTTGTAGTAATTTAAACTCTCAATCTTAAAAAAAAAAAGTTAACACTTTATATTACAACCCGCAAACAACTGCGTATGTAAACCGAAATTACGGTGTACATTTCTGTAATTATAGTGTACCTCCGTGTAGGTATCAGGGAACAATATGTTAAGTTTTGGGTAATAAAGGGGTACAACCAAGCAATTATTTATAATGTAATTATTTTAAAACTAACAGGTATACTATCTGTTATTGGTTAATTCCAGTCAAAAATTGTACGTCTGTTGTATACAAAAGTTTTTATCACATTTCTGGCAAAATATGTTCTTGTGCAATGTAGTTACAGGGTAATTTTGACATCTGTGGGTTGTTGTAAATGTCTTGTTTGTACCCCTTTATTAACCAAACATTAACATATTGGGTTCCCTTATACCTATCAGGAGGTACACTATAATTACAGAAACGTAGGCTACACCGTAATTTTGGTTACTCGCGAGTGTTTGCGGGTCATAATATAAAGTGTTACCAAAAAAAAAACACTAAAGTATAATAACTTGTGAACTTTATGAAAATGTGGTTCAAAGAAGAAATTCTAACAGTTTGGAACAGCATTACTGTGATTAAATCATGACAGAATTTTATTTTTGGGCAAAATAATAGAAAAAAATCCTGATTAAAGCGATAATTCATATATTGAGGTTCAAAACTACTGAAGAAATCGGCTTCTTTTTTTTTTTCATTTTTTTCAAGTGTGAAGTTCTTACATACTGTTCAAATTAAAAAGTTTGGGGTTAAGCATTTTGTATTGCTGTAATTATTTGATTAAAATACAATTGATTATTGTAAAATATGATTGTTATTCCGGTATAAAATTATTATTTTAAAATGTAATTTTGTGATGTCAAAGCTGTATTTTCAGCATCATTACTCCAGTCTTCAGTGTCACATGATCCTTCAGAAATCACTATAATATGATGATTGATGCTAATTTATTATTATCAATGTTGAAAACAGTTGTGCTGTGGAAACGTGATGCTTTTTTTTTCAGGATTCTCAGATAAATAGAAAATTCTAAAGAACAGCATTTATTTGAAATAGACATTTTTGTAACATTATAAATGTATTTGGTCACTTTTGATCAATTTAATGCATATTTGCTGCAAAGTGTTCATTAATTTTAAACAGATGTTCTTGCTTCCACTGAATCACAAGATGCTCTTTAGCACAGTTAACAGTGTTGATATCTTCGAAGAAATGTTAACCCAAGTGCTAAACCACAAAATCAGTCCCCTTCATTAAACCCTGGTCCAGCAATAACACTGAGACACGTGAGAAGAGCTGCAGAACGATTCCCTGCGCCGTGCTCGGTCTCTCTTTGTGTCCAGAGAACAGAAGTTGTCTCATGTGATTTATGGAAGCGTGAGTAACCGGCTAATCTGCTGGGCTGGTCAGTGGTTGGAGGTCTTTGTGTGTTGGCCTCAGGCACTGTGGTCTTTAATGGCTGAGGCTACGCCATCATCTGCTTCGCATTGCATTATGGGGTCACTGAGGTTCTCCTCCTCATGTTCTCCTGTGGTTTGGAAGGTCTTCACGAGAGCATTGAGGAGTTTGTGCATATTTAAGACTGAAGAATGAATTGTGCATGAGTTTACAATGCACGTGCTGTCTTGCGTTGTTTCAGCCTCTGATTAGCTAAACGGCACAAACATACTCAAAAATAATAACAATAGCCCTATTCGCACGGGATCAGTATTATCTGGGGACCTCGTGTGATTTAGAAATTACCCAGCCACACAATTTCATGTGGCGCATTCGCACGGGATAACCCAAGCCTGTGATTTTACTCAAATTTACTGACTTATCTCTCGGATATGACGCCATTAGGCTGTTGTTGGAAATGTATTGTCGTTATAGGTCTCGCTGTATGATATATCATAAACAGAATAAAGTTCCTCACCGCACACTGCTGTACATGTCAATCATCTCCATCTAATCTTTCTTTTGTTTTTGCTCTTCTGATGATTTTAGCTTTCACTTTCTGCAAATTTTGTAGTTGTGTATAGCGATATGACCCAGCACCCAAAATACTATGCAAAACACTCCAACACAGCCTCATTCTTCACGAAAGATGCTAAAAAGACGCACATGAAACAAAAACCTTGAAAAAATGATATACGATCCGGCCAAATCACAGAGATGGCGATTCGCACGGGACTGATATTATCACAGGATCTCGGTGTTCGGGAAATATAGTGGGTCATTTACGGGGGAATTGTTTACTTTACAAATTTCAGACATGGCCGATTCACACGGGATTAAGATCTCAGACAAACTCCACAATTATTACACATGACTAGAGGTCACCAGGTAATACTGATCCCGTTCGAATAGGGCTAATGATAGACGCAATTTGCACGATGCTCGTTCACTGAGGATGAATCAGACTTTATCTAAACCGTATTGGTGCTGAACAGCATTGCTCCATCATTATGTACGTACCCAGAGCTCTGAAAAACCACAAATTCCTAGTGTGTTTGCATACATTTGGCGATTAAAGCTCATTCTGTGTACTACACTGTGTGTCTGGATACACACTTCTCCATCATTTGATGTATTACTCCTGCTATGAGCAATAGAAACACATCTTTTTATATTTTATCCTGTTCATAATAGTGAAGTTAAAGTCACCATAAAACAAAAGAAAAGGGTTTTTGAATTCTACATACAGCCCTTTAATATTAATATAAATATAATATGCAAGGTGCTTTAACAGTGCAAAAAGAGCATGCTTAAACTGTATTGTATTGTGAATGGTTTGTAAATAAGGCATTTCTGTCAGGACCACTATCGTCAAATAGGATTGACAATTAGCATACAGTTTGGATTGGCGGTATGGCTCTGCCTAGCATAGATAAGAGCAGGGAGAGCAGCAATTTACACTTAGACAGAACAGAACCAACATGACTGTATTGCAGATGTCATTAATTAATAAAGATTTTAAAGTACAACATAATTGAGGATTTAGTCTGATTCAGGTGAATTCAGAATGGCAAATCCTGACTGGACGTCAGACGGAGCTGGGGATGGAGGAGGGTAATCAGCTCCTGAGAAACGCGATTAGTGCTGATAATACTGAAGGAGCTTATATATGTATACAGTGATAGGCGTTGTATTCCTATAGTATAGGTAGACGTGGATCAGGTGAGAGTCAGCTAATGCAAGCTTGACTAACCTGAGCTGCCAGAACTGACGCTAAAGGCCATTGCACACTGAGTCCGAAATGTTCGTATGCGTTTTTTGGTATTCGTGATTCGGTGGCTCTGAATTGTCAAAACACCATTAAAAACTGCTTGCTACGGATGCGAAAAACGCAGAAAATCGAACCCGATCTGATTTTTTTTATGACGGACGAAAGTTTCGGAGGCGGTGTGCAATCGTGATTGACATAACGTGAGGTCGTATTT
>CM070829.1:1497118-1577118 GCA_036326025.1 Chrosomus eos
TCACGAATGCGCTCTCAGAATGAGAAAGCTCTGGGTGAGTGGGAACACCAGCTCTGAATATGTGGGCTGAGGCCACAAGAGCTACAAATAAACACTGGGGGGATTTTTCTTTCACTGAAACAGCACGGTTATGCATGTATGAGCTAGAAAACTGCATACTTCTGATTGTGTGAACTTGGCTGCATTTATTTTATTTAAAAATACAGCAAAAACAGAATTGCAAAATATTATTACAATCTACTTTGATATATGTGACCCTGGATCACTAAACCAGTCTTAAGTCACACGGGTATATTTGTGGGAATAGCCAACAATACATTGTATGGGTCAAAATTATAAAAAAAATATAATTGCACACATAAATGCACAACTTTATAAGAACATACAACTTTATAAGAACATAAATGCACAACTTTAAAGGAGATTTTCTCAACGTTTCGATTTTTTTGCACCCTCAGATTCCAGATTTTCAAATAGTATCTCGACCAAATATTGTCCTATCATAACAAACCACACATCAATGGAAAGCTTGTTTATTCCGCTTTCATGTGATGTATAAATCTTAATTGCAAAAAAATGACCCATAAGACTTTTAAGGACCCATAAGGTTTTGTCATCCAGGGTCACATATATTAAAATGTTACGTATTCCTGTGATGGTAAAGCTGTATTTTCAGCATCAGTACTCGAGTCTTCAGAAATTCAGAAATCACTATAATATGATCATTTGCTGCACCATTGCTAAATAAAAGTAGTACTGATTTCTTTTTTTCCAAATTAAGAAGATTTGAAAAGTTTTTAAAGGTAAAGCATGTTTTATATACATAAATAATCACTTTCAAAATTGCAAAATATTGTGCCGCAACAGGCCTGTAAAAAAATATAATAATCAATGTTATGACAACATATGTTTTTACATTGCTTTTACTCATCAAAATAAGCAATTTTCAACTTTTTTCATAAGTTATACAAGATTTAACTATTTATGTAATTTAAGTTGAAATGACTTAAACATCCATGTTGATTGAACTAAAAAATTAAAGGCAGCAACTTTTTTTATACCGTGTGCCATGTTTTTTTTCATGTTCTACAAACATGTGCCAGTTTAAATTAGCCTCTATGAAATGGATTAATAACAACATACATTTTTAATAAAATCAAATAGCTTCAAAGGACTTTATGGTGTTTTTAGTTTTTTTGCCTATTATACCTCTGTGGTGTTATAAAAACAATAGTTTTGGGCTTCCATGCAAACAATAACACACAGGTTTCATACACGTTTTAAACAACATGGTGCTGAGTAAACAATGACATTTTTTAGTAAATTATTAATGCAACCTGAACCCTATAACATTACCTGTGAATATGCTATTTGTCCGCTACACTGGCTTATTTGCCAATCTCCGACCGACACACTGATTCTGCAGTCTCCAGTGGTCATCCTGACCTGTGTCTGTGTCTGTGTCTGTGTCTGTCTGTGTCTGTGTCTGTGTCTGTGTCTGTCTGTCTGTGTCTGTCTGTCTGTCTGTCTGTGTCTGTCTGTGTCTGTCTGTGTCTGTGTCTGTGTCCTGTGTCTGTGTCTGTGTCTGTCTGTGTCTGTCGTCTGTCTGTGTCTGTCTGTGTCTGTCTGTGTCTTGTTGTCTGTGTCTGTCTGTCTGTCTGTGTCTGTGTCTGTGTCTGTGTCTGTGTCTGTCTGTCGTGTCTGTTCTGTGTCTGTGTCTGTGTCTGTGTGTCTGTGTCTGTCTGTGTCTGTCTGTGTGTCTGTGTCTGTGTGTCTGTGTGTCTGTGTGTCTGTGTCTGTTCTGTGTGTCTGTGTCTGTGTCTGTTGTTGTCTGTGTCTGTTGGTCTGTCTGTGTCTGTCTGTCTGTGTCTGTGTGTCTGTGTCTGTCTGTGTCTGTGTCTGTGTGTGTCTGTGTCTGTCTGTGTGTCTGTGTCTGTTCTGTGTTTTCTGTGTCTGTCTGTGTGTGTCTGTGTCTGTCTGTGTCTGTCTGTGTCGTGTCTGTGTTGTCTGTCTGTGTTCTGTGTCTGTCCTGTGTCTGTCTGTCTGTGTGTGTCTGTGTCTGGTGTCTGTGTTGTCTGTGTCTGTCTGTCTGTGTCTGTCTGTGTCTGTCTGTGTGTGTCTGTGTCTGTCTGTTGGTCTGTCGTGTCTGTCTGTCTGTGTCTGTCTGTGTCTGTGTGTCTGTGTCTGTGTCTGTGTCTGTGTCTGTCTGTGGTCTGTGTCTGTGTGTCTGTCTGTGTCTGTGTCTGTGTGTGTCTGTCTGTGTCTGTCTGTGTCTGTCTGTGTCTGTTGTGTCTGTGTCTGTGTCTGTCTGTCTGTGTCTGTCTGTGTCTGTGTCTGTCTGTGTCTGTCGTGTGTCTGTGTCTGTCTGTGTCTGTTGTGTCTGGTCTGTGTGTGTCTGTGTCTGTCTGTGTCTGTGTCTGTCTGTGTCTGTGTCGTGTCTGTGTCTGTCTGTGTCTGTCTGTGTCTGTCTGTGTCTGTCTGTGTCTGTGTCTGTGTCTGTCTGTGTCTGTCTCTGTCTGTCTGTGTCTTGTCTGTGTCTGTTGTGTCTGTCTGTGTCTGTGTCTGTGTCTGTCTGTGTCTGTCTTGTCTGTGTCTGTCTGTGTGTGTCTGTGTCTGTCTGTGTGTGTCTGTGTCTGTCTGTGTCTGTCTGTGTCTGTCTGTCTGTGTCTGTCTGTCTGTGTCTGTGTCTGTGTCTGTCTGTGTCTGTCTGTGTCTGTCTGTGTCTGTCTGTGTCTGGTCTGTGGTCTGTCTGTGTCTGTCTGTCTGTGTCTGTCTGTGTCTGTGTCTGTGTCTGTGTCTGTCTGTGTCTGTCTTCTGTGTCTGTCTTGTGTCTGTGTCTGTCTGTGTCTGTCTGTGTCTGTCTGTGTCTGTCTGTTCTGTTGTCTGTGTGCTGTCTGTGTCTTTCTGTGTCTGTCTGTGTCTGTCTGTGTCTGTCTGTGTCTGTGTCTGTCTGTGTCTGTTCTGTGTCTGTCTGTGTCTGTCTTGTGTCTGTGTCTGTCTGTGTCTGTCTTGTCTGTGTCTGTGTGTGTCTGTTCTGTCTGTGTCTGTCTGTCTGTGTCTGTCTCTGTCTGTGTCTGTCTCTGTGTGTTCTGTGTCTGTCTGTGTCTGTCTGTGTCTATCTGTGTCTGTCTGTGTCTGTGTCTGTGTCTGTCTGTGTCTGTCTGTGTCTGTCTGTGTCTGTGTGTCTGTGTGTGTCTGTCGTCGTGTCTGTCTCGTGTCTGTTCTGTCTCTGTCTGTGTCTGTTCTGTGTGTCTGTGTCTGTCTGTGTGTCTTTTCTGTCTGTGTCTGTCTGTGTCTGTCTGTCTGTGTCTGTCTGTGTCTGTTTTGTCTGTCTGTCGTCTGTCTGTGTCTGTCTGTGTCTGTCTGTGTCTGTCTGTGTGCTGTGTCTGTGTCTGTCTGTGTCTGTTCTGTGTCTGTGTCTAGCTTTTGTTTTCTTTCCGCGTGTCCGCAATTGCTGCGAGGGTCCGCAAGGGTCCGCGTGACGTAAAAATCGTCATCGGAGGGTCTGCCCGGAGGTTCCTTGCGGACGTCCGTGTGCCTCTCAATTTTTGTGACCGCGCGGTCAAAGTACGCGCGACCACTACTGGATTAAAACCGCGAAAGTGCTGGGGGGAAAAAATGGACATCGATTTCGAAGTGAGGCTGTGCAAAGAAGTCCGTCACTCTACAACCAGGGTTCTAAATTAACACCCGCCAACCCGCCAAATGCGGGTAAAAATTCGTTTTGGCGGGTGTTAATAAAAACTTACTAGCCAGTTTGGCCGGTGATGCATAAGGTTCTGTTCTCGGTCATTTATCCCCCTGGCAGTACTTCCTACATTTCCCATGAACACTGTGCCGTAATGCTACGTGATGAAGTTTCATACGCCAATTGGCTGCGCGCAGTTTGCAGTGAAACCAGCGCGAAAAATGATCATGGAATCGAACGGAGCATCCACCAGAAAACACAAGGAAGACGAAGAACGAACGAAGCCAGAGCAGGGAGCATAGACTGAAAGAGGAGGGACCAAGTAAAGTAAAGTAAAAAGTTAAGATTAAACTAAATGCGGCAGTGGTTGGGACAGACTTCTGGGTTTAAATTTAAATGTTTTTTAACAAGAGATAGGATACGTTATTGTTTTTAAGTTTAAGGTTTTTGTCATTATTTCTGAACAAGCTTATATACATTAGGCAATATACACAACAAGCTTAATATATATCTAGGTTTTCTTTTAGTTGAAAACATTAAACAATATGTGTAAACAAAAAATATAAACAAAAGCATTTAAGCTCAAGCAGCGTGGCCGGGAAAAAAACGCAACAAAAAAAAGCAGACGAGAAATTATCGATATCATACTCGAGTCAGTATATGATTATCGTGTTTATATTGTTTCACGTTCAAGTTGAGATAAAAATATATCATGCTCGAGTGAGAAAACGCGCTGCGCTGACAGACGTTGCAGAGACGCGCGCGTGTGTTTGTGTGCAAAGTGACAGCACTTTGCGTTTTTTTGTGCTTAAACCTGTCTCCCTCAAAATCATTTTGCCACCAGAAGGTATCATCTTGTATCACGATTCCATCGGGGTTCAGCTGCTTACCTGCAGTCGTTAATGCAGTGATGGATAGCTGCTTAATCAATCCACTGCTGTTTCTTTGGATTTCATGTGATTTCTCATTGTGGTAGTGATATTATGATAACTCAGTTTAATTAATAATTGATTAAAAGTAATTCCATTTTTTAATAGGCTATCATTTTCATTAAGCAAACTTCGCGATGCAGACAACAACATTATGTGATCAAATACAAATAATCCACTTGTTAAACACAGCTCCACCAAGTGCACTTAATTATAACTTGAAAAAAAAAAATTCGAATAGTATTTTATTTTTTTGAATAATAATTACAGATCGAATATTCGTACACATCCCTAATAGATAGATAGATAGATCCCAAACTTGAAATGAAATGTTTGCACTTTCTGTGTTGTATTGTATTTTATATGTGTTTTCCATGCCAACAATGTTAATAAAATGATCAAATGCATTCAGTGGCACTCATAATTTCTCTTTTTTTCACCGGAAAAAAAATTGGCTAGTGGAAATTCTGATTGGCTGGTAACTTTAGAAAGTTACCAGCCACATTGGCTGGTGATCAAAAAAGTTAATTTAGAACCCTGTCTACAACCCATCATAAAAGGATCATAAAGACAGCCAGATGTGCAATAATTCACTGAGCGGAGTCAGCGGACCTCAGCAGACAGTATAAACACAAGTAGTGCGCATCCGCGCTGTCCGCCGCTGTTTTTGTACGCGCCCAAACTGGAGTATAACCGAGCCTTCTGTCTGTGTCTGTGTGTCTGTGTCTGTCTGTGTGTCTGTGTGTGTCTGTGTGTGTCTGTGTCTGTGTCTGTCTGTGTCTGTGTCTGTGTGTCTGTCTGTGTCTGTGTGTCTGTCTGTGTCTGTCTGTGTCTGTGTCTGTGTCTGTGTGTGTGTGTCTGTGTGTGTTCTGTCTGTGTCTGTCTGTGTCTGTGCCTGTGTCTGTGTCTGTGTCTGTGTCTGTGTCTGTGTGTGTCTGTCTGTGTCTGTGTGTGTCTGTGTGTGTCTGTGTCTGTCTGTGTCTGTGTCTGTCTGTGTCTGTCTGTGTCTGTGCCTGTCTGTGTCTGTGTCTGTGTCTGTCTGTGTCTGTCTGTGTCTGTGTGTGTCTGTGTCTGTCTGTGTCTGTCTGTGTCTGTCTGTGTCTGTGCCTGTGCCTGTGTCTGTGTCTGTCTGTGTCTGTGTCTGTGTCTGTGTCTGTGCCTGTGCCTGTGTCTGTGTCTGTGTCTGTGTCTGTCTGTGTCTGTGTCTGTGTCTGTGCCTGTCTGTGTCTGTGTCTGTGTCTGTGTCTCTGTCTGTGTGTGTCTGTCTGTGTCTGTGTGTCTGTCTGTGTCTGTGTCTGTGTGTGTCTGTGTCTGTGTCTGTGTCTGTGCCTGTGCCTGTCTGTGTCTGTGTCTGTCTGTGTCTGTGTCTGTGTCTGTGCCTGTCTGTGTCTGTGTCTGTGTCTGTGTCTGTGTCTGTGTGTGTCTGTGTCTCTGTCTGTGTGTGTCTGTGTGTGTCTGTGTGTGTCTGTCTGTGTCTGTCTGTGTCTGTGTGTGTCTGTGTGTGTCTGTGTGCGTCTGTGTGTGTCTGTGTGTGTCTGTGTGTGTGTCTGTGTGTGTCTGTCTGTGTCTGTCTGTGTCTGTCTGTCTGTGTCTGTGTGTGTCTGTCTGTGTCTGTGTCTGTCTGTGTCTGTCTGTGTCTGTCTGTGTGTGTCTGTGTGTGTCTGTGTGTGTCTGTGTGTGTCTGTGTGTGTCTGTGTGTGTCTGTGTCTGTCTGTGTGTGTCTTGTGTGTCTGTGTGTGTCTGTCTGTGTCTGTGTCTGTCTGTGTGTGTCTGTGTGTGTCTGTGTGTGTCTGTGTGTGTCTGTGTGTGTGTCTGTTGTGTCTGTGTGTGTCTGTGTGTGTCTGTGTCTGTCTGTGTGTGTCTGTGTGTGTCTGTCTGTGTCTGTCTGTGTCTGTGTGTCTGTGTGTCTGTGTGTGTCTGTCTGTGTCTGTCTGTCTGTGTCTGTGTGTGTCTGTCTGTGGTCTGTGTGTCTGTGTGTGTCTGTTGTGTCTGTGTGTCTGTGTGTGTCTGTCTGTGTCTGTGTCTGTCTGTGTGTGTCTGTCTGTGTGTGTCTGTGTGTGTCTGTGTGTTGTTCTGTGTGTCTGTGTGTGTGTGTCTGTGTCTGTGTCTGTCTGTGTGTGTCTGTGTGTGTGTCTGTGTGTCTGTCTGGTGTGTGTCTGTGTGTGTCTGTGTCTGTCTGTGTGTGTCTGTGTGTGTCTGTGTGTGTCTGTGTGTGTCTGTGTGTGTCTGTCTGTGTCTGTCTGTGTCTGTCTGTTGTCTGTGTCTGTGTGTGTCTGTTGTGTCTGTGTGTGTCTGTGTGTGTCTGTCTGTGTCTGTCTGTCTGTGTCTGTGTGTGTCTGTCTGTGTCTGTTGTGTCTGTCTGTGTCTGTGTCTGTGTGTGTGTCTGTCTGTGTGTGTGTCTGTCTGTGTGTGTCTGTGTGTGTCTGTGTGTCTGTGTGTGTTGGGCTGTGTGTGTCTGTGTGTGTCTGTGTCTGTGTCTGTGCCTGTCTGTGTCTGTGTGTCTTGTCTGTGTCTGTGTCTGTGCCTGTCTGTGTCTGTGTCTGTGTCTGTGTGTGTCTGTCTGTGTCTGTGTGTCTGTGTGTCTGTGTGTGTCTGTGTGTGTCTGTCTGTGTCTGTCTGTCTGTGTCTGTGTGTCTGTCTGTGTCTGTCTGTTGTGTCTGTGTGTGTCTGTCTGTGTCTGTGTCTCTGTCTGTGTCTGTCTGTGTTGTCTCTGTGTCTGTGTCTGTGTGTCTGTTGTGTCTGTTCTGTGTGTCTGTCCTGTGTCTGTGTGTCTGTGTGTCTGTGTGTGTCTGTGTGTGTCTGTGTCTGTGTCTGTGTGTGTCTGTGTCTGTGTCTGTGTGTTCTGTGTGTGTCTGTGTGTGTCTGTGTGTCTGTGTGTGTCTGTCTGTGTCTGTCGTCTGTGTCTGTGTGTGTCTGTCTGTGTCTGTTGTCTGTGTGTGTCTGTGTGTGTCTGTCTGTGTCTGTCTGTCTGTGTGTGTCTGTCTGTGTCTGTCTGTGTCTGTCTGTGTCGTCTGTGTCTGTTTGTGTCTGTGTGTGTCTGTGTGTGTCTGTGTGTCTGTGTGTGTCTGTGTGTGTGTCTGTGTGTGTGTCTGTGTGTTGTCTGTGTGTGTGTCTGTGTGTGTCTGTGTGTGTGTCGTGTGTGTGTCTGTGTGTGTGTCTGTGTGTGTGTCTTGTGTGTGCTGTGTGTGGTCTGCGTGTGTGTCTGATAGACGTGTGTCTGGGTAGTGCTGTGTAGTGATCTGTGTGGTGTCTGTGGTGTCATGTGGTCTGAAGTGTCGTTGTCTGGGGTTCGTGCAATGCAGTAATGGCAGCGTTGATAAGACGTGCCTTCTAGCACACTGTGAGTCTCGGAGATACTCTTGATATAGCGCTCTTATGCATTGATACTGTGCAAGCTGCTAACTGCGAAGGCGACACTTGTTCTTACAGATGAGGAGATAACTGTAAAAAGGTAACCAAGTGTATTTGGCTGTGATAAGGGATGCTCTGTTATTCTTTCCCCTTTGTTGCCACGGATACAGCCAGAGGCTTCAGACAGGATGTAATAGTGGAACTGAGTCACATGGGCCCTCGTGAGTGGGGGGGGGGGGGGGGGGGGGGGGGGGGGGGGGATATATATCAAGATATATTGATATATATATTGTGGTGCTGTGAGGGGCCCACACCTGTTCTGTGAGCGGGGCCCAACATGTGGTGCTACGCCCCTGGATACAGCAAATTAAAGGTCCCATATTGTCAAAACTGAAATGTCCGGCTGTGTTCATGATAACAGAGATCTAGGGTCTATTAAACTACCATATAAGTTTCAAAACAGTGGATCCACACACACACACACACACACACACACACACACACACACACACACACACACACACACACACACACACACACACACACACACAGCCTGAGTAAAGTATCTGTGCCTTTTCACGAGCCGTTGTGACTTCTGTATATTTGTGATGTCACAACTACTCAGTCACCAATGGTGCATCACTCAGAAAACAACAGGCCAATCAGAAGAGAGGCTCATGAATATTAAGTAGACGGGCCAAACTCCAGCTGTTCTTGGCAGAGCTCCTGAGAAAAACACATACAGTGGTGCTCAGAATTAATGGCACCCCTGGTAAAAATGATAAAAAATGGCTATAAAAAATAAATCTGTATCGTTTATCCTTTTGATCTTTCATTAAAAAAAATGGTAAAATTCTAACCTTTCATTGAAGTAAAAGAATTGAAAGTGGGGGGGAAATCACATTATAAAATAAATATTTTTCTCCAAAACACGTTGGCCACAATTATTCATACCCCTAGAATTTTTTATGAATAAAATATCTATGAAGTATATTCCCATTAATATTTACCTTTTTTAGCACACCAGGGTGACCAGGAACATGAAATTGTCCAGCTATGACTTCTTGTGTTACAGGAGTTTAAATATGAGGAAGCACAAAGGCCAAATTCCCTTAATCATTCATCACAATGAATAAAACCACAGAACATGGTTCTGATGTGCATCTAAAGATTGTTGAGCATCACAAAATAGAAAGTGGATGTAAGAAAATAGCTAAAGAATTGAAAAATCCCATTTTGACCATCAGGGCAATTATTAAGAAGTTATAATCAACTAAAGATGTTACGATTCTGCCAGGAAGAGGACGTGTGTCTATATTTTCTTAATGGACGGTGAGGAGGAAAGTTTGAGTGGCCAAAGACTCCTCAAGGATCACAGATAGAGAACTGCAGAGATTAGTTGAGTCTTGGGGGTCAGAAAGCCTATTAAAAAAAAATCAAACAACCCCTACATCACCACATGTTGTTTGGGAGGGTTTTAAGAAAAATGCCCCTCGCTCCTCCAAATACAAACTCCAGCATATTCAGTTGTCAGACACGACTGGATCACGACGGCACAGGGTTCTGTGGTCAGATGAAACTAAAAAAAGAGCTTTTTGGCAGCAAACACACTAGATGGGTTTGGTGCACACAAGGATAAAAAGTATCCCATGTGTACAATTTAATATACTGTTGGATCTTTAATGTTGTGGGCCTATTTTTCTGCTGGAGGTCCTGGACTTCTTATTCAGACACATGGCATTGTGGATTCTAGCAAATATCAACAGATAAAAAATCAAAACCTGACGCCTTCTGCTAGAAATCTTATAATGGGCCATGGTTGGATCTTCCATCAGGACAACGATCCAAAACAAACATCAAAATCAACACAAAAATGTGTTAGGGAGCACAAAATGAAGCTTCTGCCATGACCGTCCCAGTTCCCTGACCTGAACCATATAGAAAATGAGTGGGGTGAACTGAAGAGAAGAAGCATAAACATGGATCTGTGAATCTGCAGGATCTGGAGAGACTCTGTATGGAGGAATGGTCTCTGATCTCTTGTCAGTTGTTCTCCAAACTCATCAGGCATTATATGAGAAAACTCAGAGCTGTTATCTTGGCAAAAGGAGATTGCAAAAAGGTATTTAATAAAAGGGTATGAATAATTGTGGCCAACGTGTTTTGGAGAAAAACATTTATTTTATAATGTGATTTCCCCCCCACTTTCAAATCTTTTACTTCAATGAAAGGTTAGGATTTTGCCAATTTTTTTAATGAAAGATCAAAAGGATAAATAATGCAAATTTATTTTTATAGCCATTTTTTATCATTTTTACCAGGGGTACCATTAATTCTGAGCACGACTGTATTGACATGGTTTTTGGTACTTATACCGCAAATATATATTCTTAAGGACATCAAAACCTAAAATAAAACTTCAGAAAGTTGTACAATATGGGACCTTTAAATAACTGAGCCAGGGATCAAAGCTCGTCTGCTCTCATCTAGAGTCAGGAAAATATCAAGAATAGACACATACACACTTTGTGTTGTAAATATAGAATGTCCAGTCTCTATTTGTTATTTAGCACACAAAAAAAAAATAACAAAAAAAAACATATATATATATATATATATATATATATATATATATATATTTGTGTGTGTGTGTGTGTGTGTGTGTGTGTGTGTGTGTGTGTGTGTGTGTGTGTGTGTGTGTGTGTGTGTGTGTGTGTGTGTGTGTGTGTGTGCTAAATAACATGTTTTGGATGACACTGAACATGTATATATAAATAAATTAAATAAATTGAAAAAAAAACTACATTAAGTGTTAATTACTTAAATAATTCAATTACTTTTATTACTTAAATTATTTATTTATTTATTTATTTATTTGTGTGCTAAATAAAAAAAATGTTTTGGATGAGACTGAACATGTATATATAATAAAAAAATACATTAAGTGTGAATTACTTAAATAGATCATGTTACATATTATAATATGACTACTGAATGTATATATATATATATATATATATATATATATATATATATATATATAGTAGTCATATTATAATCTGTAACACAATCTATTTATTTAAGTAATTCACACTTAATAGTCATTGTCATAAAATAAACTCAGAACTGGTCTTGTATGACCCTAAATGATTTTATTTTGCAATTCTAACCTAAAAAAAATAGCAATATAGATTTAAAGATTTAAAATGATTTGATTGTGTAAGAAGAAAGGTTGCAAAAGAAGAAATTACGGTTGTATTTAACCGCTGAACTAAACACTTCTGCAGACATGCTGCAGCTTATAAATGAAAATGTAACATCAGTATTAGTCACCGATGTAATTTCAGATAACTGTGGGAGGAAGATCTGTGTAGACAGAAACTAACCACAGTTTCGAGATGAGCGCTGCACAGAGACACGCACAAACGCCCTTTAAAGACAGACAATGTTTGGCTATTTTAAATGCAACTAAATGTGACATGTTGACATGCTGATATCTTTAAAGATATTGATTCTAGTCATGCTTGCATTATATTAGCGGCGAGTAACCAAACATGGCCTTTTATAGAAAATACAGATCAGTAGTTTCACCCAGTCATACTGTAGACTTCATTACTGATTTCAGTCATATTGTAAAAACCGTTGAGCGTAATTTAGTTAATAACCTAGAACGTGTTTTGTATCATATTAACCAATCACTGGCCTCTGATTTTAAGAATACACTGTAAAAAAAACACATTTTCATGGTTAGGGGAGTTTTTGTGTCTCACAAATACTAAGAAATGTGAATTACTTGAAACTACATTAAAACCCAAATTAGACCAATTGTCCGAAATAGATTTCAAATTTGAAACTTTAAGGTTTGTGAGTTCCCAGCATGCATTGCAGCATGAATAAAGGTACTCAAATGAGAGCTAGTTGACATGTACAGGTGCAATGTCACTTAGGCCCTGTTTGGTATTAAGATTCCCTTTTACACCTGCTGTTTCAATCCGTCTCTTTCATCCACTTCTGTCCTGCTTTCTGAGAGGGGAAGGTCTATAGGCGGGTAGAAGTAGAATAGGAAAGATAGAAGTAGGCAAAAGGGGCTGCAATATGCGTTCGACGGCTATTCAAGACATACAGGTGAAACGCAACGAACAACACGCCGTCGAAATAGAGGCAAACGCATAACGGTCACAGTCAAAAAATGAGCCACCGCATATCCTACTAATGGAGACGGAGGCTGAGACTAACAATATCAAGCAGCAACACTGTTCATGCAAAGCTGGGTAGGTTTCTATTCACTTCTATAATCGTTATTACAAAGCAAACGGACTACGCGAGTATAACGTTGTATTTATTAGCAGCGTGTGCTAGCGTATCAACAACCGGCATGAGAACCGAAATCATAACCTAAAACATTATAAAACTGTCTAACTAGTATAACTTCACAGTAAGGTTAAAAGCAAAGGTGTGCTTGTTGATCCGTGAGGGGTTTATCTGACTGAGGACGTCCACACAGTTTAACCCAAACACGACACTTGTCAGGATTTGACTTCGGTTTTGGGAAGGAAAAAAACGGACACCTCCTCCAACCTCTCTGGGAAACGCGTATCTGTGTTACAAATGACCCAGGCACAACGTTTAACCATATTTTTGATAAAACTACGACGGTAATAGACTTTTTATAGTTTTTGCCTTTACACTCTGACCTGAAGTATCTTTCAGACTTTGGATTTGGGTTAGGGCTGCAACTGAAATTGAGCCAAGACCATAATCACATTGTGATCTAAGTCATCAATGTAGTTTTACTTAGTCATACTGTAATCACTCCTCAGTGAGCATTCTGAAGAAATGAGATTAAAAAATGGAATAATGATTACTACAAATGGGATAAAATGCCCCTGTAGAAATTTAAAGACAATCTTTTAGTATTCTAACCAGCTAGTGTTTCAGAGTGACTGTCCATAGCAAGACATTATTCCAATTGGGTTCTCTCAAAGATTACACAAAATGCAATGGGCTTAACATTGGACTGGATGAACTGAAAGTCTAAGCTAAAAAATCCAAGAACATTTTGAGAGCAGGGCTGTAATTTAACCCAGTCATACTGCAGAAACAATCAGTGTAGTTTCATCCAGTCGTACAGTACGGCCGGTTCTCCGGGGACTCATATTTCAGAATGGGTTTCTTGGCATCTTGTTCTGAATGAGAATGAAGGCCGGCCACGGGCTCCCCGCACCACATATATATATGGACAAAATAAACTCACAAATTTACATAAAAACGCAAAATAACTTGCATAAAAACTTTACATAAAAAAGTACGTTTGCCCACATTTTTCATAAGCTGAACTCAAAGATAAAGATACAAAAGTATATATATATATATATGGATCTCGCCTTATGTATTCATGAAATCTCTTTTTATTTTTAAGAAAATTAAAATGCAATTTATTTCTTTGATGCAAAGCTGAATTTTCAGCATCATTACTCCAGTCTTTAGTGTTAAAAAAAAACAATTCTTATCCAAACCCTTTGAATTATGGTTAAAATTAAAGGTAGTCTGTAATGGTTTCCTCAACGATATTAAGTGGGGAGAATTTTTTTTTTTAGCATTGACAATCATAAATGTTTCTTGAGCATCAGATCATCATATTATAGTGATTTCTGAAGGATCATGTGACACTGAAGACTGGAGTAATGATGCTGAAAATACAGCTTTGATCACATGAATAAATTACACTTTACTATATATTCACATAGAAAAGTTATTTTAATTTTGTAATAATATTTCACAATATTACTGTTATTATTGTATTTTTTATCAAATAAATGCAGTCTGTGTGAGCATACGACAGTAAAAAAAAAAGTTTAATATCGTATAGACCCCAAACATGAATGATAGAGTATAAATACATACAAATATAAAATAAAGGATGTATAGGGAGGCATAATTCATAATTCAGCTTCTCATCTGTCAGGATTATATTCTGTTTCCTGAGTTTCCCGAGCCTGTATGATTTATGAGTTTGGATTAACGACTGCTGATCTCCTTTCTCATTGTGTGCTTGTATAGTCACCCGTGACTGCATCACAGTAATTAATTGCATTATAAAAGATATTAAAATAAAAACAGTTCTTGTAAATCGTAATAATATTTCATAAAAGTATAGCTACTGTTTTTGCTGTATTTTTGATCAAATAAATGCAGCCTCGGTGAGTATAACACACACACACACAACACACACACACATATACATACATAATATATTATATACACACACATATACATACACACATATATACACACACACACACATAAAAATGAGCTAAAATAAAAATGAACATTTGTATTTTTTTTTTTATGGTCTATTAGATTTTTTTATGCAGAACACTTTTGACCTTTGCAAATCAATTTCCATTTCAAATAAAAAAAATTGCCTATTTTTAAAGTTATGGTTAACACCCCTTCTGATCTCCTAATAGATTCTCATGCGATTAGTCGCTATATTTCAGAAGGCACAGTTATGCTGTCTCAGTCATTACGCTGCCATAGCCATTGTTTTTGTTATTTATTACAGAGGCATGATAATTATGTTGGCCGTACTATTTGAATGGAATGCGAGAGACCAATAGTTGAGGATGGCAATTCTCCACAGACACAATCAAAGCCTCTGCGGCCGGCCGTTCTTCTGCGTGTCAGCACTATATGCTCCCAAACAATCAATGCAAATGTTCCTTTTGCATGGGGAAAAATAACAAATTTGTATATTTACTGCATCAGTGTTTCAGTGCCCTTTATTGCCTTTTGTGTTTGTTTTGCTGTTGTTGTGTTTTCTTGTTTATCCTGACCACAGAAACTTGGCATATGATGTGATTTGTGATCGAGCTCATACTGGTGAACAACTTCTCTTCTGAGCGCTCATATATGTGACCCTGGATGACAAAACCAGTCATATGGGTAATTTTTTTTAAATTGAAATTTAGACCGCACATGGAAGCTGAATAAATAAGCTTTCCATTGATGTATGGTAGGACAATATTTGACCGGTATACAACTATTGAAAATCTGGAATCTGAGGGTGCAAAAAAATCAAAACATTGAGAAAATCTCCTTTAAAGTTGTGCATTTATGTTCACGATTGTGCTGCATTCACTCACAAAAATAAATGTTTTATACATTTACGGTAGGACATTTACAAAATATCTTCATGGAACATGATCTTTACTTAATATCCTATTGATTTTTGGCATAAAAGAAAAATTGATAATTTGACCCATACAATGTATTGTTGACTATTCCCACAAATATACCTGTGCTACTTAAGACTGTGATTCAGGGTCACATATATCATATATCACCGCCCCGTATAGCTTGATTGAGAACGGCCCCTGCCTGCACGTAATGGCACTTTGAGTCAAATGTTATTGGAATCCATTTGCTTTATTCACTTGCGGCGACAACAACCATATCAAAGTAATAACTGTGAATGCCCTCAGAAGTCTAATGTGATTTCCACTATGGCGGTTCAATATCTTTCCATGCACAATAGTAGAACACGCTGTGGCTGTAATATGAAGAAAACACATCTTTAGGCCTATTCGCACGGGATAAGTATTACCTGGTGACCTCTAGTCATTTGTAATTGCGGAGTTTGTCTGAGATCTTAATCCTGTGCGAATCGGCCATGTTTGTGATTTGTAAAGTAAAAATTCCCCCGCAAATGACCCACTATATTTCCCAAACACCGAGATCCTGTGATAATATCAGTCCCATGCGAATCGCCATCTCTGTGATTTGGCCGGATCGTATATCATTTTTTCAAGGTTTTTGCGTCTTTTTTAGCATCTTTCGTGAAGAATAGAGGCTGTGTTGGAGTGTTTTGATAGTATTTTGGGTGCTGGGTCATATCGCTATACACAACTACACAGTTTGCTAAAGTGAATAGTGATGGACGAGACTGAGTCTTTGAAGGGTCGAGTCCGAGTCGAGACCGAGTCTTTGAAGGGTCGAGTCCGAGTCGAGACCGAGACTTTGAAGGGTCGAGTCCGAGTCGAGTCCGAGTCGAGACCGAGTCTTTGAAGGGTCGAGTCCGAGTCGAGACCGAGTCTTTGAAGGGTCGAGTCCGAGTCGAGACCGAGTCGAGTCCGAGTCGAGACCGAGTCTTTGAAGGGTCGAGTCCGAGTCGAGACCGAGTCTTTGAAGGGTCGAGTCCGAGTCGAGACCGAGTCTTTGAAGGGTCGAGTCCTAGTCGAGACCGAGTCTTTGAAGGGTCGAGTCCGAGTCGAGACCGAGACTTTGAAGGGTCGAGTCCGAGTCGAGTCCGAGTCGAGACCGAGTCTTTGAAGGGTCGAGACCGAGTCTTTGAAGGGTCGAGACCGAGTCTTTGAAGGGTCGAGACCGAGTCTTTGAAGGGTCGAGACCGAGTCTTTGAAGGGTCGAGACCGAGTCTTTGAAGGGTCGAGACCGAGTCTTTGAAGGGTCGAGTCCGAGTCGAGACCGAGTCTTTGAAGGGTCGAGTCCGAGTCGAGACCGAGACTTTGAAGGGTCGAGTCCGAGTCGAGTCCGAGACTTTGAAGGGTCGAGTCCGAGTCGAGTCCGAGTCGAGAGACCGAGTCTTTGAAGGGTCGAGTCCGAGTCGAGACAGAGTCTTTGAAGGGTCGAGTCCGAGTCGAGACCGAGACTTTGAAGGGTCGAGTCCGAGTCGAGTCCGAGTCGAGACCGAGTCTTTGAAGGGTCGAGTCCGAGTCGAGACCGAGTCTTTGAAGGGTCGAGTCCGAGTCGAGACCGAGTCGAGTCCGAGTCGAGACCGAGTCTTTGAAGGGTCGAGTCCGAGTCGAGACCGAGTCTTTGAAGGGTCGAGTCCGAGTCGAGACCGAGTCTTTGAAGGGTCGAGTCCTAGTCGAGACCGAGTCTTTGAAGGGTCGAGTCCGAGTCGAGACCGAGACTTTGAAGGGTCGAGTCCGAGTCGAGTCCGAGTCGAGACCGAGTCTTTGAAGGGTCGAGACCGAGTCTTTGAAGGGTCGAGACCGAGTCTTTGAAGGGTCGAGTCCGAGTCGAGACCGAGTCTTTGAAGGGTCGAGTCCGAGTCGAGACCGAGACTTTGAAGGGTCGAGTCCGAGTCGAGTCCGAGACTTTGAAGGGTCGAGTCCGAGTCGAGTCCGAGTCGAGACCGAGTCTTTGAAGGGTCGAGTCCGAGTCGAGACAGAGTCTTTGAAGGGTCGAGTCCGAGTCGAGACCGAGTCTTTGAAGGGTCGAGTCCGAGTCGAGGCCGAGTCTTTGAGGGTCGATTCCGAGTCGAGGCCGAGTCTTTGAGGGTCGATTCCGAGTCGAGGCCGAGTCTTTGAGGGTCGAGTCCGAGTCGAGGCCGAGTCTTTGATGGTCGAGTCCGAGTCGAGGCCGAGTCTTTGAGGGTCGAGTCCGAGTCGAGGCCGAGTCTTTGAGGGTCGAGTCCGAGTCGAGGCCGAGTCTTTGAGGGTCGAGTCCGAGTCGAGGCCGAGTCTTTGAGGGTCGAGTCCGAGTCGAGGCCGAGTCTTTGAGGGTCGAGTCCGAGTCGAGGCCGAGTCTTTGAAGGGTCGAGTCCGAGTCGAGACCGAGTCTTTGAAGGGTCGAGTCCGAGTCGAGACCGAGTCTTTGAAGGGTCGAGTCCGAGTCGAGACCGAGTCTTTGAAGGGTCGAGTCCGAGTCGAGTCCGAGTCTTTGAGGGTCGAGTCCGAGTCGAGACCGAGTCTTTGAAGGGTCGAGTCCGAGTCGAGGCCGAGTCTTTTAGGGTCGAGTCCGAGTCGAGGCCGAGTCTTTGAAGGGTCGAGTCCGAGTCGAGACCGAGTCTTTGAAGGGTCGAGTCCGAGTCGAGACTGAGTCTTTGAAGGGTCGAGTCCGAGTCGAGACCGAGTCTTTGAAGGGTCGAGTCCGAGTCGAGTCCGAGTCTTTGAGGGTCGAGTCCGAGTCGAGGCCGAGTCTTTGAAGGGTCGAGTCCGAGTCGAGACCGAGTCTTTGAAGGGTCGAGACCGAGTCTTTGAAGGGTCGAGTCCGAGTCGAGGCCGAGTCTTTGAGGGTCGAGTCCGAGTCGAGGCCAAGTCTTTGAGGGTCGAGTCCGAGTCGAGACCGAGTCTTTGAAGGGTCGAGTCCGAGTCGAGACCGAGTCTTTGAAGGGTCGAGTCCGAGTCGAGACCGAGTCTTTGAAGGGTCGAGTCCGAGTCGAGTCCGAGTCTTTGAGGGTCGAGTCCGAGTCGAGACCGAGTCTTTGAAGGGTCGAGACCGAGTCTTTGAAGGGTCGAGTCCGAGTCGAGGCCGAGTCTTTGAGGGTCGAGTCCGAGTCGAGGCCAAGTCTTTGAGGGTCGAGTCCGAGTCGAGACCGAGTCTTTGAAGGGTCGAGTCCGAGTCGAGACCGAGTCTTTGAAGGGTCGAGTCCGAGTCGAGACCGAGTCTTTGAAGGGTCGAGTCCGAGTCGAGTCCGAGTCTTTGAGGGTCGAGTCCGAGTCGAGACCGAGTCTTTGAAGGGTCGAGTCCGAGTCGAGACCGAGTCTTTGAAGGAACAAGTCCGAGACGAGTCCGAGAAAGCAGAAATCGGTCTCGAGACCGGTCTCGAGTACTACATCACTAAAAGAGAAAGCTGAAAATCATCAGAAGAGCAAAAACAGAAAGATTAGATGGAGATGAATGACATGTATAGCAGCGTGCGGTAAGAAACTTTATTCTGTTTATGATATATCATACAGCTAGACCTATAACGACAATACATTTCCAAGCAATAGCCTATTGATGTCATAACCGGGAGATAAGTCATTAAATTTGAGTAAAATCACAGGCTTGGGTTATCCCGTGCGAATGCGCCACATGAAATTCAGATATGGGGGGGTAATTTCTAAATCACACGAGCTCCCCAGATAGTAGCCTACTAATCCAGTGCGAATAGGGCTTGATTCTTCTTTTGCTTTATTGGCGGGCCCATCTGGTCTCCTCTGTCCTATATCTCTGACCCCGTCCGGATGGTGTCAGGAGATCAGCACTGTTGTGTTTTGACAGAAGTGCATTTCCTCGGCAGAATATAAACAGTTGAGACGTCCGTGGAATGTGCCGTATATGCGAGTTTCGTCCGGCGGAGGAATGGTATGTTGTTTCCACTGCTGGCAAAGGAAAGGGAAAATTCCTATGGGATGACAATCGCACATCAAAGGCCTTCTGAGAACAGAAGGAAACAAACCGAATTCCTTTCACTTCAAATTCCGAACAGATGTTATTTAGGACCATTTAAAGCACCTTTAAGAAATGTTGTGCTCAAACCTCTGATGCTAGTGTTAATCTCTGATTCTTGAGTTCTGCATGAGGAGACGTGTTACCGGTTTGTAAAAGTAACTTTATGTATCAAGTCATTCAGAGGCGTTTATTATGCTATCTATTGAATTTAAACAATAGTCGAAAATGACAGAAAATGATAGTGTTGATAACAAAACAATATTTTGCATATCATGTAAGCAGCAACCACTTAAACAATGGTAATTTAAACTTTAAAAAAAAAACAATTCAGAGATAGTATAGATAGATAGATAGATAGATAGATAGATAGATAGATAGATAGATAGATAGATAGATAGATAGATAGATAGATTAGATAGATAGATAGATAGATAGATTTTTTTTTATTGTCCTCAAGAGGAAATTTGTTTCCACCGTAGATGCGCACATAACACAAACAAATGTCACTGACATCACAAAAAACAACAACAACAATCCTCTGTATGTCCTGTACATATAGTAGAATTGACAATAAACTTGAACATTAATATCACCGGACGATGAATTTAACAAACTACACAAAAGCCTGGTTTATTAAAAAAGACACACTGTCAGCAGAAAGTTGGGCATTTTGCATTAGGTTTACAGATGTTTCCTTTAACACTTTAAAAAACAATGTAATGCGTGATTCAAAAAATCAATACGGGTAGGCTGCATTTATTTGATAAATTGTTAAATATTATTATAATGTAAATCAGCTGTTTTCTATGTGAATATATAGTAAAGTGTAATTTATTCCTGTGATCAAAGCTGTATTTTCAGCATCATTACTCCAGTCTTCAGCGTCACATGATCCTTCAGAAATCACTATAATATGATGATTTGATGCTCAAGAAACAATTATGATTATTATCAGTGTTCGAAACATTTGCTAATTGCTAATGCTGTTTAATATTTTGGTGGAAATTGTGATGCATTTTTTTAGGATTCTTTTAATAAAAGTTATTTCAAATATAATTTTTTTGTAAAATTTTATCAATTTCAAAAAAAGTTTTTTTTTTTTTTACATCCAATGTTAAAACATGCAAAAAGGGCCTTCAAGATGACTAACTATAAGAGTATTTTTATCAGTAATCTTTTTGCTTTTTGACCTTTCTTTTAATATTTTAATTTGCATGGAGGACAAAATAATGCTGGTGAGTGATAATATAAAATAAGTTAGATAAAGAGAAAATTAAATGATATGGTACGGTATGTTAAGAATATTCTCACTATCATCCATTTCAAAGTGGCAATGTTGCTATTTTAGAAACCAATGGCGAGTAAAGTTATAAGATGTCTCAAGAATCAGTCAAATATTCAATCATCTTGTATCACTATCTGAGGAAGAATAAATCTAATTTTTGCAATCTCACGCCAAACTGCACTGAATGCCTTTTTAATGAGTAAGTACTTGTAAAGGTGCTGACTTTACATTTTGCCGCAGTGAAATGTCATTCATTACTATGCAAAATCTTATCTTGCTTAATCAACTGTTTCTAAATGTCTTCTTCCTCTCAGGTGTTCAGCGGTGAGCGTCTTCAACTAATTGGTCTTCTTGAAAGATAAAACCACAGAGAACTTTCTCACAAGATCACACACAACTTCCACCTTAGGTGAAATGATAACGCGGGCCTGTTGTATTAATTGACACTTAAAATAGTTGCCTAACAGAATTAATAAAGTTTAAAGGATTAGTTCACTTTAAAAAAAACTTTTGCTGATAATTTATCCCCCCCCCCCCCCATGTCATCCAAGATGTCCATGTCTTTCTTTCTTCAGTCGAAAAGAATCTTTTGAATCTTTTTTTGAGTCATTTCGTTCATTTCGTTCGTTGAATGAACGAAATGACTCGAAAAAAGATTTGTTCATTTTGATGAACGAGTTCGAACAGGAGAGTCACGAACGCGCATCACAGAACAGAGCAAGGCGAGCATTTGTGCTTATAAAACTTAAACTGTTTTATTTATTTTTTAAATGAGTGATGGATTGGCTAGATAAGAGCCTTATTCATCGTCTGGTGTCGTTTAAAGCCCTTTGAAGCTGCACTGAAACTGTCATTTGGACCTTGAACCGTTTGGGTCCCATTGAAGTCCATTATATGGAGAAAAATCCTGGAATGTTTTCATCAAAAACCTTCATTTCTTTTCGACTGAAGAAAGAAAGACATGGACATCTTGGATGACATGGGGGCGAGTAAATTACCAGCAAAAGTTTTTTTTAAAAGTGAACTAATCCTTTAAGCATTTGTGCTTTAAATCATTTGATTTGTATTAGGTGCAAGGTTAATTAAACACATGCTCCAGGCTCTTTTACTCGTGTAAGCGTGCATTTTCCACTCTAAACCACCACATTTCTTCAAGGCATGAAAATTGCAGCTAGTTATGCTGGAGACATGCTCTTCTAATTATAATTATGGTAGCATTACTGTAATTTAGCCTCAACAGTTGGTTAACTGGCAGGAGCACACGCCACAGGCCTATTTTGATTGTATTGCTGGGCTCTTGGATAAAGCGGTTGTTAATAACGTCAGCTGCGAATGCTCACACGCCATCATGGATCCTTCATCCCAGTGAAAATCTCCCGTTGGAGTCGTCACTGATGGTGCTTAAAGGATAATTCGGGTATTTAGCACTTTGAGTCTATTTTCTAGTGTGTTTTGGATGAGCTAGAGTGGTGGACACAGAAATGTTGACGATGGGTCCTGTCTCGACTTTTTGACTCTTTTAGAATCGCCTCTGAGCGCTTCAGAGTGGCTGTCTATGGGCATGCACAAACATGTGCTTAAAACAACCCAACGTTCGTTTTCAAAACTGTGACACTCACAGAGTGGTTAGTGGTGTTCGTTGATGATTAAAAACAAGTAGCGTAGCGAAATACAGTTTCTGTCGTGTTTTATTGCACGAGTTATTGCACTGAGTCCTCCAACAGAAATCATGCGATTTTACAAAATGCCAAATAAAACACGACAGAAACTGTATTTCGCTACGCTACTTGTTTTGGATCATCAACGAACACCACTAACCACTCGGTGAGTGTCACAGTTTTGAAAACGAACGTTGGGTTGTTTTAAGCACATGTTTGTGCATGCCCATAGACAGCCACTCTGAAGCGCTCAGAGGCGATTCTAAAAGAGTCAAAAAGTCGAGACAGGACCCATCGTCAACATTTCTGTGTCCACCACTCTAGCTCATCCAAAACACACTAGAAAATAGACTCAAAGTGCTAAATCCTCGAATTATCCTTTAAGAGCTTGGTCTCGTCTCAATCCATCAGGACTGATGCACTAGTGAGCTGGATTTACTCGCAGTCGCCATTGGAACATTTATTAGGTTTCCGCCATAATGATGCTCATTGCGATGACATTATCATAAGGCTTTTTGCAACACGCTGCGTGTGGAAACCTAGCAGTGAGAATGAAAAATCACAAATGAGATCTTTATAATAGTTTCCGCTTGATAGAAATTAGGTTGTAGTTACTGGAAATTGTTTTTGTGGGAAAACATGCAACATTTCTATTTCACCTTTATTTAAATAGAGCTTTTTACAATACAGATTGTTTTAAAGCAGTACATAAATAATCACTGATTCAAACAGAATTCAGGACAATAGTGTCATTGTTCAGTGTTGATTCGGTTCGGTTCAATAACTGTGTAAAGTTCATTAACTGTTAAATAAGTTCAAACTAAAAACAGTGATGTCATCATCCAGCTCAGTCTCCAATCAGAAACACTCTTTTTTTTCTTCGGATTTGCTGACACATCTTTTAAAGGTTAGATAGCAAAATGGTTGAAATAGCTTGGAGAGCAAATGGAGACTTGCATATCTCTATTTTTAAGACTAAATGTTCACATTAATTTTATAGCTCTATAGTGTGAGACAACAATTAATTAATTTGCATCTTTTTATTTCTCATAAGAAACTGTAGTCAAAATGTGATGTTAATATGCACAAATATTGCATCCTCTTTCAAAATATTAGCATTTTTCCCAGAAAGTTTGCATTCGCTTGCAAAATGTTTGCATTCCGCCAATACATTTTTTCCTCTCATATTTTTTCCATCAGCATGTCCCATTAGGGGCTCCGTACCGATGAGTTCAAGATGAGTCATCAGTATTTTATGACTGTTTTCATGCAAGTTGAAGGTTGAAGGTAAATTAACAATTTACAGTTTACTGCTAAATATTTAATTTGATATTTTTAGTGTAAAACTTCTCTCTGTGGAAGAAACAAACAAACAGATCTATATTTGTGTGGAATCACACCTTACCCTGCCACAGTTGATGTGTGTGAGTCTGTGCACTCCTGCCCTCGCTCCATCAGTGTCGAGAGCTGATTCAGAGGGAATGCCTCCACTGCCAACAGTCAGAGAGATTTGTGTTTGTGTTTCCCCTTTGCCGTCTGTCTGGCAGAGAGTAACAGCTCCACTGATTTACACACCGTCTTACAGGGAGTTTGATGAAGACATTGGACTTTAAAATTGCAGTGATGATCAAGGGTTGGGGAATAACTCTGATGTGAAGAACTGACTCTGTTTTAATGAGTTGGTTTGAATTGGTCACATCCCATACGAAAGATGAATTGAAATCATCCACCCATCCCTCCGTCCATCCAGCCATCCATCCGTCTGTCCATCCATCCGTCTGTCTATCCATCCATCCATCCATCCATCCGTCTGTCCATCCCCATCCATCCATCCATCCATCCATCCATCCATCCATCCATCCATCCGTCCGTCTGTCCATCCATCTGTCTGTCCATCCATCCATCCATCCGTCTGTCCATCCATCCATCCATCCCTTTGTCCATCCAGCCATCCATCCGTCTGTCCATCCATCCATCCATCCATCCGTCTGTCCATCCATCCATCTGTCTGTCCATCCATCCATCCGTCTGTCCATCCATCCGTCCATCCGTCTGTCCATCCATCCGTCTGTCCATCCGTCCATCCGTCTGTCCATCCAGCCATCCATCCATCTGTCCATCCATCCATCCATCCATCCATCCATCCGTCTGTACATCCATCCATCCATCCGTCTGTCCATCCATCCGTCCATCCGTCTGTCCATCCAGCCATCCATCCGTCTGTCCATCCATCCATCTGTCCATCCATCCATCCATCCATCCGTCTGTACATCCATCCATCCATCCGTCTGTCCATCCATCCGTCCATCCATCCATCCGTCTGTCCATCCATCCGTCTGTCCATTCATCCGTCCATCCATTCATCCATCCCTCCACCCGTCCGTCCATCCATCCATCCATCGTCCATCCGTCCATCCATCCATCCATCGTCCATCCATCCGTCCATCCCTCCACCCGTCCGTCCGTCCATCCATCCATCCATCGTCCATCCATCCGTCTGTCCGTCCACCCGTCCGTCCGTCCGTCCATCCATCCATTGTCCGTCCATCCGTCTGTCCGTCCATCCATCCATCCATCCGTCCGTCCGTCCGTCCGTCTCGTCCGTCCGTCCGTCCGTCCGTCCGTCCGTCCGTCCGTCCGTCCGTCCGTCCGTCCGTCCGTCCGTCCTTCCATCCATCCATCCATCCATCCATCCATCCATCCATCCATCCATCCATCCATCCATCCATCCATCCATCCATCCATCCATCCATCCATCCATCCATCCATCCATCCATCCATCCATCCATCCATCCATCCATCCATCCATCCATCCATCCATCCATCCAAAGTACCTCAATACCTCAAATTCAAGAATTTAATTGGAATTGATAAGGCATTCTCAAATCAACCCTATATCGTGCTCACACACGCTCAACACTATTTATGATGCATTTATGAACTTTTGATGGTCCAATAATTTCCCAGTAAATAAAATCCCACTAATACATTTCACTGGTAAATACATCATTGTGGTAGTAAAATATGATGTGTTTTATGTTGATTGTAAGTCCAGAAATGACAGTTTCAGTCATTATAACGAAAGGGATGCAAGGTATTCCTCTTTTAAATAGTTTATTTCACGTGATCGACATGCTTTTTTATTTTCTCATGAGGGTTGAATCGTGTTGCCATAGCATCTGTGTTAGCAGTATCAAAACCGATGCAAAATGCTTTGAATTAAATGCATCAGTGGGCTCCTTGCACGTAACTACTTCCTTTCCGGAAATGCGGCCTCGTCTTTTCCGGCGCTATTCTACACTATGAGATGAGATGTTTACAAGAGTTGCCGAAACTTACAATAACAGACGTATATCGCCTTTGTAAGTCCTCCTCCAAATCACCTACCAGCAAATTAGAGAGAAGGGCTTTAAAATGCATGCCTCTTCATATATCCACGGATATGAAGGTAAGTCTATATATCTCAAACTTTATGGCTTCCGTTAGTTTGCTAGCTTACATTAGGCTAATAAACAATCCCGGGCTGACAGAATATGCGTGTTATAATGCTGTACTGTTTTCTAGTATTAGGCGGAAAATGTCTACGTTGTGTATGTACGCCTTCAGACAGGAAGAGAGCGAGCCGTATTTACCCGTTGCGGATATGACGTCAGGTTGCTATGTGCAAGGAGCCTGTTAACACAGAACTTGTGCGCTTGAAACAGTAAATCCGCTCTGGTCAAGGGACTCCTTTGGGCTCTTTCTCTGAATCAGTTTTGAGCTTATATTGCCTCCTAAGCCCCTTTCACACAGAGATTCCGGAAAATACACGGATAATGTGACACGGCATTTGTCCCGGGATTGTTTGATTTCGGTTCATTCACACTGCCAGGGATTTGCCGGGATCTGTGAGTGCGTTCACACACAACCCGTTAATGTCCCGGAAAGCCGCGTGACGTCAGGATAAGACGTGTAACGTACGCGTCGAAAACATGTGCAAGCGCGCACCTTTCCACAGAGCTGGCGAACGATCGCAGCTTCAGCGCGGATAGTGAGGAGCTCCTGTCTCTGCTTCATTCCAGGTTGCAGACATTTTTTCGTTCTTTCTTTGTTGATGCGTCGCGCGATGGCACATGCGTCATCACTATTACACACCCCTTACGGCATTGGTTCTGGCTTTTGTTCACACAGCGCGCGTTCCGGGTCTGAACACGGCAATGTTACTAGGTCCCCAACCCGGGATCGATCCCGGCATCAATCCCGGGTCGTGTTTGCGTTCACACAGAAGGCACTCTGGCAATTTGCCGGCAATTTGCCGGGTTCAAAGTGCTGTGTGAAAGGGGCTTTTGACTTGTTCAGGGTCTTCAAAGATCACAGCTCTACAATGAGACCTTCCTCCCAGCCTAAATTTTCATGCCGTTCCTCAAGCTTTCAGCAAGACTCTACATAATGTATTAAAGCTTCTCAGCCTGTCATTTATTTATGTCCTTTCTGCACATATTTTCACCCTTTGGGACGTTCATACTGCTACAAAATAACCGTGTGTCATTTGGCCGCCTTCATTCATTAATAACCATATGTATAATAAAATATGACAAATGTATTTTGGCAGTGCTGTTGGTCCTCTCTGATGCCTGGAGCTCAGTTCTTTCATGTTTTTGTTTGTTGGACTTTTTTGTGTTGTTATTCATCCTGCGTGTCTGGAATCTGAGTCACCCTGTTCAATTCAAATGAAGCCTTTATAAACTTTTCAAAAATCTTTCCAAAATTTGTAGTCTTAAAGGGATAGGTCACCGAATGCCTGGTGCACATTGTATGATTTTTAGCCAAAGATGACCAATCGTGTCAATGACTCACAGTCTTGCGACCAATAGTCTGCGAGTTTCTGAAAGTGTCTGTAATTTAGCATGATCATCTCACACTGTGTTTTTTTGCTATGCCATACTGACCAGCTAATTAAAATGCAACATGAAATGGCGTATTGATCAATGCAACATGGAGCTAAAAACTTAAAATTAATCACCTTTTAACCCCCTGACTTGCTCTGGCGCCCCACGGAGAGCCGCGTCCCATACTTTAATCCCTCACACGAAATCACGCCCTGTCTGAGTAGCTATTACATTTGAATTTAAACTTACTATGCGACTATTAAAAAAATTACGTCCTATAGTATGAATGTGTGTAGTATGAATTTAATCCAGACCAAGCGTGCCGTACAAGCCCTCAAAAGTGAAGCCAAAACGTCTCGATCGCCCCCCGGTGATCGGTCCTGGTATAGCTCATAAGCCCCGCCTCCCCATGTTATTCAACGTGTAGTCTCAGCCTCAGACGTCACGCCCACGGAACGTTGGCTAAACGTCTGATGCATATGGTACACTTTACTGGAAACACTCCAGGAATGTCGAAGTCGTCATCTGATTGGTTGAATTTTATCGGATTTCCGGGGGGCGCGAGTGTCGCGTTTATTTTCGGTCCGCCGGGAAACAAAGCGCAGACGTGTTATTGCGGAAGAAAAACTGTTGTGTTTACATGAGTGACAATGAGCATTTATCAAGATCAGCTAAACGTAGGATTCTCAAAAGTATGCGAGGTTCACGGCATAGACTCTTTAAGAGATGTCCAGGAGTTTTGCACGCCGACTTGTTGCACGCCGGTCTGTTGTTGTGGGGATATTTCCAAGCCCAGAAACGTGACACTGAACGAAACGAACTGTAATTGGTTGTTTGACATGTAGGTCAAACGACCTTATGGGCGGGCCTTGGCCAAAGAAAGCTGCTATGAATTCCAGACCTTCAGCCGTCAGTCTAAAGGTCTGGCTACGCGAGACTATTCAACGTGTGACCAACTAACAATTAAATTACACTTCAAATATCTTTTTTCCAAAGATAGTTTCTGTCATTTACTGTAGTTTCTATCATGCTGATGTAATTTCAAGTGTTTGTTTTTAAAATAAGTTCGTTTTTAGTTAGTTATTTGATGCTATAAAAACGGTGCTGTGACATCATGATTGACAGCTGTGATTGACAGGTTCTCTGTGCGATGTAGTCACTGAAGCACCAACGGACTTTTTTTCATAATGTTGACTATGTGGTTAGTAGTTGTATTTACCTTATTTTAACGAGGTACTGCAATCAGCAGACATATTGGAGAGGAATGCAGCAGGCCACTTAAGAAAAGTGCAGGGCGTGTGCTTGCGATGGATTCAGCGAGAGTGAGGACGGGGCCTAAGCGCTGCGCTGTTACACTACGTGAAATCTCGAGGCCGACAGAGAAGGAAATGAATACTTGAATAAAGTCGTTATTTTTGTTTGTTTTTTTGCGCTCAAGAAGTATTCTCGTCGCTTGATAAACTTAAGATTGAGCCACTGTACTCACTCGGACTATTTTAATGATGTCTTTAATAACTTTTCTGGGCCGGCAAGTTTCAGTCCCTCAGAAGCCTATGGAGGAGTGACCCAGCTCTCAGATTTAATCACAAATATCTTCATTTGTGTTCTGAAGATGAACGAAAGTCTGACGGGGTTGAACAACATGAGGGAGAGTAATTACTGACAGAATTTACATTTTTATACATTTTTACACCCTGATGTTGCATCTAAATGGATGGAATATATTTCCATAGTTCTCCAGAGCAGGTTTCTGCACTTTACCCACCGTGAAGCTTAAAATACAGAGATAGAGACATTTCCCAGCAGCAAAATTGCTTCATTTTCTCATGGGCGGTGTTGCTGACAGGCGTGAGTGCCATTGCTGTAGGGGGTTAATTAAGATTTTAGCCATCCACTGACCTTTGGAAACATCCACGAGCGATCATCTCTACTTCCAGGCTGTTCCCACTTTGAAGTTTCCCGATTTAGCACAGAAACTGCACAGAAGAGAGTTAGAAATGAGTCTATAATGAAAATGACGCACTTTGGTAAAGATAATCCCATTTTTACTTACACATTCAGTGTGGTTGCTTTTCTCTGTGTGACACAAAGTGGTTTGACCTAAATATGAGACTATATCTCCACTGCCTCCATGCATTGTATTTGGGTCTATCGGAGAGGGTGAAATGGCGTCATTTTGAACCAAATCTTCGGAAAGAATTTAAACCCAGACTGGGAAATCCTGACCCACTTTGAGTTGGAAATAGTCAACAAGTTTAAGGAGTTTAAGAGCATGAGGAGCTATTTTTTTCAGTTCAACCTTAAAAAATAAATGTTCCAAAAGGGGGTTTTCACAGTGATCCCACAGAAGAACTATTTTGGGTTCTCAAACAACCTTTCAGTGAACAGTTTTAAAATAACCTTTTTCTTCTTTGTGTGGATAACAATCTAATAAAGCCTTTTCAACTATAGAGATAATGGATGAAATGGAAAGGTACCATGGATGTTAAAACCAGGAAAATTTTGTAATGCTGGTTGAAAGTCTCTTCACATCCTGATAGCAAATCACTAAATGTCTAAATGTATTTTACATATACGGTGTATATTGTCTGTGGAAGGTGTGGGACCATAAAATGATATGCAACGATACGATGTCCTATCTGTCTGTAAATGTATGTATTTTCATTCCTCCACACAACTGTTAGCGCAGACATCACACATCATCCACGCGCTTCATGCTATCAGAGTTAGACAGATGTCAGTCACTGAGCACATAAACACACAGCAGCGACTTTTACAGTTCCTCCTGAAGCAAAACAACGAGCTTATGCTGCGTTCAAGTCATACATACTGTCTTTTGGAAGATATGGAAACCAGTGACGTTATAGGAGTGGTTTGTGACTCGAATTTATGTGTTTCAATGGCAACACTATCAGCGCTGAAAAGAATCTGCAGCAGTCAGGTGATACCGGTCTGAGCTCTTTAAAGGAACACTCCACCGTTTTTTCATATTAAACTGTTATTCCTTTAGCTAAAACGAGTTGATACACACCTCTCTCGTCTCAGTGCATGCGCTAAATCGCTCTGGCGTGCGGCGACACTGATAGCAGTTAGCTTAGCCCAGTTCACTCATTAGGATCCAAACAGAGATGAAGTTAGAAGCGACCACGTTTCCCCTATTTAAATACAGTCACACGAGTAGTTACACGACCAAGAACGGTGACACAAAATAAAACGTGGCGCTTTTCTAAGCGGGTAAAATGGATAACTATAATGTATTGCGGAATAGCACTTGAAAGGCATTTCGACTCGGCACAGTAATATCATCAGTCCTGAATGATCTTGAATGATCCTGAGTGATCCTGAGTGATCCAGAGTGATCCCGAGTGATCCCAAGTGATCCCGAGTGATCCCGAGTGATCCTGAATGATCCTGAGTGATCCTGAATGATCCCGAGTGATCCTGAATAATCCTGAGTGATCCTGAATGATCCTGAATGATTCAGGAGTGATAATATTACTGCGCCGAGTCAAAGTGCAAAGTGCCGAGTCAAGTGCTATTCCGCCATACATTATAGTCATCCATTTAAAAAAGCCACACGCTTAGAAAAGCCACATGTTTTATTTTGTGTCACTATACTTGGTCGTGTAAATACTCGTGTAACTGTATTTAAATAGGGAAACGTGGAGGTGTTTGGTCACTTCTAACTTCATCTCTGTTTGGATCCTAATGAGTGAACTGGGCTAAGCTAACTGCTATCAGTGTCGCCGCGCCAGAGCGATTGAGCGCACGCACTGAGACAAGAGAGGTGTGTATCAACTCGTCTTAGTTACGGGAATAACATAGTTTAATGTTAAAAAACGGTGGAGTATTCCTTTAAGTAATGTTCATTATTACTGTAATGTGCTTTGAGACATGATGTAGTTTAGCGTTCATGTGTTTTGAAGGAGTGAACGCTTGTAGACGCTCTGAAGGGAGGGTGGGATCTCATGCTTTCAAAGCTAGCATGCTATAGCAAGCCTCTCTTAAAATTAACTACCCTACCTTTTAATGTTCTTTATGAAACTGGTCACCATGATTTTGTAAAGTATTTTGTTTCGTGTTTTATTGCACGAGTTATTGCAATGAGTCCTCCAACAGACATCAATGTGATTTTAGTTACAAAATGCCAAATAAAACACGACAGAAACTGTATTTCGCTACGCTCCTTTTTTTTAATCATCAACGAACACCACTAACCACTCGGTGAGTGTCACAGTTTTGAAAACGAGCGTTGGGTTGTTTTAAGCACATGTTTGTGCATGCCCATAGACAGCCACTCTGAAGCGCTCAGAGGCGATTCTAAAAGAGTCAAAAAGTCGAGACAGGACCCATCGTCAACATTTCTGTGTCCTCCACTCTAGCTCATCCAAAACACACTAGAACATAGACTCAAAGTGATAAATAGACCTTATTCAGAGCAGCGCCATGACAGGTATGAAAGTGAGACTGTGAGGGATAGATTTACCGTGTTTCCAATGGCATCCGCTGTAAAAAGCTGAATAAAGCTCCTAGATTACTTACAGTTTATATTGTCGGGAGTTTTTTGTCAACTGAAATTTCTTGGAAAGATATTTTTCCAGTGTTTCATGAGCAGAACAAAACGAAAACACATTAAATAACAGTACAGCCCATTGAAGAGATGCATGTCTATCCCTCACAGCCTCGCTTTCATTCTCATTAAAAATCAAAGATGCCGTGAATAAGGCGTATAGTATACGCGAATTATCCTTTAAATTTTCATAAACGGTAAACTTGTCCCTCAAATCTGATTGGTTGATTGGACTGTTGTTACATGTTGTACTTGGTAAATTCACGTTGACCCAGCTGTACTCCATGATTCTGGAAGAAAGGGGCTGTTTATGTGACAATCTCATGAAGCGTGGGCACACAAGGCCATGAACTGCAGGAGAAACGCTATCGGCTCAGTGTTATGTCAGGGGGTGGAATCTGTTTTAAGTAATGAACAGTTCTGTCTGTGTTTCTCATCCAGCTGTGCATTCCACATGACGCCCCGCATTCCACAATGGAGAATTGCTCAATCCTGCATTCACTCACCTTTGGGAAAGCAGGAGCTCGGGAATGGAAGGGGGAAGTCACTTTCTCAGATGAACAAAACAGAAGAATCGTGAGTGCTTGGCATTGAGCCGCTCACACACAGTATACAAAACATCCCTACAAATACACTAGCCAAGTTTCCATCCACTGTCAATGGAATTATCTGAAGTTCGGTAATAAACTCATGTGAATAAAGCTGGTGAAAGTGTGTTTCCATCCAACGGCTTTAAAGCGAATATAAACCTGTGTGTAATGACGTCACATGCTGTTTTGCCATCAAATTGGTATATCGAATTGATTTGAGACATTTTAAGGTGTTTCCATTCATTTTCGCACAACATTCAAGCAAACATTTGCGAACAAAGTTTTGCTAGACAAAACGGATCGCGCCATAATAACGTTTCCATCAGCGTTTATCGCATAAGCCGTATATCCATCAAGATAAAATCCCATGAGACCGAACGCATTTCATTTGAGTCCATATTCATGAAATTCAATCCAATTTTACTGTTTCCATAAGGCATTTTTCATTCCATATCACTGCGGATAAAAATGTGTGGATGGAAACATAGCAATAGATGAGACTATTTAAGGTTTCGAATCAACTTTAACATTAAAAAAATGCTTGGATAATGTCTTAAAGGTACTTCCTACCCTCATGTCTTTATAAACCATGCACTGTGACTTCCTTTTTTTGTGTCCAACACTGTAAAAATAACCTGCAATTTAGTTTGAATGCTTTTTAACAAGATTTTCAGTGAACAATTGCTTTGCTATTCCTCACAGAAATCTAGCGTATGGCTTCAGAAGACATGAAACCCACTACGTTGCATGGACTTTTATGATGCTTTTCTTTTGTCCTTTTAGAGCTAGTCAGCTCCTGGTTTCCACGTTTTTTCCTTAAATCCATGTGGGTTTGAAACAACATGAAAGTGAGTCAAATACAACAGTTTTCATTTTGGATGAACTGTATAACATTTCAACTGCGGGGAACATTAATATGTCAGTCTACCCACCATTCACTGTTACACACAATACACACTGTGATACCAGTGGGAAGCACAGCAATGCCATTCATCCAAAACACACAAATAAAATAAAAATAAAAAAATCCCCTTGATTCCTCAGTTTTTTTCTCCAGTTCATGTAATCAGTTTTGAAATTCAACACCAACTCGTACAAATCATAACATTGAGCAACAAAACTAACAAGACATGATACAACTGGAACAAATTATACACAGAAATAACAGTTTTTGTCACTCATCAGTCAAACTCTCAGATCATTGCGGTAAAACTTACATCACTTCATCAATGTCACACTAAATTAACGAGTATGATTTATCAGTTCTTGTGAAATAATGTGGTAGATATATGACTCATATCTAAATATGACTTCATGGTCCTGAAAATTTGTTGTTGAGGTCTTTGAGATTAATTTTTGATTATAATGAATCTTTTTATTCAATTATATTTGCATATATATATATATATATATATATATATATATATATTATATTTGTATATACAATATACTGTGTGTTTTTGATCAAAAATACAGAATAAACAGTAATGTTGTGAAATATTATTACAATTTAAAATAATGGTTTACTATTTGAATATACTTTAAAATATAATTTATTTCTGTGATGCAAAGCTGAATTTTCAGCATCATTACTCCAGTCTTCAGTGTCACATGATCCTTCAGAAATCATTCTAATTATGATGATTTATTATCAATGTTGGAAACAGTTGTGCTGCAGAGTATTTTTTAGGAAACTGTGATACTTTTTCAGGATTCATTACAGAATAAAAACTTAAAAAGAACCGCATTTATTAAAAATAGAAATCTTTTCTAACAATATAAGTCTTTACTATCACTTTTTATCAACTTATCACATCCTTGCTGAATATAAGTATTAATTTCTTTCAAAAAAGGAAAGAAAGAAATTACTGACCCAAAACTTTTGGGTATTCAGTCTATCTTTTAAGTATATATTATTTTTTAGGATGGAAAATGGTCAGGACATATCATTTAGCCTACAGGTTGACATTTACCCTTATATGAAATGGATGTCCACACATCTGGTTTTTGTTCAGAAACACGCTAAAGCATCCTGCATTTTTAAAGCAGAGAACAAGAGAACAGACTTGCTATTAACATGTGGGGATTTAACCTCAGTCACCATCTGGCCAAGGATTTCATTACTTCTGCTTACATACAGTACAGTACACTACCTGCTTGGAGACCTACTCCTTCTTGTTATTTCCCACATTTTAGGAAAATAGTTTTGTGAATTTTGTAATAATATGCATGCTTGCATTAGCTGTTAATGATACGTTTCTGTGAAATATACAAAATATAAAAATCTTTTATTATATAAATATACAAATTACATTTGTGTGAGGAGGATTAGTAACATGATGTAGTCAGCCGGATCCGGGCCGTATCCAGATCAGATGGAGGACCTGAGCCTAGACACGTCTACAACGCATGATGGAGTCAGCCGGATCCGGGCCGTATCCAGATCAGATGGAGGACCTGAGCCTAGACACGACCACAACACATGATGTAGTCACCCGGATCCGGGCCATAACCAGATCAGATGGAGGACCTGAGCCTAGACACGTCTACAATGCATGATGGAGTCAGCCGGATCCGGGCCGTATCCAGATCAGATGGAGGACCTGAGCCTAGACACGACCACAACGCATGATGCAGTCAGCCGGATCCGGGCCGTATCCAGATCAGATGGAGGACCTGAGCCTAGACACGACCACAACACATGATGCAGTCAGCCGGATCCGAGCCGTATCCAGATCAGATGGAGGACCTGAGCCTAGACACGACCACAACGCATGATGCAGTCAGCCGGATCCGGGCCATATCCAGATCAGATGGAGGACCTGAGCCTAGACACGTCTACAACGCATGATGCAGTCAGCCGGATCCGGGCCGTATCCAGATCAGATGGAGGACCTGAGCCTAGACACGACCACAACACATGATGTAGTCAGCCGGATCCGGGCCGTAACCAGATCAGATGGAGGACCTGAGCCTAGACACGTCTACAACACATGATGTAGTCAGCCGGACCCGGGCCGTATCCAGATCAGATGGAGGACCTGAGCCTAGACACGACCACAACACATGATGTAGTCAGCCGGATCCGGGCCGTATCCAGATCAGATGGAGGACCTGCGCCTGGACACGACCACAACACATGATGTAGTCAGCCGGATCCGGACCGTATCCAGATCAGATGGAGGACCTGAGCCTAGACACGACCACAACACATGATGTAGTCAGCCGGATCCGAGCCGTATCCAGATCAGATGGAGGACCTGAGCCTAGACACGACCACAACACATGATGTAGTCAGCCGGATCCGGGCCGTAACCAGATCAGATGGAGGACCTGCGCCTAGACACGACCACAACACATGATGTAGTCAGCCGGATCCGGGCCGTATCCAGATCAGATGGAGGACCTGCGCCTAGACACGACCACAATACATGATGCAGTCAGCCGGATCCGGGCCATATCCAGATCAGATGGAGGACCTGAGCCTAGACACGTCTACAACGCATGATGTAGTCAGCCGGATCCGGGCCATATCCAGATCAGATGGAGGACCTGCGCCTAGACACGTCTACAAACATGATGTAGTCAGCCGGATTCCGGGCCGATACCAGATCAGATGGAGGACCTGCGCCTAGACACGACCACAAACACATGATGTAGTCAGCCGGATCCGGGCCATATCCAGATCAGATGGAGGACCTGAGCCTAGACACGACCACAACACATGATGTAGTCAGCCGGATCCGGGCCGTATCCAGATCAGATGGAGGACCTGCGCCTGACACGCACAACACATGATGTAGTCAGCCGGATCCGGGCCTATCCAGATCAGATGGAGGACCTGCGCCTGACACGACTACAACACATGATGTAGTCAGCCGGATCCGGCCGTATCCAGATCAGATGGAGGACCTGCGCCTAGACACGCACAACACATGATGTAGTCAGCCGGATCCGGGCCATATCCAGATCAGATGGAGGACCTGCGCCTAGACACGTCTACAACACATGATGTAGTCAGCCGGATCCGGGCCGTATCCAGATCAGATGGAGGACCTGCGCCTAGACACGTCTACAACACATGATGTAGTCAGCCGGATCCGGGCCGTATCCAGATCAGATGGAGGACCTAGCCTAGACACGTCTACAACACATGATGTAGTCAGCCGGATCCGGGCCATATCCAGATCAGATGGAGGACCTGAGCCTAGACACGCACAACACATGATGTAGTCAGCCGGATCCGGGCCGTATCCAGATCAGATGGAGGACCTGCGCCTAGACACGCCACAACACATGATGTAGTCAGCCGGATCCGGGCCGTATCCAGATCAGATGGAGGACCTGAGCCTAGACACGACCACAACACATGATGTAGTCAGCCGGATCCGGGCCGTATACCAGATCAGATGGAGGACCTGCGCCTAGACACGACCACAACACATGATGTAGTCAGCCGGATCCGGGCCGTATCCAGATCAGATGGAGGACCTGCGCCTAGACACGCACAACACACGACCACAACACATGATGTAGTCAGCCGGATCCGGGCCGTATCCAGATCAGATGGAGGACCTGCGCCTTGACACGTACACAACACATGATGTAGTCAGCCGGATCCGGGCCGTATCCAGATCAGATGGAGGACCTGCGCCTTAGACACGTCTACAACACATGATGTAGTCAGCCGGATCCGGGCCGTATCCAGATCAGATGGAGGACCTGAGCCTAGACACGCTACAACACATGATGTAGTCAGCCGGATCCGGGCCGTACCAGATCAGATGGAGGACCTGAGCCTAGACACGTCTACAACACATGATGTAGTCAGCCGGATCCGGGCCGTATCCAGATCAGATGGAGGACCTGCGCCTAGACACGACCCAACACATGATGTAGTCAGCCGGATCCGGGCCGTATCCAGATCAGATGGAGGACCTGCGCCTAGACACGACCACAACACATGATGTAGTCAGCCGGATCCGGACCGTATCCAGATCAGATGGAGGACCTGAGCCTAGACACGACCACAACACATGATGTAGTCAGCCGGATCCGGCCGTATCCAGATCAGATGGAGGACCTGCAGCCTAGACACGACCACAACACATGATGTAGTCAGCCGGATCCGGGCCGTATCCAGATCAGATGGAGGACCTGCGCCTAGACACGACCACAACACATGATGTAGTCAGCCGGATCCGGGCCGTATCCAGATCAGATGGAGGACCTGCGCCTAGACACGACCACAATCACATGATGCAGTCAGCCGGATCCGGGCCATATCCAGATCAGATGGAGGACCTGAGCCTAGACACGACACAACCATGATGTAGTCAGCCGGATCCGGGCCAGTATCCAGATCAGATGGAGGACCTGCGCCTAGACACGTCTACAACACATGATGTAGTCAGCCGGATCCGGGCCGTATCCAGATCAGATGGAGGACCTGCGCCTAGACACGTCACAACACATGATGTAGTCAGCCGGATCAGGGCCGATACCAGATCAGATGGAGGACCTGCGCCTAGACACGTCTACAACACATGATGTAGTCAGCCGGATCCGGGCCGTATCCAGATCAGATGGAGGACCTGCGCCTAGACACGTCTACAACACATGATGTAGTCAGCCGGATCCGGGCCATATCCAGATCAGATGGAGGACCTGAGCCTAGACACCGACACAACACATGATGTAGTCAGCCGGATCCGGGCCTATCCAGATCAGATGGAGGACCTGAGCCTAGACACGTCCTACAACACATGATGTAGTCAGCCGGATCCGGGCCGTATCCAGATCAGATGGTGGACCTGCGCCTAGACACGACCACAACACATGATGCAGTCAGCCGGATCCGGGCCATATCCAGATCAGATGGAGGACCTGCGCCTAGACACGACCACAACACATGATGTAGTCAGCCGGATCCGGGCCATATCCAGATCAGATGGAGGACCTGAGCCTAGACACGACCACAACACATGATGTAGTCAGCCGGATCCGGACCGTATCCAGATCAGATGGAGGACCTGCGCCTTGACACGACCACAACACATGATGTAGTCAGCCGGATCCGGGCCGTATCCAGATCAGATGGAGGACCTGCGCCTAGACACGACCACAACGCATGATGTAGTCAGCCGGATCCGGGCCGTATCCAGATCAGATGGAGGACCTGCGCCTAGACACGACCACAACACATGATGTAGTCAGCCGGATCCGGGCCGTATCCAGATCAGATGGAGGACCTGAGCCTAGACACGACCACAACACATGATGTAGTCAGCCGGATCCGGACCGTATCCAGATCAGATGGAGGACCTGAGCCTAGACACGACCACAACACATGATGTAGTCAGCCGGATCCGGACCGTATCCAGATCAGATGGAGGACCTGCGCCTTGACACGACCACAACACATGATGTAGTCAGCCGGATCCGGGCCGTATCCAGATCAGATGGAGGACCTGCGCCTTGACACGACCACAACACATGATGTAGTCAGCCGGATCCAGACCGTATCCAGATCAGATGGAGGACCTGAGCCTAGACACGACCACAACACATGATGTAGTCAGCCGGATCCGGGCCGTAACCAGATCAGATGGAGGACCTGAGCCTAGACACGTCTACAACACATGATGTAGTCAGCCGGATCCGGGCCGTATCCAGATCAGATGGAGGACCTGCGCCTAGACACGACCACAACACATGATGCAGTCAGCCGGATCCGGACCGTATCCAGATCAGATGGAGGACCTGCGCCTAGACACGACCACAACACATGATGCAGTCAGCCGGATCCGGACCGTATCCAGATCTGATGGAGGACCTGCGCCTAGACACGACCACAACACATGATGCAGTCAGCCGGATCCGGACCGTATCCAGATCAGATGGAGGACCTGCGCCTTGACACGACCACAACACATGATGTAGTCAGCCGGATCCGGACCGTATCCAGATCTGATGGAGGACCTGCGCCTAGACACGTCTACAACACATGATGTAGTCAGCCGGATCCGGGCCATATCCAGATCAGATGGAGGACCTGAGCATAGACACGACCACAACACATGATGTAGTCAGCCGGATCCGGGCCGTATCCAGATCAGATGGAGGACCTGCGCCTTGACACGACCACAACACATGATGTAGTCAGCCGGATCCGGACTGTATCCAGATCAGATGGAGGACCTGCGCCTAGACACGACCACAACACATGATGTAGTCAGCCGGATCCGGACCGTATCCAGATCAGATGGAGGACCTGCGCCTTGACACTACCACAACACATCCCTGAAGTGTCAGCAGTAATTGTGGCCCTGTCCACACGGAGATGCGTTTAACTGTATATGTACAAATTTTGTATCTATTGGCGTTTCGTTCAGACGGATCCGGCGTTTCGGGACACTGAAACCGCTATTTTTTTAAACCAGGTCCCTGAGTGGATAAATCTGAAAACGACACCCTTGCGTTTTCATGTGTACGGCCAATCCGTACATTTTGTGAAACGATAATGTCATCACACTACGTGTCAGCATTAGTCACACACCGCTACGTCACACGTAACATCACCAACAATGGCAGACTATATGCTTGTGATCGTGTTGCTGAAAATACTGAGCTTATTAGCTTTACTAAAGCGATAACTTCTGCTGCTATGCTAATACAGTGAGCAATCTTCATCTTCAGCTTGCTGTCACGTTGGGTTCGTATAGAGCGCGCGAGGTTATGCGCATGCTCCAAATCTTCTTCTCCTTGTTTAGTGTATCTCTGTGGCAGAACTACAGTGCCACATACTGGTCTGGCATGTATACCACATCGTTTTCAGTCGGTTTCAGTGGTTTCGTGTGTACGCATATATTTCTTGAGACGACGCCGTGTTTACGGAAAAAAATTTAGAACGAGGAAAAAAAAAGATTGGATAGGGAAAGCTCTGGCTTTGTGTGAATGTGGCCTGTGTCAACTAGACTCTGCCCTGTGAAGGCTTCGTCGACACGACAGCCATCGGTCTGATCCTCAACAAACCCGTCTCCATAACTCCGACCTTCAACCAGATGAACTGGATAATATTCTGAATATTCCAATTAATTCTGACCTCTGACCTGTAATGCTGCCTGAATAGGCTCTATGCACGGACGTATTTCCGGTGAAGGTCTTACGGTGCTGATCCACTTGTCCACTTCTGTCGTGCCGCGCTCTGCTTTATTCCTATGGGTGACATCACGCGAAGCATTCCGGGAAGGCGGCGCTTCATTTTGAAAAATTGTCGTGTGTCAAAAAGCTGGCTGATGCCCATCTTTATGCAAATGAAGTCCGTTGAACGCGACGAGTCTATCCAATAGAAGTAGAGCATATGGAGACGGAGGGAAGTCTCTCGCAGGTCCTCTGTTCTAATAGGCAACATTTCCCCCTCGGTCAAAACCACGGCCATCCGGTTGTTAAGTCGTGACGTAAGCGCTCTCCGATAATACTGTTTCCGGGTCCAAAGGCCGGGTCCTCTCTACCTACCTACCGCTTTCGCCGGAGTTTTAACGTGTTCCCGTGTTGTTTAAATAGATCGGAGTTAAAAAAAACAAGTGACATTTAACTGTCATCTACGCTTTCCCTGTGACGAGAAAGATAAGAGAAAATGGCGGCAGTTGATTAGGTAAGTTACAAATCTTAAACGAATGAAGAAACTTTGGCGCCAGTGGGTGCTATCCCTTAATCCCTAGTAACACCCACTGGCACTGAAGCGAAAAAAGCCCTTTAAGAAAAGGGTTTATGTAGTCTAGGATCTGAAAGACGAGCGGAGCGCTTGGGCCCGGAAGAGGCTAAACGTCACGCGTGACGTCAGACTTAACAACCGAATAGCGGCAAACAGAGGAACGCCCATCAACGTACAAATGTAGGAAGGCGCCGCGACACCATGCGACAGTCGTGTCGGACAAGTCGATCAGCACCTTAAGGTTGCTGGATTACTTCCGCCGATCGTATAGTGCTATGCTATACCGAGAATTTATATTGGCTTCTATACTATTTGGCTATACTAAAGGAACGTTAGTCACAAAAACAGAAAAAAACAACCACCCCTCATTTTGTTTATGGTTATTTTATTTATTATATTAAAAAAACATAACTATGTTTCTAATGTATGACATGACATCTAAACGTATGAAAGTTTCATTTCAAATTTTTGTACAGCAAATTTTGAAGATTCTGCCATAATCCCGTTTTCTTCCGTTTTAAATCTCCCCAACCGGAAACTGAAAAGCAGCCTTGCGTCGAAGGCGGAAGTTATGCGTGCATATAGCCTATCATGATCATACACTGTTCGTTCATTGGCCAGAGGACAAAACCCCCCACCCCCCAGAGCCTGGTTTCTCGCCAGGGTTTTTTTCTCCATTCTGTCACTGATGGGGGTTCCTTGCCACTGTTTGCCTTTGTCTCCTTGGGGACATTTAATATTCAACAATATTATTGATCTGCCTGCATTGACACCATTATGAGAACTGAGCTGGACGATGACATCACGGTTTTCTCCAGAGCGGCTATATATAAATTAACAAAATGAATAATGTTTTTACAACAAAAATGAACCATCACTGGAGTACTTCCAGAAACAAACTTAGTTGCATTATTTTCCTGTCAACACTGTAAAGCTGCTTTGAAACTAAATGTATATAGATACACTGTACTATGCTTAATTATATAGCAAGACAGTTAATCATGATTTGATGTAATTTTCGCTTCATTGCTCAAACCAACTGACATCAAAGTGACATTTATCACTTCTCCTCCTAGAACTCACCATATAGTCCGATAATTTAGGGTGCTTCAATTAAATCCAGAGGACAACAATTATCTCACATGACTGCATGGATGGCTTGCTTGCACACTGTGGATGTGTCAGCATCAAGTGAGCGGCCAATGGGAGAGCGTTTTGGCCGTGACGTCAGGGGGGCTGGTCGTGCGCGTGGAGAGCTCCAGTCAGTCCCGCGAGCGCAGTCAGTCAGTCAGTCAGCTCGTGTGTGCAGCTGACCCGCGCGTTCAATAGAATAGATTCACAGCCACGTAAGTAAGATGATGATGAAGGTGGTGTCTTGTTGCTAAAACAAGGGATAGGCCCGGGGAGAGCGTCGGCCGTCCCTTCTTGCCTTTGTCCACATCAGATCCATCCGCCGGAGATCGTCGGAGTTTAGTTGCTCGCGAGGAGAAGAAGGACATCCACTTCCCAGGCGTAACAAAAGGCGGCTCGCGACCTGGAGGAAATTCTTCCTAGCCATATTTGGTAGATGCATGGACATGATTCGCGTGGAGGCCCGCTTGAAAGCACACGGAGCGCCCTCTCGGGATATCGGAGCACAGCTGGCACTTTTTGCCTTTTAATTTAATGCATAAAAAAATCTATTCTTTATCTGCTGCACGCCGAGCTGCACTACATCGACCGTGACGTCACAACCTTTACATTATACCGCGCCGATACATTTGTTTCTATCTCTGATCACCAAACCGTGCTTTTCTTTGAGTGCACAGAGGTCACAATTCGTGCATGCACGTCATTGCATTTGAGCTCAAATGACGCCACATTGCCATTGCAATTAACGCACATGCATACGGTCATCAGTGTGAGCTTTAAAGTCACGGGGAATCGCCGCTGCTTTCATGCCCAGTGTTAAATAGAGGACATCTGTCTGTCATTCACTTCCACCTCCCCTCTGAGACCGTCTAAACCCTCCTGATCTGGACGAACCTCCTCCTATACTCATGAACATACAGAGATCCAGTCCCATTAACATTTCGCGTTATGGGAGATCGAGGTATAAAGCACACGACTTCGAGGAGCTATCTTGTCTAAGGACTACAGAATCCAGCCAGAGTTTTAGTCCCAATTTAGGATCTCCCAGCCCCCCTGAGACCCCTGACTCCTCTCACTGCATTTCTTGCATTGGAAATTACCTTTTGTTGGAGCCTATTGAGGGAGACCACGTCTTCAGAGCCACCCACCTGCACAGTGGGGAAGAGCTCGTGTGCAAGGTAAGAAACACACTTATGCATGCATGATATTTTGTAATGTCACTCTCATGCAATTGCAGCAGCTATTGATAGGGACATAAGCATGCATCTGGCTTATTGCATGCATTACCAATGTGCCATATGATGCAGTATCAAACGATTTTGTGATTCTTCAACAGTAATATGAAAAAAGCATGAGGGAATACCCCTGAAAAGTGTGTGTGGATGCGTTTGCATTCAGTCATGCATTCATGCCTGCAAGTCCACATGACTTTGAAACATAAGACACTGTGAATGGGCTGACACGGGCAAAGAGCCATTAGCGAAAACCTCTTATCTTCCGATGAGAGAATGGCCTCGGATGTCCACTGCAGTTGTTATATTTAGCCTGTCTCTCTTTTGGGTGTCCGTTACTAAGCAACATTAAAATTCAATGTATGTTTTAGGGACTGAAATGCAGCAGAGGTGTAATACCTTTTGACTCTGCGCTGCCTGGGTTTCTTTTGTTTCAGAATTATGCATTGAATCTAATGATACCAATACCAATGCTCTTTGCACACCTTTGCACTCCATCTGAGATGTTGGGAAATCGATGATGACGACTAATTGAATTCAAAATTCTCTCTTCAGGTGTTTGATATCAGTCGATACCAGGAGTCCTTGGCTGCTTACTTTGTGCTGGGCACCAATGAGCACATTAACCAGATAGTGGAGATTCTTCTGGGGGAAACACGAGCGTACGTGTTCTTCGAGAGAAGCCATGGCGACATGCACTCTTTCGTTCGCACTTGCAAGAAGCTGCGAGAGGAAGAGGCTGCCAGACTTTTCCATCAGGTAGCATCAGCGGTGGCGCACTGCCACGACAACGGCCTGGTCCTCCGAGACCTCAAGCTGAGGAAGTTCGTCTTTAAGAACGAGGACAGGTAAAGAAGCCACTAATACAGTTGTTGCATTCAAAACAGAACATGCACAGTGTTTAAAGAGAGATTTGCTTTGCATGGAAAGCACGTTATTTTCATGTTAGCATGGTAAATATGGTATATTAGATTTACTTTGACAAACACAGTCGGCGTATTTTTCTATTGAAACAAACATATTAAAGGGTTAGTTCACCCAAAAATATTACTCACTACTTAAGAACACAAATGAAGATATTTTTTTTCTTTTTTTTTGATGAAATCTGAGAGCTTTCTGTCCCTCCATTGACCGCTACGCAACTGACACTTTGATTGAATTTACACCGATTGAATTTAGGCTTTTATTTACATTTAAACATTGATCAGTAAACATTAACATAAGCTGAACTGAACCTGCTTGACACGCGAGAATGAACCTCATTGGTTCTTGCTGAAGCTCAAACGTGATGCGTAACACGAGAATGAACCTCATTGGTTCTTGAAAAGCTCAAACGTGATGCGTAACAGAGAATGAACATCATTGGCTCTTGCAGAAGCTCAAACGTGATGCGTAACACTAGAATGAACCTCATTGGCTCTTGCTGAAGCTCAAACGTGATGCGTAACACTAGAATGAACCTCATTGGTTCTTGCTGAAGCTCAAACGTGATGCGTAACACGAGAACGAACCGCATTGGCTCTTGCTGAAGCTCAAACGTGATGCGTAACACGAGAATGAACCTCATTGGCTCTTGCTGAAGCTTAAACGTGATGCGTAACACGAGAAGAACCTCATTGGCTCTTGCTGAAGCTCAAACGTGATGCGTAACACGAGAATGAACCTCATTGGTTCTTGCTGAAGCTCAAACGTGATGCGTAACACGAGAACGAACCTCATTGGCTCTTGCTGAAGCTCAAACGATGATGCGTAACACGAGAATGAACCTCATTGGTCTTGCTGAAGCTCAAACGTGATGCTTAACACGAGAACGAACCTCATTGGCTCTTGCTGAAGCTCAAACGTGATGCGTAACACGAGAAGAACCTCATTGGTCTTGCTGAAGCTCAAACATGATGCGTAACACGTGAATGAACCTCATTGGTTCTTGCTGAAGTTCAAACGTGATGCGTAACACAAGAATGAACCTCATTGGTTCTTGCTGAAGCTCAAACGTGATGCGTAACACAGAATGAACCTCATTGGTTCTTGCCGAAGTTCAAACGTGATGCGTAACACAAGAATGAACCTCATTGGTTCTTGCTGAAGCTCAAACGTGATGCGTAACACGTGAATGAACCTCATTGGTTCTTGGAAAGTTCAAACGTGATGCGTAACAAAGAATGAACCTCATTGGTCTTGCGAAGCTCAAACGTGATGCGTAACACGAGAATGAACCTCATTGGTTCTTGCAGAAGCTCAAACGTGATGCGTAACACGAAGAATGAATCCTCATTGGTCTTGCTGAAGCTCAAACGTGATGCGTAACACAAGAATGAACCTCATTGGTTCTTGCTGAAGCTCAAACGTGATGCGTAACACGAGAATGAACCTCATTGGCTCTTGCTGAAGCTTAAACGTGATGCGTAACACTAGAACGAACCTCATTGGCTCTTGCTGAAGCTCAAACGTGATGCGTAACACGAGAATGAACCTCATTGGTTCTTGCTGAAGCTCAAACGTGATGCGTAACACGGAATGAACCTCATTGGCTCTTGCGAAGCTCAAACGTGATGCGTAACACAGAATGAACCTCATTGGTCTTGCTGAAGCTCAAACGTGATGCGTAACACAGAATGAACCTCATTGGTCTTGCTGAAGCTCAAACGTGATGCGTAACACGAGAAGAACCTCATTGGTCTTGCTGAAGTCAAACGTGATGCGTAACACGTGAATGAACCTCATTGGTTCTTGCGAAGTTCAAACGTGATGCGTAACACAGAATGAACCTCATTGGTTCTTGACTGAAGCTCAAACGTGATGCGTACACAAGAATGAACCTCATTGGTCTTGCGAAGTTCAAACGTGATGCGTAACACAAGAATGAACCTCATTGGTTCTTGCCGAAGTTCAAACGTGATGCGTAACACAAGAATGAACCTAATTGGTTCTTGCTGAAGCTCAAACGTGATGCGTAACACGAGAATGAACCTCATTGGTTCTTGAAAGCTCAAACGTGATGCGTAACAGAGAATGAACCTCATTGGCTCTTGCAGAAGCTTCAAACGTGATGCGTAACACGAGAATGAACCTCATTGGCTCTTGCTGAAGCTCAAACGTGATGCGTAACACGAGAATGAACCTCATTGGTTCTTGCTGAAAGCTCAAACGTGATGCGTAACAGAGAATGAACCTCATTGGCTCTTGCTGAAGCTCAAACGTGATGCGTAACACGAGAAGAACCTCATTGGCTCTTGCAGAAGCTCAAACGTGATGCGTAACACGAGAATGATCCTCATTGGCTCTTGCTGAAGCTCAAACGTGATGCGTAAACACAGAATGAACCTCATTGGTTTCTTGAAGCTCAAACGTGATGCGTAACACGAGAATGAACCTCATTGGTTCTTGCTGAAGCTCAAACGTGATGCGTAACACGTGAATGAACCTCATTGGTTCTTGCCGAAGTTCAAACGTGATGCGTAACACAAGAATGAACCTCATTGGTTCTTGCTGAAGCTCAAACGTGATGCGTAACACAAGAATGAACCTCATTGGCTCTTGCTGAAGCTCAAACGTGATGCGTAACACTAGAATGAACCTCATTGGTTCTTGCCGAAGTTCAAACGTGATGCGTAACACGAGAATGAATCTCATTGGCTCTTGCCGAAGCTCAAACGTGATGCGTAACACGAGAATGAACCTCATTGGCTCTTGCCGAAGCTCAAACGTGATGCGTAACACGAGAACGAACCTCATTGGCTCTTGCAGAAGCTCAAACGTGATGCGTAACACGAGAATGAACCTCATTGGCTCTTGCAGAAGCTCAAACGTGATGCGTAACACGAGAATGAACCTCATTGGTTCTTGCTGAAGCTCAAACTTGATGCGTAACACGAGAATGAACCTCATTGGTTCTTGCCGAAGTTCAAACGTGATGCGTAACACGAGAATGAACCTCATTGGTTCTTGCCGAAGTTCAAACGTGATGCGTAACACGAGAATGAACCTCATTGGCTCTTGCCGAAGCTCAAACGTGATGCGTAACACGAGAACGAACCTCATTGGCTCTTGCAGAAGCTCAAACGTGATGCGTAACACGAGAATGAACCTCATTGGCTCTTGCAGAAGCTCAAACGTGATGCGTAACACGAGAATGAACCTCATTGGTTCTTGCTGAAGCTCAAACTTGATGCGTAACACAAGAATTCAATTCAATTCAAGTTTATTTGTATAGCGCTTTTCACAATACACATTGTCTCAAAGCAGCTTTACAGAAAGTGCATTTCAGAAATGTACAAAGAAAAATACAGTTAGTTAATCATGTATAAATTTAGGCATAACATATCGCCGGTGTTTAGTCGTCTCTTCACAGGCGTCGAGTCGTCTCTCCACAGGTGTTTAATCGTCTCTCCACCGGCGTTTAGTCGTCTCTCCACAGGTGTTGGGGCATCTGAAGTCTTCGTGAGAGGCTGGATAAGAATGAACCTCATTGGCTCTTGCTGAAGCTCAAACGTGATGCGTAACACAAGAATGAACCTCATTGGCTCTTGCTGAAGCTCAAACGTGATGCGTAACACGAGAATGAACCTCATTGGTTCTTGCCGAAGTTCAAACGTGATGCGTAACACGAGAATGAACCTCATTGGCTCTTGCCGAAGCTCAAACGTGATGCGTAACACGAGAATGAAACCTCATTGGCTCTTGCTGAAGCTCAAATATGGTGCGTAACACGAGAATGAACCTCATTGGCTCTTGCTGAAGCTCAAACGTGATGCGTAACACGAGAATGAACCTCATTGGTTCTTGCTGAAGCTCAAACGTGATGCGTAACACGAGAATGAACCTCATTGGCTCTTGCTGAAGCTCAAACGTGATGCGTAACACGAGAATGAACCTCATTGGCTCTTGCTGAAGCTCAAACGTGATGCGTAACACTAGAATGAACCTCATTGGCTCTTGCTGAAGCTCAAACGTGATGCGTAACACGAGAATGAACCTCATTGGCTCTTGCTGAAGCTCAAACGTGATGCGTAACACGAGAATGAACCTCATTGGCTCTTGCAGAAGCTCAAACGTGATGCGTAACACGAGAATGAACCTCATTGGCTCTTGCAGAAGCTCAAACGTGATGCGTAACACTAGAATGAACCTCATTTGCTCTTGCTGAAGCTCAAACGTGATGCGTAACACTAGAATGAACCTCATTGGCTCTTGCTGAAGCTCAAACGTGATGCGTAACACGAGAATGAACCTCATTGGCTCTTGCAGAAGCTCAAACGTGATGCGTAACACTAGAATGAACCTCATTGGCTCTTGCTGAAGCTCAAACGTGATGCGTAACACGAGAATGAACCTCATTGGTTCTTGCAGAAGCTCAAACGTGATGCGTAACACGAGAATGAACCTCATTGGCTCTTGCGAAGCTCAAACGTGATGCTTAACACGAGAACGAACCTCATTGGCTCTTGCAGAAGCTCAAACGTGATGCGAACACGAGAATGAACCTCATTGGCTCTTGCAAAGCTCAAACGTGATGCGTAACACGAGAATGAACCCCATTGGCTCTTGCAGAAGCTCAAACGTGATGCGTAACACGAGAATGAACCTCATTGGCTCTTGCTGAAGCTCAAACGTGATGCGTAACACGAGAATGAACCTCATTGGCTCTTGCTGAAGCTCAAACGTGATGCGTAACACGAGAATGAACCTCATTGGCTCTTGCAGAAGCTCAAACGTGATGCGTAACACGAGAATGAACCTCATTGGCTCTTGCTGAAGCTCAAACGTGATGCTTAACACGAGAACGAACCTCATTGGCTCTTGCAGAAGCTCAAACGTGATGCAAAACACGAGAATGAACCTCATTGGCTCTTGCATAAGCTCAAACGTGATGCGTAACACGAGAATGAACCTCATTGGCTCTTGCTGAAGCTCAAACGTGATGCGTAACACGAGAATGAACCTCATTGGCTCTTGCTGAAGCTCAAACGTGATGCGTAACACGAGAATGAACCTCATTGGCTCTTGAGAAGCTCAAACGTGATGCGTAACACGAGAATGAACCTTATTGGCTCTTGCTGAAGCTCAAACGTGATGCGTAACACGAGAATGAACCTCATTGGCTCTTGAGAAGCTCAAACGTGATGCGTAACACGAGAATGAACCTCATTGGCTCTTGCTGAAGCTCAAACGTGATGCGTAACACGAGAATGAACCTCATTGGCTCTTGAGAAGCTCAAACGTGATGCGTAACACGAGAACGAACCTCATTGGCTCTTGAGAAGCTCAAACGTGATGCGTAACACGAGAACGAACCTCATTGGTTCTTGCAGAAGCTCAAACGTGATGCGTAACACGAGAACGAACCTCATTGGCTCTTGCAGAAGCTCAAACGTGATGCGTAACACGAGAACGAACCTCATTGGCTCTTGCAGAAGCCTAAACATCGGACACAAATTTGCTAAAGATCATAAATGTTCTTTTTTTCCTTTTTGCATATCCTCTGAAATATGTCATGTTGTGGAAGTAAAATGGGTTTTGAAGGCATTGCATGTTGACTTTTTTTAAAAAATGAACCTGTCTGTATGTCTGGCGGTAAAATCAGTCTGAAATAATCCCAAGTGTGCATTATGAATCCGGGTGGCCTTCCCGTTTGAGCTAGATGGCAGTGGCCAATGAGTCAGCTCAGCTCGATTCCCTCTGGCTGGCTCGATGGAAATGGAGAACGTTGCCCGGTGTTTAAAATGTGAGCTCAGTGACCTTACTGTTCCCATGCTCTGAGGTCTCCTGCGTCAGCCGTCCACCTCTCAGTGAGTGATTGCAGATGAGTGCAAGTAGACGTGGCCAAGGGTGGTGAGTATTACCCTGGCCAGAAATCAAACACCGAGGGCGCACCAAGATTGGAACCAGAGAGGAAAACGAGCCAGACAGAACTGCATTCTTTGGCGTAGTGGGTTGCTGGTTATGTCATGAAGGACGCTCACACTGTCGAACGCCGGAGAGCGACCGCAGTGCAGATCGTCTGGAATCACTCCCTAATGTAATCGCGCGTGCATCCACGTGTCCTGCTCTGGTGTGGGCCGGTGTTCTTCGCAGGCTCTTGACCTGCTGTAACTCAGCTGCTGCGTCCTGGTGCTGTGACTCACATATGCTGCATGTCATTAAGAGAATATTTCCAGCATGCCGTGTTTTCTTCGGCACAGCAGCAAACGGTTCACGAGTTCAGGTCAGAGAAGGGGCACCCGGTTCATTTTTGACCTTCAGGTAATTTAGGCAACCTATCCACACAGCAGGGATACCGCTTGTCATGAAAAATAATATGACTATTTTGAGCTCCGAGGATTGCATGTTTCGCCGAGACTCAGTGGGCGTACGGTTTCACTCCAATAGTTTCTGATTCAGAATCTGAGTCACGGGGCAGCGTGCAAAAGACCTCAAAGATGTTTTTATTGCATGTTGTTTTGTCTTTGTTTGTAAGTTGGGCTGTGCGACACAGCTGAAATCTGTATTTTTCAGCTTTTTGACAAGCAACGGCGCAAGAGTGCACATGAAGTGACTTACATAACTGTAGAGAAGTTTGAGGTCTGTAAGATTAAAAAAAAAAAAGCTTTTGAAAGAAGTCTCTCATTTTCTCCCAGGTTGCATTTAAATGTTCATACTTGCAGTAAAAAGAATAATATTTTGAACTAAGTTTTTATTTTTTTATGTAATTCATTCCTGTGATCAAAGCTGTATTTTCAGCATCGTTACTCCAGTCTTCAGCGTCACATGATCCTTCAGAAATCATTTGGCAATTTGATGATCAAGATTTCGAATTATTATCATCAATGTTGTGATGCTTAATATTTTTTTGGATATCATGATGCACTTAATTTTACATGATCCTTTGATGAATACAACGTTCAAAAGAACTGAATTTTTATGAAATTTTCAACTTTTGTAACATTATAGGCCTGGTTTCAGAGACGGGGCTTACATTAAACCAGGATTAGACCAGGATAATCAATCAGGATATTTAAGTATCTTTTATAAATGTGCCTTAGAAAAAAACATAACTAATGTGAATCTTGAGACAAAACAATAAAACAGCTCAAACATGCAATTTAGTCTGGGACTCGTCTTAAGCCTCAAGTCCGTGAAACCGAGGGTAAATGTTCTGAACTGACACTTTTGATCAGTTAAATGCATCCTTGCTGAATACAACTATTAATTTAATTAATTACAAATATATACATGATATTTTGACTTTTTTTCCCAATTTTTTTTTTTTTTTTTTTTTTTTTACTAATTGTTATCACTTGTTTTTAAGTTTATGGTGCAAATGAATCATTTGAAGCATAGTTATGAATCTATTAATAGAAGCTGTTTGGTCTGATTCATGAACATGATTTGAACCCTAAACCCTGTTTTAGCTTAAATTTAAATCCGAGGCATTATTAAAATGTCTGTCTTGATGCTCTCATATGTGCAAGTCCAGAAAAACTGCATCTTAATTAAGACTTGCATCTTAAAATGTCACGGCATTCATTGTGAATATACAGTATAGCAGATTGTTTATCATCTGTACGCTTCATGTTTTGCATTGTGCAAATTGCAAGATTACAGTGGAAAAACTAGGATCACAGGGACATAGTGATGGTTTCAGGAATTCCATCTGTGGTGTTCAGCATTATTCCTGCTTTGGATAATTCTGAGGATGAATTCCAGATTTCCCTCTGGATTACAGTGGCAGAAGTGTCCAGAGGCTATCTTTATATTGCTTTTTTTATGCAAGGGATTTACCATCCAATATATAGAGTATTTTATGCTTTGCTGTCAAAAAGCTACTATCCTATAACTAAAGTAGAGCAAAATATGATTTTATTCATTTTGAATAGATTTTGAAGCATTAAAAAGATGAAATTGTTTTTGACCAGGTCATCATTTTGTATGGACATTGAGTGATCTATCTTGAAAGCCAACACAATCGAACATTTGCTTCATGGTTTTTATTTTAAAACTAACTTTATTTTTCTTGCAACAACTTTATATGTACATAATGGTTTCCTCTTTTGTTCAGTTGGTTTTATATCTGGAATTTTTTCCATTTCATGTACTTTGTTAGTCATTTCCCATTGAAATTTGATAGCTTGTTTAATTTTTAAAAAGAAAGCCAGCATGATCAATGCTGCGTCTGAAATGGCGTACTGTATAGCAGGTTTGTTGTGAAACGTACTTTGCTACCAAGTAGATTCTGTATAGTGTGTGTGAAATTCGGATGTACTACATCTGGCATGTTGTCATTGTCACGTGACATACGGCATCAATGCGCCGCTTCAATTCACAAATCCTCTCCCGTGGCCTCATGGGATAGTAAAGTGTCCATCACATGCGCAGTTCAGAATCTCACCGGAAGTAGTAGCTCATCCTGGTGCTGTTTTATGAATACTATATATTAGGTGAAAAACAGTATAGCCCCTTTCACACCGAGATTCCTGAAAAAAACATGGATAAAGTGACCTGGGTTCGTTTGATTTTTGGTTCATTCACACTGCCAGTGATTTTCCGGAATCAGAGAGTGCGTTCTTCACACACAACCCGTAAAGACACGTGACATGTAATGTCTCAGCAGCGTCTTAAAGGCACACTATGCAGGAATTCTGTTTTTGTCAGACAGCGCCCCCTAGAGTCGCTGTGGAGTACTTGTATTTAACGTTACTGTCGTAAACACCACTCACGCAGAGCGTCTCTGCACTCATGGCCTGATACCCCTGTGAAGCGGTTATATTAAGGTACAAATCTTGCATAGTGTGCCTTTAAATAAGAGATCTAGCGCTAAAATGTGTTTTTGAACTCAAGCTGAGCGCTCGTGTCGCTGCTATCAGTGTCATGGACACAGTGTTCTCTCTCGCGCAGTCTTCACTCGCCGCGCTCTTCAGTCTATCGCTGTTGCGGAGACTCTCTATTCATTCCGGTGAAATCACAAAATAAAATGCACACAAACGCGTCCCTGCTTGTTTTAGCAGTTTTAAACATTTTTCCCTTGCCTCAGCCATGGCCAGGAGTCGAGCAGGCGGAACAATAATAGCAAAAGCCTTATGACTATATCAGAGCCTGTGGTCACGTGACGGCCGTAAAGCGATACGTTCTCCAGGTCACATGACCGGCCAAAGACGGTGCGCCTTCTCCAAACTTACACAGGCGGTATTTCAGGAGGGCCGCCGCTCGCAGCATTGATAGTGTCAAGTATATTGGTATATTGGTCTGTATATTGGCCTGAGGAATCATTTAAAATAACTTTATCATCAGATGATAAGAGAAAACAGGCTTGTGCATTTTTTTTTTCTCTGATTCGATCATAAACTAGCGCATTACGTACCGTTTCACTCCTGCTTTCACTTCACTTTAGCGTCATCATTACGACACGGCATTGATCACGGCTTTTGTTCACACAGCGCGCGTTCCGGGACTAAACACGCCTTTAAATACTTTAAAAAAATTGGATGTTGCTGCTTTACGATTTATGACTGGTTCAAGTGTGCGTACACATTATTATTAACTTATATAAATTGACAAAATGGACTTCACTGAACTTGAGGAAACATCATGTTGATTTTTATTTTAAAAGTTTTACTGGGTTAATTACCACAGTATATATCTAGTTTATTGACATACTAGTATTTATAATACTAGATCAACAGTCAAACTTTTACTCGAGATTCCAATTTTCCATTCAAAAATCGGTAGATCAGCTTTTTCTAATTATGCTAATTATGCGCTTCAGGGAATATCACAAATGAAATGTGTACAATCTCTCGCTTCATTTAAAACCCTCTTAAAGTCTGTTTTTATAGAACGGTGTAACTGTTTTAACGGTTGATTAGGATTCGTATTGTTTCTCAGATATGGGTACTTTTGTTTGTTTATTATGTTTTATGTATTTTTTTGTACTTTTTGTTTGTGCTGCCTATCTTGACCAGGACTCCCTTTAGAAGAGATATTGTATCTCAATGGGACCTTCCTGGTAAAATAAAAATAATTAAAAAAATAAAATAATGTTACTAGAGCCCCATCCCGGCAACGATCCCGGCATCAATCCCGGCTCGTGTTTGCGTTCACACGGCACAATTTCCCGGGATCAGTGTTGCCAGACGTACCAGGGCCGGACTGGGACACAATTTCAGGCCGGGAAATCCTACAGCCATCCAGGCCATCCTATGTACCCAAATAATATTTAGAAACACTACAACCCTGTTTTTTCCCCCCTAAATTACATTTATTTCACAGTATGACCATAACATAAAAACATAAACAACCAACCTAGAAGTAAAGCAAATCTATGCATCATCTTTCATATCAAATTCTTGCATTTGATCAATAAATTCAGTTATAATAATAACTAAGACACTATAGGGCTGTTACCCATCAAATTAAAAAAGGTGCACTGCAATTACAACTTCAATAAATAATGTTATGAGATTGATGTTTTAAATAAATGTTTGAATATACAAATAAAAAAAAATCAATACTTAAACATTAAACTAAACCGCCAATAGGTGGGCAAGTGAGCGTCTAATTAAGAGTCATTCATACAAAAGATTCGTTCAAAACGCTGAATCATTCAGTAACAAAACCCCGCGCTGTACCTTTGGAACTATTTTCGTCGGTGAAATAGAACAAAAACAGTTCATATGGTTTGTGTCTAAAATGTAAGTAACTTAATAATAAATATGAACTACGCTACTTGTTTATTGAACAATAAATTCAATGTAACATTTTCAATCGTGATTCAGCAAAACAAACAGCTAGCTCCCTAGTTGTGTTATGTTAAACTAAATCATGTTATTAAAAAAAACTATTAGAATTTTTACCTCAGTACATTTCTTCTGTGAGTTTTCTGTGTGCTGTTTCACTCATTTGTTTTAATTTCTGCACGAATGTAACGTTAGACAGGCGCTACCGCTTACATTTGCTAGCAGTTGTTCAATACTAAATTAACGAAGAAAAAAGTACAGTATTTATAGATTAAACTGACCTGCACTTGAAGCCCTGAACAGGCCAATAATTTTGCAATATTTTGCTGCTTCTTCATGGAGTGCTTTCTTTTTCTTTGTCCTTTCCCTCTCTGCTCCACCTGGCCGTTTTCTCTCCATCATCGGGTGCAGCATGGGGAAACCCAGACTAGGTGCTGCTCGCATTTTCTGTTTAACCGTTTGGCTGAGGCGTAAAGTCGAATCGTAGCCTTGCCAGTCAAGACTAACAGATTCATGATTTTATTTATATATTATTATTATGAATATTAATAATATTTTAATTGAATGACGAATTTGAAAATGATCACTGGTAAAGTTAACAAAATAAACAATAAAATTAAAAAAACGCTGGCTGGCAGCAGGCCAAATTAGTCGCCAGGCCACCGGGAATTGTCCCGGTGCTCCCGATGGCCAGTCCAGGCCTGAGACGTACGATACTTATCGTATTTGTACGATAATTTTGACCTATACACGATCAATAATGCAAAAAAATCCCATAATGTACGATAATTTGGTCGTTTGGGTTTCCATACACTCTAAAAAAATGCTGAGTTGTTTTAACCCAATGTTGGGTCAAATATAGACAAACCCAGCCATTGGGTTACTTTGTTTAAAAAATAATTTTAACCCAATGTTGGGTCAAATATGGACCAACTCAAACATTGGGTTAAAATTTTTATTAAAAAATATGTGACCCAATGGCTGGGTTTCTCCATATTTGAACTCAAACACATTGCTCAGAGGTTTCTATTAATTTCAGAAGTTTCGCCTAGAAAACAATAATAATAAAAAAAGGACAAACAAGACAATATACATAAAGCAACAATTTTTAACCCAATGTTTGAGTTTGTCCATATTTGACCCAACATTGGGTTAAAACAACCCAGCATTTTTAGAGTGCACTCATTGATCTAGCTGTGTATTCTACGTCTACCGTGAGAAGAACGTGAATGTGGCGTTACGCATGTCTTCATCTCCTCTCACGTTACGTCTTCTCGGCCAATCATCGTGGAGAATTAATCGTGGAGTTAATCTTCTTACTATACAAAGTTATATATCATTAGCATGTCATCTCTGTATGTTTTGCAAGAAGAAAAGTTAAAAAGATAAAAAAAAGTTAACATTCCTTCCACCGCGCTGAGGTCGATATTTTAGCAATAAACTAATTTTCATGCTGTATTCTGTACGTTTGACTCGTGTACGATCATTTTCTTCCAAATACGTTAATTTTGAGCTTCTGGAACGATACTTGGACATTTTCAATCTGGCAACACTGACCGGGATCAGCGTGCTGTGTGAAAGGGGTTTATGCGAGCAGAGTAATATGTCCAAATTCATAGTACGGAAGTAGGCATAATCAGACACAGTGCAAATGTTTGTTTTCTGTTTTCCAATGTGTTTATTACGTTCAAAACGTCTTCAAATATGATTTTAATGTGATTCTTTATCATCTTTCCCAGGAGCCTTGTTAAATTGGAGAGTTTGGAGGACACGTACCTCCTAGAAGGCGGAGACGACTCTCTCTCGGACAAACACGGCTGTCCAGCCTACGTCAGCCCGGAAATCCTCAATGCGAATGGCAGCTATTCGGGAAAGGCGGCGGATGTCTGGAGTCTAGGCGTGATGCTCTACACAATCCTGGTGGGCCGCTATCCGTTCCACGACGTGGAGCCTAGCTCTCTGTTTAGCAAGATCCGTCGCGGCCAGTTCAGCATCCCCGAGGCGCTGACGCCCAAGGCGCGATGCCTCATCCGTAGCATCCTGCGACGAGAACCGGCAGAACGCCTCACCTCCCGAGAGATCCTGGACCATCCCTGGTTCTCGGCCTCCAGCGGCCCGGCCGCCACCACCCACGGCAGAGGAGAACGCGAGATGGACCAAATGGTACCGGAGGCCAATATGGAAGAAGAACTAGAACAGTTCTTTAGCTGAGCGCTGAGCACAAGCTCGTCAGACTTTATGCCACGTCCTTTTAGATTATCAGAAATGCACTCATCACAGTGGTGTCTGTCGTTATTCCTCATTCCGTGGAGAGACGTGATCGGTTCCGGCTAGCGTGGCGTTGAACGCGCTAAGCTATGACTTCTGGACAAAGCTAAATGCTGATGGCGTTGAGTAATGTAGCAAGACTTCTTTTGGTTTCTCGTTTATTTCCGTTTTCATTTTACGTGGTGCTCACGAGGCGTACGAAGCTACAAACATGCATTACAGCACAGGAGAACGCAGCCAAGGAACAAAGAAAATATCAGGCAGAACTGCTAAACCGCTCCTGTTTCCAGCTTCGACTTGTCGGAGTTGTTGACCGTGTCTTCGTTTTATTGTTTTGCTCTTTTCCTCGAAGGCTCCTTGTTGATTGTGTCTTAAAGGATTAGTTCACTTTTAAAAACACTTTTGCTGATAATTTACTCGTCCCCATGTCATGCAAGATGTCCATGTCTTTCTTTCTTCAGTCGAAAAGAAATGAAGGTTTTTGATGAAAAAACCTTCCAAATGACAGTTTCAAGGTTCAAGGTCCAAATGACAGTTTCAGTCCAGACGATGAATAAGGGTCTTATCTAGATTCGTAAAAAAGATTCGTTCATTTTGATGAACGAGTTCGAACAGGAGAGTCACGACCGCACATCACAGAACAGAGCAAGGCGAGCATTTGTGCTTATAAAACTGAAACTGTTTTATTTATTTTTGAAATGAGCGATGGTTTGGCTAGATAAGACCCTTATTCATCGTCTGGTGTCGTTTAAAGCCCTTTGAAGCTGCACTGAAACTGTCATTTGGACCTTGAACCGTTTGGGTCCCATTGAAGTCCATTATATGGAGAAAAATCCATGTTTTCATCAAAAACCTTCGACTGAAGAAAGAAAGACATGGACATCTTGGATGACATGGGGGTGAGTAAATTATCAGCAAAAGTTTTTTTAAAAGTGAACTAATCCTTTAATCTGATCCTCAGTATATCAGCAAATCTGTTGGCTCTTCGACAGCCCTCCAAACATCATGTCATATTTTTTGTTTCAGATCCATTACGGCTGCATTAAGAAACGATTTGTGTTGCATTAAGCTGTTCCTTTTACTATTATTGCTGCTTTTTTCGCTCTTAACCATACCTAAACCTTTTTTCGTGAGCCTTCAGAAAAAAACGTCAAGCACTTGCCTCGCCTAGACTTGAGATCCTCTCTGGACTAGTGTCATCTATTTAACTTTTAGTTTTTTCTTTTGCTGGAGCAAAATGTATCTTTTTTATTTATTTATAATGTTACTACTACTACTATATTTAAAAAGAAATACGTGCAGGGTTTTTTTGTTTTTCTTAAGCGCCAGTTTTCACGAGTATTGTAGGCGATACATTTGACACAGGACAGGTTGGACTTTTTTTGTACCAAAGTTTGTCCCAAGTAGAAAGATCTACGATTTAACGTCAGTGCCAGTAATCGCGCACCCCAAACTCACGCTGACTGTACTCCTCATTCTTTTAGTTTTTTGCATTTAACTCCATAAATATTAGACGATATTTCTACGACTACACCGTCTCGAGTACCTCATGTTAACTACTGCCTGCATAGGTCTGTGAAATGATCATGTTTTGAATGGGTACATGTAGACATGTTTCGTCGTATATCAATGTTACTTGAAATCGTGATTTATATCTAGTCAATGGCATGTGCCCTTTGAATGCTTTAGCCTGCCTAGCAAGAGGGGAGTTTGTTTTTTCCATCATTCGTTTTCTCTTGAATAATCTTACAAAAGATTTAGGATTCCAGAGTTTCTTTTCATCTTTTTTTCCCTCCTTGGTCATTGTGCTTTTCCCTCGTTACGTAGAAGGAACTTGCCTACCTAAGTTGGTGCTGATTAGGTGCTAATTTTGAAGGATGTTTTTCTTTTTTCATTAATTTTTTCCCCTCATGATTTCAAGGGGAGGGGGGAGTGCATGGTGGGATATCTGCCTCAGATGCTCTGATTGTAATGTATCAAATTTTGGTGTTTTGTCCAGATTTATTCAGTAAATAAATTGTGAACTGCACACTGAATGCTGTATCTTTTTATACAATCTCTAAAGCACATAAACTGGTCGCATTCAATCATAACGTACATATTTAAAACATTTTTAAATGTGCATATGTGCGTGCATGCACACATATTGTCACTAAAGCTTAGAACTGACACTAGAACAATAATTACGTTTGTTAATCGGCACAATTATCAGATTGTAACAATAATCTCAAATGGATGATTAATTGCCTGATACTTTAATCTATCATGGTCTTTTTTATACCCATTTGCGTTCATAATTTATAGTCTTTCTCTAGTTTATATTATTTAATGTGCTTGATCTTCTGGACATTAAGGCCTGTGATAATTCTCATGCAGACATCAGTCTTTGACTTTATAATATAAAGCTTTTCCCCCCAGCAGATTGGTTGATTTCATTGCTTGGCTGCCACTAAATCTGACTAAAGCCTGCTGGGAAATAATCCATCAAATACAGATTAATGTCTTGTGCATTGGACCCATTTTATATGATCTGCAGCTGAGGGCTTGAACTGACCCCGCAGCCTCGCTGTCATGCCGTTTAACACACCGTACGTTTAACACTCGTGGACCAGAAGATGATATCTGAACCAACTAAAACACTGCCGTCGAAAAATGCAGAGGGTTTGCTAAATAACAAGAGACATTTCAGATTAAAATATACTCTTTAAGAGCCAATGCGCAATATCTAAAGCTGTTGATATTTCACAACCTCTCTAAATTTATATGTAAATGTGTTCTTGTACAAACACACCTTCACACTTCCAGAAAAGGGTGTTTTTGAACGTGGGCATTAGCCATGCTGTGATAAAAATAGATCAGTGCATTAGTTGTGCCAGATGTGCATATGCCACAATACTCCACTAATGCATGGAGCTTCTGAATATGCACATGCATTTTATCCACCGGAATATTTTGCAAGCTTGTTCTTGCAGCTAAAGTGCCTTTAAATGCCTAAATTTTGATGCGAGTTGCAAGATTTGTTGCAACGTGTAACATTCAAAAATTCAAAATTTTATAGGAATCTATTGTGTGCGTGTATGTATATGTATATATTGGGGTATATATATATATAATATATATAAATAATATATTATATATAAATATATATATATATATAATATAATATATATTATATTTATATGTGTGTGTGTAGTATATGTATGTATTATATATATATATATATATATATATATATATATATATATATATATATATATAATATATAATGTGGCAAAGAGAGACTCCATTCAGAAGCAAACACATTTAAGTTTAATGGAAGTTGAAGGATTCATTTCAACATGCATTAAAGCAACAAAAGGATTTAATTTCGGATGGGTGCAAAGGATATTTTATTATCCCTGGGGCTCATTACTCCGACCCCATTTAATAAAGCGTAATAAAGTTATTCTAATTAGCATTCGCATCTGATAAGAACAGGCAATAGCTGTGCATGCAAATCCATACAAAACACCATAGTGTGTTCATAAATAATATATTTCTGGAGATAATCTTCTCTAATCACTGCTGAGACTAAATTGAATATCACACTGTGTAAGACACCATTAGGTTGACAGTTACTGCCCATTGTGCTGCTTTTAATTTGGCCCTGCACCGTAGTGTGGAAGTAATGGTTTCAGCGGGGTGATAATCATCTGATCATCTTACGCCCCCTGGTGGACAAATGAGGATTGTGCCCCATTTTCTACAAATTAATCCCTTGCATCCCATCCAAAAACCATTATACAAGCATGAATGTTCTCCACAGGTGATGATGCTTTGTGTTTATATTGGGTTAGAGCTACATTTGACTGTCACAGCTGTGTAACCCATTCACATTCACTAATCCTCTCTAATGTGTGTTGTGTGTATTATACTGTTTTGTGTGTTTGTCGTCCAGTTAATCTCTCACTGCAGACATCCGGATGAACAGCCATTAGACTGACAGAAATTATGCCGTTTGTGCCTATATATTTCTGGCTCATTTTATTTGCTAAGGTTAGTGCTGAATGAGAAAATCACATGTTTCACCTCAGGCCTAAAATGTCACTTAAGTTTGATCATCGGAATCATGCTTTATTTCTAAAGGTGTATATGTCACAGCAGCAGGAATGAACACAGTGAAGGGTAAATGGAAATATCCAACCCGATCTCACGACCAATTCGTATGAATTTGTACGAGTGGCTAATTCGTAACAATTCATACGACCTGACTCGTACGAATTTGTAGATTTTTGCTAAATCGTACGTATTTTACGAATACCAAATTCGTATGATTCATACGAATGACCTGACCCCGCCCTAAACCTACCCATCACGTGGTTTTAGACAAATCGTACGAATCAGTACGAGTGAGGTCGTATGAATTCGTATGAATTCGTACGAATTAGCCACCTTTTAATCACTCGTACAAATTCGTACGAATTGGTCGTGAGATAGCGTTGAATATTCTCAGGAAACTCTTTAACGTTTTCACAGTATTGGCAATGAAAGCCTTTTTGTAGTTGGTAGAATTTGTTTTAATTTTTTTAAGTTGAATGGGGACATGCCAATTAAGCTGATATTCAGATAAAAGAACAAACATTTAAAAATAAAAATGAAGAAACATTTAAGAAAAATATTGAATAATAAATTGGTCTACTTTTATGTAAAAACATCAAAAACAACACCTACAAAAATAAATGACCTAAAATAAAAATAAGATAACTTGTATAATAATATCCAAATATTTTTGTTTCATTAAAATGAGCACGTTGACTAATACAGTAAGCAGATTGTGTTTGTAAAGACCAAAACCAAACAACCACCAAATAGTGTGTGTGTGTGTGTGTGTGTGTGTGTGTGTGTGTGTGTGTGTGTGTGTGTGTGTGTGTGTGTGTGTGTGTGTGTGTGTGTGTGTGTGTTGTGGTGGTGCGCGCGTGTGCGTGCGCGTGCACATGGTATTCCCTGTGTTATGGTATAGTAATAGCAGTAAAATTTGCTCATACTAAGTGATGTTTTTTAAATGTAAAAATGCAGAACGTTTTCTGTGATAGAGTTAGTGTAGGGGATAAAATATACAGTTTGTATACACACACACACACACACACACACAATATATATATATAGGCCTATAGCCTATATATATATATATGCTATAGCCTATGCCTATTGCAATAGCCTACAGCAAGGGAAAAAAGGTAGAAAACAAGGGGTTTATAAAGGCCCCTAAAAACTTAATTTACTGTACTTTATTGATGCGTTTATAAAAATGTCTACGTTTACCCAGTGCACTTGTGTTATTCTGATTTAAAGCACACTGTCTAAAAACACTTCTCAGATCGCAGTGGAAAGGTCCATTCAAAAGCATCCAGGCCTTTCCCCGTCACTGATCAATCATCAATCACTGTTGTTTTATTTGAAATCAACGACACGCATAAGCATTTTACCCCAGATGATAATGTGTGAATATAACCACACTGAGAGAGCGAATGCTTGAGCTCAGCACGATCTGATATTGGCAGAAACCCGAGGAATGAAGAATCCCAGCGGGACTCGATGGGATGGTGTTGATATTCCTGCAGTTGGAGCTCGTCCGTGTTTATTTCTCTTTTCCAAGACAGAAGCTGCTCAAACCAGCTCTAGGAAGCAGGCCAGAGCTAACATTTCATTTAGCGCGTTCCCCTCCTAAACAAAGCTTGTGTGGATATGCCAGTGTGTTGCAGCTTACATCTGGCTCACAGGTTTTTCATTATCCCGCATGTGGATAAGCAGGAGTTCCTCCTCTGCCACAGGGACCAATCAGAGGGAAGGAACTTGTGCCAGCATTTGGCTAGTAATTGCATGAGATACGGGAATCCCGGCCTGTGTATTATTTCCTATCCCAGTGGAGCACAGTTTGTGTACTAACCCAACCCAACCCAGCCCAAACTAAACACCACGAACAGACTGTTAGTGTTGTTCCCTTGACTCTCTGATACTGTAGTTTACTCTCCTCATAACCTCACATGCTCTGCCGAGTCAATGATCATTAACTGACTCAATCCGTTATTGACTTGCTGGGTAATCCAGAACACAGATCGATAGTGCATGTGCTGTTTAATGTAAATCATTAAAATCACTGTACATAACACTGTGACTTATTTCAGCTGCAATATATTTATTTTAAAAATATATAAATTAAAAAAATAAAATATATAAAAATAAAAAATATAAATATGATAATCTTCATTTATAAATAAAAAAGTTAATTTTTATAAACATTCTACTGTTTTTTTTCAATATTTATGAATTATTGTATGTAAAAATATATAATATACATATTTATAAAACATATTAAGAAACTATATGGCTGTATAAACTAAATAAAAATATAAAATACTTATGAATTATATATATATATAAAATACTGTACAAAATGTTAATATACTATAATAGAATATTAACATTTTGTACTTGTACAGTATTAATTTATATATATATATATATATATATATATATAGTATATATATATATATATATATATATATATATATATATATAGTAGGCTATATATAGTATATATAATATTTTATATAATATATATATTATTTATATATATATATTTATATATATATATATATATATTATTAAATCTGTTATTTATTTATTTAACAGCAGAAATATCTACATGCCCACTACAGACAAATACTACAGTACTGTACAGTGCAGTAAACAATATTATAAAGTAAAATGATATATATTAACTGGGACTATGGTTAGGGTATCTGACATATATATATCACATATAATATTCATGTTTGTCATGCTGTGGCTCACTGTTATTGAGCAATGACCAGTAGATGGCGCACTCACATACTAATCAGTGCTAGTGTTAGATTCAGTGTGGATTTTATATTATTTGATGTTTTTAAGACATAAAGCCCTTTTACCATGGTAATGATTGATTCTACATGTTATTTTTGTACTTCAATAAAACTGATAACCTTTTGTGTTAAATTTTAACAAGCACTCATAAAAAAGAAGTTTCTGAAAGCCTTTCAGAAATGAGTTTGTAAAGGTTTATTTTTTTTTAATTGAAATAAAAATGAAACACATCATTATTTTTATGCTTTACAATCCATCTCTTATTTTTGTTGTTGAAAAGCAATTAAAAGTGTTTTTTTCTCAGAAAAGCAATTTCCTTTCTTTATACTCTTTTATTAGCACATCATAAACTCTTACAATATAAAATCAAACCTATTACATTAAATGCAAACATCATATTATTTACATATTTTTGGAGAATAATGTAGTTTTGCATGCAGGCACCAATATTTACATTTGACCTTAATGCCAAGTCTATAAATAATTTCTACAATCAAATCTCCGAGATCTCTCAAATTATTATGATATTCATCCAAGAACATCTGATCTGAACTGCTTTGCACATTTATTTTATTGCTTTATATTGTTGTTTTATGTATATTGTCTTGTTTGTTCTTTTTTTATTGTTATTGTTTTCTAGGCAAAACTTCTGAAATGAATAGCAGTAATGTGTTTGAGTTCAACCACTAACAGAAGAGGAAACTGAGCTTTTCTACATCCATCCTCATCAAACTGTGTGTCCGCTCAGTGTTGCCAGACGTATGATAATTATCGTATTTGTATGATAATTTTGACCTATGCACGATCAATAATGCAAAAAGTCCCATAATGTACGATAATTTGGTCGTTGTAATCATAGGGCTTCCATACACTCTAAAAATGCTGGGTTGTTTTAACCCAATGTTGGGTCAAATATGAACAAACTCAAACAACCCAGAATTTTTTAGAGTTGATCTAGCTGTGTATTCTACGTCTACCGTGAGAAGAACGTGAATGTGGCGTTATCTCGAGGCCGACAGAGAAGGAAATGAATACTTGAATAAAGTCGTTATTTTTGTTTGTTTTTTTGCGCTCAAAAAGTATTCTCATCGCTTGATAAACTTAAGATTGAGCCACTGTAGTCACTCGGACTATTTTAACGATGTCTTTAATAACTTTTCGGGGCCGGCAAGTTTCAATCCCTTAGAAGCCTATGGAGGAGTGACCCAGCTCTTAAATTTAATAAGTTCCTTCTGAGGTCGATATTTTAGCAATAAACTCATTTTCATGCTGTATTCTGTACGTTTGACTCGTGTACGATAATTTTCTTCCAAATACGGTAATTTTGAGCTTCTGGAACGATATTTAGACAATCTGGCAACATCCTTCAAAAACACCCTTTTCTAGAAGTGTGAAGGTGGGTTTGTACAAGAACTCATTTGCATATACATTTAGAGAGGTTGCATCTGGCAACACTGGCTGAGCTGGAGGTTTGGGCTTCACACTGGCCGCTTTAATGGTGAGCAAACAACCCAGCTGAAACCACATGATGACAGTCCTGGATGTGCATGTGTGTATTTTTGTCAATGCACAATTATCCTCTCCCGGTGGCTGGGAATGCTATAGCGAGGGGAAGCAGCGTCGAGTGCTAATTGCAGCTAACAGTATTGATCACACATTAGCTGCGGCTGCGGGAGCGAGGTGTGTGAAGTGGATTATGGGTTGTGTCTCCTCCATTCTTAAAGCCTCCAATTAATGTCTCCGCACACAAGGGTTTCTGAGATGTTTAAGGAGCGCTCTTCATCATCATGCTGGCCGCTTTATGCATGAAGAGCTCTTCCTGAAAGCGAGAACATCTCAAACTGAGGATTAGGAGCTCCTCGCTCAGCCTCTTCGCTTGTGCTTTTCTAATGGATGTTTTTACAATCTTATCGAACATGATGATTTTTTAGTTGCATTTTTTTTCAACTAACTTCCTAATTTCTCATTTATTCTACTTACACTTTTGTCTGCTGTCTTTGTCCATTGCCTCTATTGTCTTCTGTTTATTGTAAAGCGTCCTTGAGCTCTGGAAAGCCGCTATATAAATAAAACGTATTATTATTATTTATTATGATGTGAGTGCGTATTGTGATTTTCCCTCACATCATTTCCCGGTTGTGTTCTTTTAAAAAAAAATCAAAATAGCATTTTAAAGGATTAGTTCACTTTAAAAAAAACTTTTGCTGATAATTTACTCACCCCCATGTCATCCAATATGTTCATGTCTTTCTTTCTTCAGTGGAAAAGAAATGAAGGTTTTTGATGAAAACATTCCAAGATTTTTCTCCATATAATGGACTTCAATGGGACCCAAACGGTTCAAGGTCCAAATGAAAGTTTCAGTGCAGCTTCAAAGGGCTTTAAACGACACCAGACGATGAATAAGGGTCTTATCTAGCCAAACCATCGCTCATTTCAAAAATAAATAAAACAGTTTCAGTTTTATAAGCACATCACGTAATACGCAATTATGTTGAAAAGGTCTCACAGAACAGAGCAAGGCGAGCATTAAATCTTTCTAAACACCAGTGGACGATTGTTCTATTTGCAGCTTGTCTGTCACTTTAAATGCTCGTGCTCGTTACAGTAGGATGGATTATGATTGGTCCTCAATGTTTTTAACATTCATCAGATGGAAAACATCGTTTTGAACGTGATTCCAACCATATCGTTTCTCTTATAGTTGTGGTGTGAACTCTGCTATTATTTAATATTGAGAACGATGTTTAGAACTATAGCCTAATATCTTCATTGTTATTTTTCCGTCCATGGAGTGAATGCCTTAATCAAGAAGACCTGGCTATGAGAAACACACTGGGGGAAGGTAGCCTTACATGTCTTTGTTCAAAAGGGTGCAGACCTATTATATAAGAAATATCTAAGCAAAACGTAAAATATGGTGATGATTTGATATTTACAGTTTTTCCTTGTGACTTTCATTATTAATCTTATTATTATTATTTGACTTTGTCTCAATGTTATGACACAGGACTTTTGTGGCACTTGCTATGTGAACAAAAACAAATCTTGGACATAATTTGAAAAGGTTAAATTGTCCTAAAATAGTCACACTTGTACTCCTCAGGGTCAAAAATAACCAACATTTATGTAAATTAATTTAAAAAAAAATTTTTTATCAGCCACGATGAAAAAAAAATACACAGCAAGGAAGGGGTTCATTGAAAAATAATTTTACAAATTAAAATAATTTATAGATTCATTCATTGTATTATAATGTTTGTAAAAATTGGATCATAATTATTGCATAAATATTACTTAGTACCATACATTCCTTTAAAATACAAAATATTAAATTAAAATATTATTGAACAAAAATATATCACATGATTTTACTGAAGAAAAGAAAAAGTGGTATTTGAGGTGTTTTGAGTGTGACACATAAAGGAAAGTTAAACAGTGCAAAATATGTTTTCAGCATTGATTATTTACTATCGATTATGACCAAAAAATATGAATGTTGTATTTTAAGGCACTATTAAAGAAGAAAAACCATTGTTTTATGATCTAATCAACTCCTGATGCATTGAAACAAGTCCCATCTCACATATTTTCTAGTATTCTATTTCACTCAAATATTCTATTTCACTCAAAAAATAAGAACTATATGACATTAAAATGGGTTTTAAATGCTGTTTCCTGTCGACTTTAAAGCAGTTCCTCACAAAGCTCCTGAAATGGATGAAATAGACAGGCCGTTCTTGAATTCAAAAGACTTCTTGGAAATGCTCTGTGAGGTTCATTGCTTGCTGCACTGCACATACAATTCAATTTCCATTAGACGCACAGAGAAATAAAGACACAAATAGCATCTAAATTGCTGACCGCCCCTGTTAGTCCATGCTCCATTGTGGCGGCTGCACAGAGCATTCTGGGTAATTGGTCACCAGAGGAAAAGGCTCACCTGTATGCTGGGATTATCCACCTCTAGTTCACTAACAACTCCATCCATCAGCAAGCGGATAGTTAATGTACCGGCGGGCTCTGACCTTTGACCTTTGACCCCACGCTGTATCTGTAAACAGGATCAGGTGTTGTGTGGTTGATTCGTTTTAGGAAGAAGGAATAGTTCATTATTTATTGTGCCTCATGTCACTCCTACGGAAGCGTATTGCATTCACTTGAGGATAAAAAATCGACTCTTTTTTTCTGAATTAACGAGTTAATTATCTCAGAATTACGAGATCATTTTTCATGAAAAAAAGTTTTTGCTCTGTTTTTCTGAATTAACGAGTTAATTATCTCAGAATTACGAGATTATTTTTCTTAAAAAACACTTTTTTCACTCTGTCACTATGAATTAATGAGTTACTCAAAATTTTGAGATAATCAAGTCATTAATTCAGAAAACAGAGCAAAAACTTTTTTCATGAAAAATAATCTCGTAATTCTGAGATAATTAACTCGTTAATTCAGAAAAGTCATTTTGTTTTTTTTTTCCCTCAAGTGAATGCAATACGCTTCCGTACACTCCACACCCATATGAACACAAAATAACAATTTTCAACACTGATAATAATCATAAATGTTTCTTGAGCATCAGATCCTCATATTACAGTGATTTCTGAAGGATCATGTGACACTGAAGACTGGAGTAATGATGCTGAAAATACAGCTTTGATCACAGGAATAAATTACATGTTAAAATATATTCAAATGGAAAACGGTTATTTTAAATTGTAATATTTCACAATATTAGCCTACTGTATTTTTTGATAAAAATGCAGCCTTGATGATTAAAAGATGCTTGAATTAAACACTTTAATGAACACGCAAGTCTTCCAGAATGACGTCACTTCCTGCTGTATGACTTGGAAGCATGTGATATTGATCTGAATCATTGCATGAAGAGCTTGTTTGAAAATACTCTGAAAGTAAAGTTTGTAATGCGTATATTCTTGCAGTTCATCAGTATTTTATCATCGACTCCTTTTCATGCATGTTGATGTTTCATAATGATCTGCAGTGAAATATACACTTGCATCAGAGCACTATTTGTGCATCTGTATTTTTCTGTATATATTGTATACAGTTAAAGGATTAGTTCACTTTAAAAAAAACTTTTGCTGATAATTTACTCGCCCCCATGTCATCCAAGATGTCCATGTCTTTCTTTCTTCAGTCGAAGATGACACCTGCTTTGCTTATAATATAATAAACTGAACTGAATCATCTGGTGGTGTGACCGCTATTATAGTTATGATTAATAATTCGTTACATTTAGAGAGATTCCCCCCCCCTTCTATGTAAAGCGCTTTGAGTGTCCAGAAAAGCGCTATATAAATGTAATGAATTATTATTATTATTATTTATATAGCGCTTTTCTAGGTACTCAAAGTGCTTTACATGAACGGGGAATCTCCTCAACCACAACCAAGTTATGGTTATAGTTATTTTTCCCTATAAAAAGGATAATTCGGTATTTAGCACTTTGAGTCTATTTTCTAGTGTGTTTTGGATGAGCTAGAGTGGTGGACACAGAAATGTTGACGATGGGTCCTGTCTCGACTTTTTGACTCTTTTAGAATCGCCTCTGAGCGCTTCAGAGTGGCTGTCTATGGGCATGCACAAACATGTGCTTAAAACAACCCAACGTTCGTTTTCAAAACTGTGACTCTCACCGAGTGGTTAGTGGTGTTCGTTGATGATTAAAAACAAGTAGCGTAGCGAAATACAGTTTCTGTCGTGTTTTATTTCAGGAGTTATTGCAATGAGTTCTCCAAAAGACATCAATGCGATTTTACAAAATGCCAAATAAAACTGTATGAAAACTGTATTTCGCTACGCTACTTGTTCTCTTACGAGAGTATCTCTCGTACTGCGTAATATCTTACGGGGAAACACTCTTTCCTCGAGATATTGAAGCCAAAAATTATCCTTAATTTTTTTAATCATGCAAAACGCTTTTGCAGCAGCAAGCAGACAAGGGCGAAACAGCTCGCGCGCCCATTGGCTGCCTCGCTGGAAAAGCTGCAGCCTATCGAGTGAAGGCACTGCGTGACGTAATGACGAATGAAGACGCTTCGCGCTCATTTCGTCATGTCCCGCCAGTATAGGCGTGGTCTCGCCCTGTAAATACCCCTTGATAGCTGTATTTCTCTGATTTTTCATTCTTCACGCGAAGCTCACGCATCGCGGGATCCAGAGTGAGAAGCCGCGCCGTTGACTTGTAGCCTTCTCAGCGGGACGTGCCATCTTCTGAAGTCGCTGGCCCAGCCGCCTTCAACTGCCGTACCTGCTGCGCTTTCCGGCGTACTATATCCTTTTACTCTGCTAAGTGTGTGTGTGTTTGCTTACGTGACGCAAAACCCATTTCTAAAGAGCTGCGTCTTTTTAAAGATGCCTTCCTGTGGTTCTTGCCGAGCCCCACTCAGCGACGAGGACCGCCACGTCATCTGCGTGTCCTGCCTGGGTGAGGGCAAGCGTTCATCATATTGAACGCTTGCCCATGGTGACTCTGCGGACTCGCCTAGCCTCGTTCTCCGAGCCCGCATCCCAGCCCGCCGTGATGCCGCGCCGCAAGAAGCGCCGCGCCCTGCGCGCGCCCTGCGCGCGCCCGAGCTATTTCCAGCCCGCCAAAGCTCGCCGGTTCGCCCGCCAGCTTCGCCGGCTTCGCTCGAGTCGCTCCCAGACGGACAGCGGCCGCCGTCTGCCGCCGCGTCCGCACTTGAGCTCGACAAACTTACCGGAGACGGCATTGAAACTGAGCCGATGCGTCCGCTCTCTCAAGCCGTGGATTACATCGGCCTGAATGGTGAGATACATTTGTGGCTAACGCTATCCGAGATGACGGAAGACCGAAAACTTCTCGCTCGTTCAGTTCCAAGCAATGTGACTGTTCCAGTGTATTTCGCAGTGAGCAAGCTGGTTCCACAGCCCGCTTGCCTGCGCACAAAGGCCGTCGTTTCGGCTAACTAGCAGCGCCGCCAGGCCCGAGATCAAACACCGCGCTCTCGCTCTGCTGGACGCCGCCCCCCTCAGCGCGGGCCCCGGCCGAGGATTGAGGTAAAGCCCGAGGTCTCAAGGCCTTCCTAGTCTCTCTAGGAAAGTGACGGTGTTCAGATCCCGCTGCGGCCGGATTTCCACCAAAACTTCTCGCTCGTTCAGTTCCATGCGTTGTGACTGTCCCAGTGTATTTCGCAGTGAAGCAGCCGGTGTCTCAGCCCGCTTGCCTGCGCACAAAAGCCGTTTCTATGGCTACCCAGATAAATCCAATAAAGAGTGCATTTTCTGGTGTTCCGGCCACGGCCGATGGTGTTACGAGTGTTGTAAGAATGCCCACGTCCCAGTGCCCATTCCCACACCCAGACACAGCCCGCCACGGTGCAGGGCTAGCACAAATAAAACCAACTCATGTTGGTTGTGCAGAAAATGTAGTGAACGCGCCCATACAATGCCCGCTTACACTACACGATGCGTGTCCCTTGGTTTCTGTAAAAACGAAACTAACACACATTTAGTCGGCGCGAGCCGACAGTGTTCTCAGTGCAGTAAATGTGCCCGCTGTTCCGCATTTCCTCACTGACACGCCGAATCCCACGGGATTCACCCCCGCTCGCTTTCTATGCACAACCCGTCACAGAAAAGCTGAGCGCGGCCAGGCTGCCCGCTGTGATTAGCGCGCACCTCGCACGCTGTGAACACAGCGTTGATTCAGTCGGCGCGAGCCGAGTATTCTCCGTGCGGAAAATGTGCCCGCTGTCTCGCGCCCGCATTTCTCACAGACACTCCGAATCTCACGGGATTCACCCCCGCTCGTCTTCTCTGCACAACCCGTCACAGAGAAGCTGAGCGCGGCCAGGCTGCCGGCTTTGATCAGCGCGCGCCTCGCACGCTGTATACACAGCAGTGATTTAGTCGCGCGAGCTGACAGTATTCTCAGTGTAGTAAATGTGCCGCATTAGTAAATGTGCCCACATTCCCTCACACGCGCCGAATCCCACAGGATTCGCCCCGCTCGCTCTCTGTGCGTCCCGCCATAGAGAAGCTGAGCGCGGCCAGGCTGCCCGCTGTGATCAGCGCGCCCCCCGCCTCGAACGCTGTAAACACGGTGCTGTGTTCCCAGTACACAGGGGCTCTCGAGCCGCCGTCCTGCCGCGGCCAGAGCCCAGATTTCATTCTACCCCTAGCTATTCACGCAGATGCGTGGTCAAGGCTTCCCGGGGTATCAGAATGGGTGTTGAACACTATAACGAGAGGCTGTTCGCTACAGTTCGCTCGACGCCCCGCCGTTATACGGCGCGAGTCGAAACTACGGTGTATAGCGAAGTGTTTCATCTACTTCGAGCCGAGATAGCGAAACTACTGAGAAAAGGGGCTATAGAACCTCTATCTCAGGGCGAAGGGGGCTTATACAGCAGATATTTTCTGGTACTGAAAAAAGATGGTGGGCTCAGACCCATTCTAGATCTGCGACTGCTGAACAGAACGCTCGGGAAGCGCCAGTTCAGAATGCTTACGACCAGGAAAATCCTCGCGCAAGTGCGCCAAGGAGACTGGTTCATGTCAACAGATCTGAAGGACTATTTTCAAATACAAATAGCGTCCCATCACAGGCGATTCTTGAGATTCGCCTTCGAGGGCCAGGCATATCAATACACAGTCCTGCCGTTCGGCCTGTCCATAGCACCTCGTACGTTCACGTAGTGCATGGACGCGGCCCTCGCCCCCCTGAGACTTCGGGGCATGCGAGTTTTGAACTACTTGGACGATTGGCTGATTCTAGCTCGTTCACGAACGGAGCTCATAGAACACAGGGCCGCATTACTCGAGCACCTCGAGGAGCTGGGCCTTACAGTCAATTGGGCGAAAAGCTCACTGCTCCCCAGTCGGAGAATTTCCTTCTGGGAACAGTGTTGGACTCGCTATCCATGACAGCACGCCTGTCACCGGAGCGCGGATTGAATATTCAGCACGTCGCGAGATCCTTCTGCCACGGCTCTATAGTCCCGCTCAGAAGGTTTCAGAAAATGCTGGGTCTGATGGCCTCAGCAGCCTCCGTACTCCAGTTGGGCCTGCTCCGCATGTGCCCACTGCAGCTATGGCTAAAAGCACGAGTTCCCCCAGGGCGTGGACCGCGGGTCTATTTCGCCTCAGGGTCGACCTTCAGTGCGTTTCAGCTCTGAAACCGTGGAAAAGTGACCGACTGGTATCAGTCAGGTGTGAGTCTGGGGATCGCCTCGGGTGTGAAGGTGGTGTCTACGGACGCCTCCACATTGGGGCGGGGAGCGCTGCTCGAGGGCAGACCACTAGCTGGCCTATGGTCAGTACGGGAGAAGCTCCTTCACATAAACTGCTTGGAATTAATGGCAGTCGACAAAGCGCTAAGGCGCTTCTGTCCCCAGATAATAGGCCACCACGTATTGGTCCGGTCGGACAACATGTCAGTGGTGGCGTACATAAATCGCCAGGGCGGCATCGGGTCCACACGCCTTTGCAGGCTGGCGGAACCCCTCTTGGTCTGGGCCCAGCGCAACCTCCTTTCTCTGAAAGCGGCGCACGTGCCTGGGCACCTGAATACGGGTCCAGACAAGCTGTCCAGAGACAACGTCCCGACAGGAGAATGGTCGCTGCATCCGCAGACGGTCCAGCTGCTGTGGGAAACGTTTGGCAGAGCGCAGGTGGACCTGTTCGCGTCCCGCGAGAACGCTCACTGCCCAGTATTCTTCTCGAAAAGCAGGGACGCGCTGGCCCATGCTTGACCCAGCGGTCCCCTGTATGCTTTTCCCCCTGTCTCGCTCCTGCCTCAGGTGTTGGAACGGATCAGGGAAAATGGATGCCCAGTGCTGCTTGTAGCTCCGCTCTGGACGAACCAGGCTTGGTTTCCGGTCCTGATGCGGCTGACCAGCACTGCCCCGTGGCCTGTACCATTGAGGAGAGATCTCCTCTCTCAGGCGGAGGGCTCGATTTGGCATCCTCGCCCAGAACTGTGGTCCCTGCACGCATGGGCCATCAACGGGTACCCGCTAGCCTCCCGGAAGGAGTGCTAAACACGATCGCACAGGCTAGAGCTCCGTCTACCAGACGGCTCTATGCCTCGAAATGGTCGGTGTTCTCTACTTGGTGTCGAGCCCGTGGCTTTTCACCTGTGGACTGCGGGGTTAAGGAAGTGCTTGCCTTCCTTCAGGAGCTGATGGATAAGGGAAGGACCCCATCCACGCTCAAAGTTTACGTGGCGGCCATAGCACCGTTTGCTAAACCGGTGTCTGGCCAGTCACTGGGGAAAAACGACTTAGTCGTGCGTTTCCTACGAGGAGCTCGGAGGTTAAACCCTCCCAGGCCCCCTTCAGTCCCGGCTTGGGACCTTTCCACGGTCTTGGAGGCCATGAAAGGCGCCCCGTTTGAGCCGATCCAGCTGTCGGACATGAAGCACCTGTCCCTTAAGACGGTGTTTCTATTGGCTCTCGCTTCAGTGAAGCGTGTAGGGGACTTACAGGCGCTTTCTGTAAGCGCGTCTTGTCTGGAGTTTGGGCCTAACGACTCAAAGGTCGTACTCAAACCGAGGCACGGCTACGGGACGCGAGTCTCCTTTGCCCTGTCAGGGCGTTAAGGGCTTATGTGTCCCGCTCGCCTGAGTTCAGGCAGACCGAGCAGCTTTTCGTTTTGTTTGGCGGCCGTTCTAAGGGACTCGCCGCCTCAAAACAGAGCCTATCCAGATGGATAGTGGATGCCATAGCGCTGGCTTACACTTCCAAGGGCCTGCGGTGCCCATTGGGTGTCAAAGCGCACTCCACAAGAGGCGTGGCCTCGTCGTGGGCATGGTATAGCGGGGTCTCCCTGCAGGATATCTGTACGGCTGCGGGCTGGGCCTCGCCGTCGACATTTATCAAGTACTATAACCTGGAGGTGCCCGCCTTACAAGCTAAGCTTTTGGCGGTCTGAACTTCGGGCTTATCGGCCGCCAATGCGGCTATGTTGCCCTTACGGGTCGGTACCCCTACGGGACTTTTATGAAGGAGTGATGCTTCTAGCCTCTCCTCCTCTACTCTATGTGAGTTATGGTGATTATGCACTAGATGTGCCCCGGGCTTGGCCCCGGGACTCTGGTGTTGGATCCCTGTCCGCACGGCGTTTTGTATGGGGTCCCCATAGCGTAAGATATTACGCAGTACGAGAGATACTCTCGTAAGAGAACGTACTCGGTTACTAACGTAACCTCGGTTCTCTCTAGAGAGGGAACGAGTACTGCGTATCTTGCCGTGCTTGAACTATGCTCTGGTTCGCTTCGGTGTACAAAATCAGAGAAATACAGCTATCGAGGGGTATTTACAGGGCGAGACCACGCCTATACTGGCGGGACATGACGAAATGAGCGCGAAGCGTCTTCATTCGTCATTACGTCACGCAGTGCCTTCACTCGATAGGCTGCAGCTTTTCCAGCGAGGCAGCCAATGGGCGCGCGAGCTGTTTCGCCCTTGTCTGCTTGCTGCTGCAAAAGCGTTTTGCATGATTAAAAAAATTAAGGATAATTTTTGGCTTCAATATCTCGAGGAAAGAGTGTTTCCCCGTAAGATATTACGCAGTACTCGTTCCCTCTCTAGAGAGAACCGAGGTTACGTTAGTAACCGAGTACGTTTTGGAACATCAGCGAACACCACTAACCACTCGGTGAGTGTCACAGTTTTGAAAACGAACGTTGGGTTGTTTTAAGCACATGTTTGTGCATGCCCATAGACAGCCACTCTGAAGCGCTCAGAGGCGATTCTAAAAGAGTCAAAAAGTCGAGACAGGACCCATCGTCAACATTTCTGTGTCCACCACTCTAGCTCATCCAAAACACACTAGAAAATAGACTCAAAGTGCTAAATACCAGAATTATCCTTTAAATCAGACCTAAAGCACATGAACCGAAGTCCTAAATGCATGTAAAAACAAGGAAATGAAGGACACGAACGCCAGCGGCAGTGACGCGTTACGTGCTGAGGCCTCCAAACTCCAGCAGGGGTTGGTCGGAAAAACACGTTCGGGTCCAGTGGATCCCAGTGTTGTGCTGTGGCCCTGGAGCCATTCCTGCTCAAACAGAGCATGCATATCCATAAACTGCAGGCGTGCTGTTCAGACAATGCCTGTGCATACATGATGGAGCGAATCAGAGAACCCACGACCTTTGACACACTAGCTGTGATTTATTATTAATGAGAGAGAACCTTCAATTTTTAAACGTTTGTGATGTATTATATATGGCGGATCCAATTGCCAATTGCAGTGAAAAATCAGCAGATATCAGTGTGGATTCATGCCCTTGGGTTTGGTCAACACACCTGGAGAACGAGGGTTTAAACGCACCCTCCAGCTACTAGTGTACATGCATGTCAACAAGCGTTTTCCAGTGGAAACACGCTCACTGAAATTACCAGTGCAAAAGATTCTCATTCTCATTTAGCGGATACCGTTTACCTTTACAGAGCAATAATGGTGATATATTGATTTATTTGTTTGATCATCAGTGTACTTTTGATTATTGTCTTATGTGGTACATTGCACTGCAAAAAATACTTTTCTTAGTGTTTTTGTCTTGTTTCCAGTCCAAATATCAAACATTTCTTAAATCAAGATGCATTTACTAAATGACGTAAGATATTAAACTCTTGTTTTCTAGGGAAATAAATAAAAATTAAGTGAGTTTTTGCTTAAAACAAGCAAAATTATCTGCCAATGGGGTGAGAAAAATAACCTTGTTTATGTTTCAATTAACATTATCTTTCTGACCCCATTGGCAGATAATTTAGCTTTTTTAAGCAAAAACTCACTTAATTTTTATTCATTCCCCCAGAAAACAAGACTTAATATCTAATGTCATTTTACTCATCTAGTAAATGCTTCTTGATTTAAGAATTTTTATATATTTGGACTGGAAACAAGACAAAATATTGAGTAAAAAAAAGCATTTTTTGCAGTGTGTACACTTTTTCATTGTATGCTTGAAATAAATAAAAAAGAATTAAAAAAATATATATTTGATCACAGCTGGGATTTGAACCTTGTCCACTGTAAAAAAAATATTTTCATGATTTGTTATCACAACATTTGATCTTTTGTCAAATCAACTTCTATAATTAATTTGGTTCACATAACACAATATTTTGAGTTTCTATTTATTAAACCAATCTCCTTTGTTGTATTAACTCAAAATTATGAGTTCGTTGGAATTAAAAATTTAATGCAACAAGGCAACTTACCTTTTTAAGATAAACCAACAATACTTTTATTGGTACAAGGCATCATTGGAAAGATGTTTATCACAGCTAGATGAATTAAAACACATGCTGTGTGTATAATAATTAATCAGCGTCTGGACCTGGCACACGTGTGACGAACGCTCTCTTTAATTGCACATCACTCTATATTGGAAATATATTGTTCTTCATTAATGCCTTAAAATACAACATTTGGTTTTTGGTCACTTTTACATTTCTAATTGTAAACAGTCGACATGTTGCATCGTTTACAACAGAATTTGACCACATTAAAACATTAGAACAAATGAGTGAAGCTGTTTTTAGACATTTCTCATTTATTAAATTACATTTTTAAAATGTTTTTGTAAGTCTATTCTGCGCACCAAGACTGCATTTATTTGGCATAGTAATAACAGTATATTATTGTAATTTAGAATAACTTGTTTTTGTTTGAATATATTTTAAATATAATTTATTCCTGTGATGTCAAAGTTGTATTTTCAGCATCATTAATCCAGTATTCAGTGTCACATGATCCTTCAGAAATCACTATAATATGATGATTTGATGCTCAAGAAACATTTATGATTATTATCAGTGTTGAAAACAGTTATGCTGATTAATACTTTTGTGCATTTTAGGATAAATAGAAAGTTCTCAAGAACAGCATTTATTTGAAATAGAAATTATAAATGTATGTAATGTCACGTTTGATCAATGCATCATTGCTGAATAAATGTATACATTTCTTAAAAAAAAAAAACTAAACAAAAGATTATTGTCCTTAAACTTTTAAATGGTAACATATAGTTATTTTCATGTTTATTTCATATTGTATATGTTTACATTTTACTGATCGAGTCTATTTCATAAAACCCACGTTAAATATGAGTTATTTTTAGTAGTTTTTTCTACCTGCATATGCATATTGTATATAGTTTATTTTCATGGTTACACTTTTTTTTAAACGTGTCTTGTAATTCTACTAATACTAATCTAGTAATTTACTGCTTATGATTAGGGTTGAGGTTTAGGGTTAGTTGTATGTAATTATGCATAATTTACTGTTAGTACTATGGTAAACACACGTAACATATGTAACAAGGACACTGTAAAATAAAGTCTTACCAAATTTCTAACAAAAGTATTTGAACATATTTAAAGTGTAATTAGTTGCAGTTCCGTGTTCCGCCGGCAGGCGCCGCTGCTTCTCACGCAAACTCGCGCACGGCGCTGAGGGCTGGAAGTGGGAGGCGCTTGTGTGAGTAAAGTATCAGCTGGGAGAGACCAGAGCAGGGGCAGCATTCACTCGCGTCTCTCTCTGTGTGCGGACAGCATCTATCAACTCAGCACAGCGCACAAAGAAGGAGAAAGACACCTGCTACTGATGCGAGACCACACCACACACTTTACAGCGCCATGAGATGAACCAACGGCCAGCGCGTGAGGAAAAAGCATCTGAGAAACACGGACGGACGCCTGGCATCACTGGGCAACTCGATCTGGAGGTGAGGCTGGAGATGATCATCATGATGATGATGGTGATGATGGTGGTGTCGTGGATGGCAACTGTACATTATTATTGCATGGAGATCTAGTGTGTCACGTGCGTGTTCTGATGGCAGATTGACACATGCCACTGGCGCGCGCTCGGTGAAGGTGTTTGTGTGCGCCATCCTCTTCTCCTGGATGTGGGAAAAACTTCCTGGTGGGATTTATAGGAACCGCTGGATTGGGTCACTTGGACAACATGTCCTGGATACTCCAAATACTTGTGATTTGCTATTTGGCCGAGACCCTGGAGAGTACCTTTCAGTGAACCGAAACTCCGTGGTTGCTTCTCCAAACCTATAGACTGCATTTTATTGTCAATATATCTTAATTAAAATAGTCAAATGTAGACAGATCATTAGGTTTGGAGACGCAACCATTGACCACCCGTTTTAGGTGTTTGTTTACAGCAGGGCTTGTCAGTATATATATTACTTAATCAAGCATTATTGCATTTTGATAAATCAGTATTGATATACATTTAGTTAATTGAAGAAAAACCCGCAGATCATTGTCCTGGGTTTATCTTTTCACTATACTGTAGTTTGACAGTAGATATTTATGTTTGTTTAATGATGGTTTGACACTAAATGATAAACCTAAGCAGCCAAATTACACACACACACACACACACACACACACACACACACACGCACACGCACACGCACACACACACTTAAACATATTTTTTAAAATGAATAAAGATATGGACTGAAATGCAAAAATATGTTTTGCCCATCAGCCCAAGGAACTCCTACAGAACCTTTTGTTTGTGCGTTGCAAACCCTTGGATAAGAGTTCTCACTAAACTCTGCAGGAAAGTAGATCTTTTCCAGTGGACCGATTTGAGTTTTTCCCTTATGCATGTCCTTATTTATTGGTACAATATCATAAGGGAGGCTGTTACAGTAAGAAGATTTTGTTGAACCCGTAGGCTTTTGTGCATACAGAAACATGTTCAGATGATTTTGTTGTTGTTGTTGCAGTTAAGTATAAAAATGTAATCTGAATTTACCCCTCCCAGGCATTATGGGACTATTACAGATAGTGAAACCGAGTGCATGTGCAGGTGAAACAGCAGCGCATCTCTGTGCATTTGTGAGTGTATTCAGTGTTATCTCTGAGGTCAGCTGTCTCTCAGTATAAACGTATTTCACACGTCACGACACGCA
>CM070829.1:1579618-1639618 GCA_036326025.1 Chrosomus eos
TCCAGTAGATTGGAGATGTCTGAGTAAATGCTTGCTCTGTGAATAGTTGTGTTCTTCTGCACTGTGCGAGCGAGTGTTGTGCTGCTGGTTATATCGGTCCACCATTCTCCCGTCAAAATCAATATGTTTTTGAAATCAAGAACAAAAGAATAAGAGTTTTTTTCCTTTGAAAGCCAGGGCTAATATGTTTTCAGAATCGAATATTTGAGCAGGGATGAATTTCTGCAGCTTTGCAAAGCCTGAGATGACAAAAAGAAGAGACTGTTTTTGTAGAAAAGCTAGGCGTTTTTAATATTTTCAGGTGCAGCTTCTGGGGATGTTATTATGAGTGGAGAGGAGCGTATAGGAAGGCTGATACAGGTGAGGTTACGGTTATACCGCTGAATGGATTTCATTTCGGATTGAGTGCATGATTGCTTGATTTCTCGAGAGCCGAGGACCCGGCGCTTCGTTGCATAATTTCCCTCATCTTTTAGCGTGGCTGTCTTCTGTGATGCATTATCTCTCGTGACCTCAGGCGAACCGCCGGGAAAATGTAGGTTAATGTTTATATAAAACAATCTGGGCAGCAGTTCTGTGTCAGCCATGTTCTTAATATACAAAACAGGCATGCAGAAGTTGATATTGATCATGCTGTGTTTATGCTGAACGTTGTACAGACTTGAGAGAGCAGTGTTTGATTTGTTTTGCGTGTCATCAGTCTGTTTAAGGTTGTGAATATAGTCCTGAAAGCAGTTCCTAATTTAGAAGATCTAGTCTGTGCTGCTGTCTTGTAGGCAACGTCTGTCCTGTGTGTCATCCGTCACATTATTTTCATCTTGCGCTGCCAAGGCAAACTCTTTATTAATTAGTTGGGCTTGAGGTGTTTGTGCGTTGATAAATCACCTGTCTGCGCTGAATGCTGTGCTTCAAATCTGCTAATGCCGCTAAACCAAATGACAAAAGGCTTGTCAAATAATGACTAGATGCAAATGATGTTGAATTTTGTGGCCGGTTACGGTGAAGAGAAAGTTGTTTTTGTAGGTTCATCTATAGCGAGTTTGCATCCATGATATTAAACCTTATTAAGTCAAGGTCATGTAAATGCCTTAAATGTTTTTTCTGCTATCAGGGGAAGGTCAGAAATGTTTAAAGGATAAAATGTCCTCACTATACCTGACAGATTTCATTGAAACAGTGTCCTGAGAATCGCACCTGTCTTTCTGACAGATTTACTCGATAAATGGCAACCAGAAGGACGTAGCTTGTGCTTTTTCTTTTTTAAGCCACATTTTTTTTTACATTTTTTACATTTAATAAGCTGATTTTTTTTCTCTCTACATTTTGTTTTAGAGGTCTCCTACGATAGGTTTACATGCGTCCAACCCCTCCTTTCCACGAGTCTACTCTGCTCTGATTGGTCGATGATGACCCAGTCTGTTGTGATTGGTCTACCGCTAATGATTGCGTCGGTTTTCGTATCAATTCCAGTGCAAGTCCTCATCGTCTTCTCGACATGTCACACACACTAAACTCCTCCAGTCTCGGCTTACGCTAGTGTTTGAGTGTCGACGTAGACGTCGTTCGTCGGACCGCCGATGAACACCTTAGACTGCGTGATGCTGACGACTCGTTCCAGATGTTCAGAATCCATTCTTTCTTTTAGGAGACAATAAATGTATTTGTTGTGGACTTTGATCTTTAAAGCTTTGCAGACATTTTAAACAGCTATAATACACACTGCGTGAAAGGTAATATTCGAAAAAGCATAATGGGGCACTTTAAGATACCAGCGTTTATTTATTTTATTTTTTGCACATGTAAACGTCTTCAGTGTGCCGTCTGCTTTCTCAACCTGAATAAAAAAAACTTAAATAAAAAGCTTTTACATTTTAAACTTTAAAGTGCTGTATCAAACAAACACTAATGCTAAATATGGTTATAGGACTTCCAGCTACCCGGCTGACTGTAGAAATGTGAACTCGACTGGACTCACCCCGATGTTAAATAACCACAAGTGTCATGCTATTTTAAATTTATTTACAGTGCAGGGTAGATCTCTGATTATATGTAATCTGGATTATGTATAGATTCCAATTTTTTAAGTATCAGATTACAGCTATTTTTATTGATTGTGTTTCACAACATGTGTTTTTTTTTTTTTAAATAATGTATTTTAAATTTGACATTTTTATATTACATTAATAATTTGATCAATTTACGAAACCCTAACGTTATATATAATGTTTAATTTAACTTTAATTTGTTCATAACAAGAAATATAATTCATTTTCTTTCTCTGTATATTTTTTATCAATATGGTTCAAAAGATTATTCTATTCAAATCAATGTGAGAAATGAGTTAAGTCAAAAGTAATCTAAAAGTAGTAATAGAGTATATAACTAGTTTAATTTAAATTTTCATCATGTAATTTGAAATCAGTAATGGAATTTGTAAATAATTTTCCCAGCACTTATTCAAATTATTTTTGGAGAGCGACACCAATTGTGAAATATGAAACCATTTTTACTCTTCAAAAATGCTTTTCTTACTCAGTATTTTTGTCTTGTTTCCAGTCCAAATATCTAACATTTCTTAAATCAAGAAGCATTTACTAGATGAGTAAAATGACATAAGATATGATGTCTTGTTTTCTGGGGGAATGAATCAAAATTAAGTGAGTTTTTGCTTAAAAAAAGCTAAATTATCTGCCAATGGGGTCAGAAAAATAATGTTAATTTAAATAGAAACAAGGTTATTTTTCTCACCCCATTGGCAGATCATTTTGCTTGTAACTCACTTAATTTTTATTTATTTCCCCAGAAAACAAGACTTAATATCTTATGTCATTTTACTACTTTAGTAAATGCATCTTGACTTAAGAAATGTTTGATATTTGCAGCATGTGAATGAGTTCTATATATAGACATGTGACTATATACATGTGAATGACTTCTATAGACATGTGACTATATACATATGTGAATGAGTTCTGCCACAGATTTCAACTTTCTTGTACTACAATAAAATTGCAACCTTTTTTGCCGTTAAAAGTTGCATGTAAAAATGGTTAAAAAGTCTGAGGTGACGCATTCCCCCTTCAGTTTCATTCATCCAATTGATTCAGTCAGAACAAGAAGCGTCTAGCTTGATGCCATTAATGCCATGCTTGAACTTTGGCACTGTGTGTGAATGGAGAGCCGCAGGAGCGTGCAAATATGCAGCAGGACTGAGGCCATATAAAGACTGAACCCATGAGGATGCGCTGGCAGTCCTAACCGGGCTAAAACCTACAGATGAGACACAAACCCAACTCTAACTGCTGACAAGACCAATGCAAGCCCTCAATCGGCTGCACAGAGACGTCAAATTAGCCAGAGACCACGTTAGACTGCCTCATATTTTGTGGACCTAAAGGATAATTCGGGTATTTAGCACTTTGAGTCTATTTTCTAGTGTGTTTTGGATGAGCTAGAGTGGTGGACACAGAAATGTTGACGATGGGTCCTGTCTCGACTTTTTGACTCTTTTAGAATCGCCTCTGAGCGCTTCAGAGTGGCTGTCTATGGGCATGCACAAACATGTGCTTAAAACAACCCAACGTTCGTTTTCAAAACTGTGACTCTCACCGAGTGGTTAGTGGTGTTCGTTGATGATCCAAAACAAGTAGCGTAGCGAAATACAGTTTCTGTCGTGTTTTATTTGGTATTTTGTAAAATTGCATTGATGTCTGTTGGAGGACTCGTTGCTCGCTGATATTACTGCGCTAGCGGAGTGTGCTAACGCTTCAGACTCAAATATCCAGCAGGAAGTTTATACGCGGTTGTGATGTATCTGAGAAAATAGTTCCACTATAGCAAATAACACGGATTGAAATCATACATTGCGCCGATATATTTGTTTTTAATCATCAGCGAACACCACTAACCACTCGGTGAGTGTCACAGTTTTGAAAACGAACGTTGGGTTGTTTTAAGCACATGTTTGTGCATGCCCATAGACAGCCACTCTGAAGCGCTCAGAGGCGATTCAAAAATTGTGTGTCCACCACTCTAGCTCATCCAAAACACACTAGAAAATAGACTCAAAGTGCTAAATTCCGGAATTCTCCTTTAACCCAGTTGGGAATCCATGCCTGAGTGAATGTCAGAGTCTGTGATGAGAATTAGTATGCAGAATATTCATCTCAGAGCCAGAGCAAATGGAGTAATATACTTGCTAATGTAGAGGGCAAAGGGCCTTAAGTGAACTGCACAGTTTCTGAGCTCTTAAGAGGCCGTACGAGTCATTAGAGACCGCCGTCCGCTATCCATACCCCGCGCAAGCCGTCACCTTCAACCCCGCCGATTCCCGCTCTCTTCTCCCTCCTTCTGTTTAAAACGGGATTTTGCCGGAGAACTCGGCGTGGTCGTGTTGCGTTCGGTGATCGTAAAGTGCTTTTAACAGCGTCAGATCCCCGATGAACTCTGAAATCAAATTCTACATTCATAGACATTAGCGACGGCACGAAACAGCATTTGCGTTTCAGTTTAAAAGTGGCACAGCATTTAGCGTCTGTAATGTGACATTTCTGGAGGAAAGTCATATTTAATGGGAAATAATGTAGCGTGGGATTTCATCGTATCCTTTGGGATTTGATACTAGTGGTGTTTGCTTAGTATCGGCTGCTGTTGATCTCTCAGTGTTATGGATTTGAATAAACTAATCTTGAGTATAAAACTTGCCATGTAACTCTTCCCACAGACATGAATAAAGCCTCAAATCATGTCGTTTGTTGAGAAGAGATGTGCTGTTTTAATATCTAAGTGCTGTTTTAATATCTAAGTGCTGTTTTAATATCTAAGTGCTGTTTTAATATCTAAGTGCTGTTTTAATATCTAAGTGCTGTTTTAATATCTAAGTGCTGTTTTCGTCAAGTGGATGATTATAATCCCTCCGCTTAATTTTTGATGAAAGATTATGAAACTGTCACACTTTAAATTTAACTTTTTAAATATGTATTTCGCTTGTTTTTTTTGTTTGTTGGAAATATTACTCAGATTCATACTTACTATTATAAGTTATGTAAACTTACTGGTTGTAGTACATTTGTTTAATTTACTTAATAATTTATGAATATTATTCTTAAGTAAATTAAAATCATATATATATATCAGCCATTAAAGATATATACTTCTTTCTTTCTTTCTTTCTTTCTTTCTTTCTTTCTTTCTTCTTTTCTTTCTTTCTTTCTTTCTCTTTCTTTCTTTCTTTCTTTCTTTCTTTCTTTGAAAGAAATTAATAATTTTATTCAGCAAGGATGTTAAATTTATAAAAGGTGATGGTAAAGATTTATATTGTTAGAAATTATTGTTATATTGTTATTGTTTATTTTGAATAAATTCTATAAAGCAACACAACTATTTCCAACATTGATAATAACTGAGCATCTAATCATCATATTATAGTGATTTCTGAAGGATCATGTGACACTGAAGACTGGAGTAATGATGATGAAAATACAGCTTTGATCACAGGAATAAATTACATTTTAAAGTATAATAAAGTTGAAACCTATTATTGTAAATATTTCACAATATAACTTTTTTTTCTGTATTTTTGATCAAAATAAATGCAGTATTGATGAGCACGAGACTTCAAAAACATAAAAAATAAGTTTCCAAACTTTTTACCGGTACTGTATATGATTTTTACTCACTTTAATTTAATTTACTTTATATATTTAGTTAGGTATATATTGTGTCATGCTAAAAAAAACTTTTTTTAAAAGCCTTTGACAGAAAGAATTTTCTTTAGATTAAAATGCATTATGATCCATAACCACTTACGTATATCTGTGGTCATTTTTATTTCAGATTGTATTGTAACACACGCTAGCAATTGCACTCTTTTTTTTCCCCTAAAAATCACAAGTTTATTCCCTACATTGAGACATATGACTTCATGGCAAAATCAGAACTGTGTGTTTGCTTAAAAATCCACTCATAGGTGAATTAAAGCAGTTGTACAGTTCACTGACCAGTGAATCGTGCTAATCGAAGCCTGTAGTCTCCAGTCGGGTGTAGATTAACCCAACCTGCTCTAAAATCCCACTTATTAACATTACGTCCTCTATTTGCATTCTATCACCTACCCATTATCGAGTATAATTTCTTCTCTAAATGTTTCAGATGGAAACAAATGGAAGTATGCGGTACTGTGGGACGTTGTGTGCTGGGGCATTATGTAATAATTTATTTGCTGGGTAAATAATTGAATCTGCCTTGAAGGATAGCGGCTCTATCTAGGGCATTAGAGAGAGTTCAGGTGTAAAACTGTGCAGATGATTTATGATTTTCCTAGATGCACTCGGCCTCTGTGGAGCTGAGAACTAGCCACTAAATACTGCTCATACCGGACATTAACTATAGTTTAATATCAGCCTGTTTAACTAAACCTGCTGTGGTTATGAATGATGTAATTATGAAACTGAGTGAACTGGACTTGCCTTAAAGGGACTGTCAGTGTGTGAGTATTTTTAGAACAAAAGTTGTATAAAAGCTGTGTAAAATTGGACATGTTTTTCATTATTCACTATAATTGACATCATTTTGTCTCTCTCTGCGGCTTGAAGAGACACTTTCAGGGAGTTAAAGGGTTAGATCAACCAGAAATGAAAATGTTGTCCTCATTTATGAACTCTGATGTTGTTCCAAAACTCTATATTTTCTTTCTTCTTTGGCACACAAAATATTTTTTTTTGTAAAATTTCCAAGTGACTCTTTTCTATGCAAATGTGGAAATTGAATCACAGTGTTGAGCTAAAAAAAAGGAGCAAATTTACATGATAGCTTTATGTGAGGGAAAAGACCAAAATGTAAGTTATTATTTGCTAAATATTAGGGCTGTGCAGCCCCCTAATACTCGACTAACGTTAAATGTATATAAAAGTGTGATTAGTCGACAAATGGCTTAATTAAACGACTATTAATCAACTAGAAAAGTCCTTCTAAAAGCAGTCCTACTAAACATCCACCATAGCGCTCATATCTTGCATGACCATATGGCTTCAGAAAGCTTTTAATATACTACAGTTCTTGTGGATTATCCCCAGAGGTGGAAAGTAACGAATTACATTTACTCGCGTTACTGTAATTGAGTAGTTTTTTTGTGTACTTCTACTTTTTTAAGTAGTTTTTAAAATCTGTAATTTTACTTTTACTTAAGTATGTTTTGTTTGAAGTATTGTAATTCGCTACATTTTAAAACATATCCGTTACTGAGTAAAAAAAAAAAAAAAAAAAGCTTTGGGTGAACATCGCGCTCCGGAAACTACAGCATTGATTGATTGAAGGGCGGGAGAACAGACGCGCTAAAATCACAAAACAATATGGAGAAGGTGACGGACAAGACAGACAGTGATGCGGACCCAACTGACAGACAGAGATGCAGACCCACCCAGCTGAACGTGAAATGCTGTCAAAATCTCACTCGCACACATACCGGTATGTGAAGCCCTGGTCAGGGAATAGCCTTGCAGATGTCACGTAAAACACGCAAACTGGTAGATGTATGGATGAATAAATCGATTCATTGTACAGTAAAGCTGTACAATAAATAAAATCGCGACATGATCTGTGAATATTAAAGCACAAAAGACTGCTATGCAGCTATATAATCTGCTAGTTCTGCGTGTCTCTGTGTGAGCTGTGCAGTTTCGTCTACTTACTACATACTCAAGTACGCGACGCCGCTCATGGTGTTTTGCAGCATCGCACACACAATAGTAGCCTAGCCTACATGGATACATGAACATTTCCATGAACATCGCCTAATAAGCATTTTCATAATTTTATTTGAATGGAAAAAAACATTGTCAAATACACTCTGAAACAGGACTTAACCCGTCAAAATAAAAGTTCGGTTTTATTAGCAGAAATTATCACAGATATAGGCCTACAGTATTACTATTTTAGGCCTACAATAGAATGTACTTCTCATAATAATATTAACATTAACAGAATAAACAACAACAATGACAATAATAAGGAATATATATTGTTTGTGCATGGTTTGAGTACATCTGTTTTGCAGCACTTTGCCAAAAACTAAAATGATAAAACACCTTTGCTAAACTTTTATTTGATTACCACCGTTTTTGATAAATCTATATTTGTATTAAATCATAAAAAAGAAAAAAATTCTGAATAAAAAACATTTCATAGAACTCAATTGTTTTTAAACATTAAAGGATTAGTTCACTTTTAACAAAAACTTTTGCTGATAGTTTACTCACCCCCATGTCATCCAAGATGTCCATGTCTTTCTTTCTTCAGTCGAAAAGAAATTAAGGTTTTTGATGAAAACATTCTAGGATTTATCTCCATATAATGGACTTCAATGGGACCCAAAACAGTTTCAGTGCCGCTTCAAATGGCTTTAAACGACACCAGACGATGCATAAGGGTCTTATCTTGCGAACTCGTTCATCATAATGAACGAGTCTTTTTTCGAGTCATTTCGTTCATTTAACAAACAAAATGACTCGAAAAAAGACTCGTTCATTTTGATGAACGAGTTCGAACAGGAGAGTCACGACCGCGCATTACGGAACAGAGTAAGGCATAAAACTTACAGTTTTTTTATTTATTTTAGGAATGACGGATCGTTTCGCAAGATAAGACCCTTATGCATCGTCTCGTGTCGTTTAAAGCCCTTTGAAGCTGCACTGAAACTGTTATTTGGACCTTGAACCGTTTGGCACCCAGTGTATTACATTATATGGAGAAAAATCCTGGAATGTTTTCATCAAAAACCTTAATTTCTTTTCGACTGAAGAAAGAAAGACATGGACATCTTGGATGACATGGGGGTGAGTAAACTATCAGCAAAAGTTTTTTTAAAAGTGAACTAATCCTTTAATAAGTTATTAATGATATAATAAGTTGTTCATCTAATTCCTAATCAATTATTAAAATTAGTTGATTAGATATGTTTTATTGAACAAATGTTTCAATTATTTAACTGTTAATTTAACTGATGGGAATAATAACCATAATTTAACAATACAATATAAACCGTGATATTTTCTGAGACGGTTATGTGAAACTCTCATAGGTTACAGCCCTTCAAAGGAGATTCCCCCACCCCACCCCCGCTGTTAAAGTTACTCAGTAACTTTTACTCTGAGTACATTTTAAATGAGCTACTTTTTACTTTTACTCGAGTAGATTTTTAGACCGGTACTTTTACTTGTAATTAAGTAAAATTTTATTAAAGTAATAGTACTTTTACTTGAGTAGAAAATTTTAGTACTCTTTCCACCTCTGATTATCCCATAACTTTATGGACTTATTGGATGCTTTATATGAATGAATGAATGAATGAAGCTTTATTATTGTGTCATGCGTATGATTACGGCCAGCCTGCAATGGCTTACAACATTAGTATACAAAAATAAAAAGATTAACATACAAGATAGACCGGTCCAGAGTACATCGAATACATTGCTCCCAAATAAAGACTAGCATTAAACATGAAATAATAATAGTAATAGTACATATGTATTCAGATACTTGTATGTAATTATATACACATGTATTCTCATTTATTCAAATAACACTCATATAAAGCCATGATCCTACCGGAACAGAATTAATCTAATTAAACAAACTAGCTTGCCTTCTTTTCCAGGCCTTTGAAACAACGTTTGCAAACTTAAATACATCATAGACAAGCATAATAATTTTTGATCATCAGCAAACCAAAATATTTCAGAAATTTGTCGTGTAACTTCCAGAAACAAAGATGCTCTTCTTTGTCATTTTCGGTAACCCCTAATTTGTTTATTACAATTTTAAATCGTAAAAATAACAATTTAATAGGGGTGTAACAATATATCGTGTCACAATATATCGCAATACAAAAATGCAACAATATGTATCGTGGATAGTGACAATATGTATCGTGGATAGTGACAATATGTATCGTGGATAGTGACAATATGTATCGTGGATAGTTCACCCAAAATAAAAATTACTGTGCTTGAAAAAAATTCAAGTTTACAGAGTTTAAGTGTCAGTATACTATGTATAATGTTGAATTTAATATATAATATTGCAATGAGATATAATATTTGTGGGTCCTCCTGATAATGATGTTACCAGTAAAAAGTGGCCTAACGTTACATTATTTAAAATATATCTAGTCAGTGACAGAGTGCAATAATATTCTTCTATTTTCAGCTTCAGAATCATGAGTATTGTTATATCTGGTTATATCACACACACACACACACACACACACACACACACACACACACACACACACACACACACACTGTAGCATAAAATTTAGCATAAAATTTAGCATTTTAATCAACAGTACAATTTTTGTTATCCTTTTATCATATGTTTTGGAGTGTCGCAATAATATTGTATCGTTATATGTATGGAATCGTGACATGAGGGTATCGTTACACTCCTACAATTTAATGATAACATTTTTACTCTTTTACTATATTTTTGATCAAATAAATGTAGTCTAGGTGAGTGTAAGAGACTTATTTAAAAAAAAATATTCAAAATGTTTTACCAACAATTTCATTTGCAGAATTTAAATTTTTGGTTAATACATTGCAAATATTATTTGATGTTGTCCTCCATAAATGCCAGTCCTGCAGTTTTTGCATGTTTCTGTGTAATCGTCAGGGGAAATGATTACAGGAACGAGGGTTTCTGACTCAATCGTACAGACACATGCCATTAAAGACTCTTCATCACGTTCATCAGAAGCAATCAGCGCACCTCAGAAGAGATGTGATCGTATTCATGTCTCTCATATCCATTTATCCAGTGATGGAATTATTTGCTTCAGGCGGTTTCTTTCTTCCGGAAGTTTAGTTGGAGTGCAGCGGTGTGTTTTTAGGGACAGAGACATCGTGCACGCTCACACTGCGAGGCGCTCTTACACTCAAAAAAATAAGCTGTTGAACCAACTTAATTAAATTAAAGGATTAGTTCACTTTTTTTTTTTATTTCCATATAATGGACTTCAATGGGACCCAAACGGTTCAAGGTCCAAATGACAGTTTCAGTGCAGCTTCAAAGGGCTTTAAACGACACCAGACGATGAATAAGGGTCTTATCTAGCCAAACCATCGCTCATTTCAAAAATACATAAAACAGTTTAAGTTTTATAAGCACAAATGCTCGCCTTGCTCTGTTCTGTGATGCGCGTTCATGATGTTCGTTTGTGACCTTTACAATGTAATTGCGTATTACGTGACGTCACATGAACGCGCATCACAGAACAGAGCAAGGCGAGCATTTGTGCTTATAAAACTTAAACTGTTTTATGTATTTTTGAAATGAGCGATGGTTTGGCTAGATAAGACCCTTATTCATCGTCTGGTGTCGTTTAAAGCCCTTTGAAGCTGCACTGAAACTGTCATTTGGACCTTGAACCGTTTGGGTCCCATTGAAGTCCATTATATGGAGAAAAATACTGGAATGTTTTCATCAAAAACCTTCATTTCTTTTCGACTGAAGAAAGAAAGACATGGACATCTTGGATGACATGGGGGTGAGTAAATTATCAGCAAAAGTTTTTTTTAAAGTGAACTAATCCTTTAAAGGTGCATTGCGCAACATTTCATGTTAAAAATACCCGTTTTTTAACCCATACATGCGTAAACAATTGCCTGATGGGCTGAATGAGCCCTTCTCTGATCACTGAGATTGCCTCTATAGTCCTGTACAGTAAAATAAATAAGAGGGATTCGGGCTCGAATCTGAGACTGGGCGTGACGTCATGCGCGTTCACGCTCACCAGGCGATGTCTCGGAGGTTTGTTATTGTTAGCCGCCATTCTCCGTATCAGCGAAGACAACTCGAGCGACAAAACTTTAGTCAACTTTCCACAAAAGTAGAAGATGGATTCAAAGAGACCGGCTTGTAGTTCATTCCAAACCCCAACGCAAACTCCACGTAAGACAAAGAAAAGAAAACTTTTGTCTAGTTATTGACCAAAAGGGCCAAATTGGAGTCAGGCGTCGGAATAAGACGAGACGAGAGTCAGCATCGGGAAGGCTTTCAACAAATGGATAGATCTCCGGTCTGCTCTAGGGCTCAAACGGGATCCTCAGTTGGCTGTTTTCTTGATAAAACGGTAAGATATACCCCAGTCTCTAATGTCTGATGCGGCAAATCTATGACAACAAATGACGATGCGTAAAATGTGTAATGCTTTAGCCTAAGCTAGATAAATGTACAATCAGATTCAGAATTGATTTGACTAACGTTACCATTGTCAGTGAACAGGTTCATAAACTAGGAATTGTCTTCGGAAGAATAGTACAGCATGAAACATAAAACATGTCCCATAAAAGATGCTAACTATGTTTTTGTGTATAGCCTACCGGTAGCCTTGTGTTCTTTGCTAACGTCCTTTGCCTGCGCTCTGCTCTTCTATCTTCTTCCATCATATTACTTCAGACTTACCACCATAGTCTTTAAACGCCGCCGTTCGTACTCCGTTATTAAGGTCCCGGTAGGCAGAACGGGAACATTGCGATGCTGGGTTGTTGTTGTTGTATGTGGCGCCGCCGTGCTCGCGTCACTCCCTTTACCCCTCGGTTTGCTGGCCACTGGCCACGGCAAACGCAACAGCAAACCGAGTTTGGGGGAGAGTAGTTCTTAGAACTGTTTAGAAGTGGACAGTTCCTATAACTAAGTTCCTATAACTACTTGTTATGAAAGCGGATATAGTGCCATTTGATTGTTTATTACCTTGAGACATTTGAGTGTACTTTGTTGAGCAACTGTGTATGGTATGATTATTATTTTAAGCTTTTACAAATTAATAACTTAATTGTTCATGAACGTGTTTCCATAATAATACAATCATAATTGGATACAGTAAACGCAATAAAACAGTTCAACATGGAGATAGATGGAAACAAAAACTGAAGTTTTCTTCTACCCCCGTTTTCCCCTCACATACAAGTGTGTAATTTACTCAAATGCCTTTCCTTTCATATATTTAAAATGACTTGCAGATTTATAACTTTATAACCTCTGAAGACATTATGACTGTAAACAAAAGATTTGTGCGGCTGATGCTCCTTTGGTTATGAACAGCTCGTGCTCGTGCACACCTCTGGTTGCAGTTTCGCTTGTCGCCAAAGGGGGTGTAGTTCTGCAAAAACTCAGAGACCTGCGTTATGCACCTTTAAGGAAACCTTTTCCAGAAAATTGAATTAAAATTTTCCAACAAAATCTAATTTGTTTGAAATGATTTGTTGTAATCTTGCTGTATGAATTTAAATTCATTTAGTCGAGACTACTAAAATAATTCTGTCATTCCTACTAGATAAAGTTTTAAGTTACCTAGATTAAATTTTTGTCCTGCCTAAAATCACCAACATTATTATTTTACCTAATTTGACTCGTTACTTCCGATGATAGTAGCTACTAGCGTTCAATTTAATTAGAATAGCTTTTTACATAGACATGACTTATGCAGGTCTGTGAGTGAGGTTTAATAGTGTACACTATGTAGTCCACATTGTACACTACTATATAGTGTAAACTCAGTGCCACAGCCTAAACCCATCGTCACTCTTCTGCATAATGGTAACCACACAATTCAAAAACATTACAGAACGTCCTCTAAGTTTCTAACATAACTGAACAATAAATACTAACATTAACCAACAACATCTTTCCATTTACTGAAAAACACACAAAATAACTTTAATCCCTAAATTTACCCCCCTAATGCAGTCCCTTGCAAAGCATGCTGGGAACTACAGCTCCATTGCCCAGTTAGTTGTCAACAAAAATGATTCATGTAGTTTTCACACAAATTAATTAAGTAAACTTCAGTTTTAAATATATTAGGTTGATTGAACACAATTAAATTAAGTTGTGACAAAATATTAAACAATCGGGTTACTATTTTTAATTTATTAGGCAAAAATGAATATCATGAACGTTTATCAGGGTGTAACTAGACTAGGTTCAATGGGTTAGGTTCGAAAAATAATCAATAAAAAATGAAAAAAGAAATGTTGTAATCGGGACATAGAACAACTTTTTTTTTTCATTTTTTATTGATTATTGTTCTGATTAATCGAATAATCTAACGATTATTTTTTTTCCTCAGTTCATCTATTTTTTTTTTCCTGAATAGTTGATTAATCCTTTTGTTAAATTACTGATAAATAATAACCAATAATTGACCAATAAATAAATAAACCATAACTAATCTATGTATGAACCTTTACCTAATGATATTATCTATCACAAAAGAAAAGGTTTATGCAGTGCTTTATGATCACTTTTGGGGATTTGCAGCAGCGACTGCTTACAAGTGTGAATCCTGAAATTAAAGAGGCAGCTTGAACATGTTTTATGTGTGTATATATATGTATGATCAAACAGCTGAAGTCACAACCGCATTCTAACTAACCAAATCAAACATGACGGTGTCCATACAAACCGTTGAGGCGGCGAGTCCATCCATTAGATCATTTTAAAGCTGTTATTGGTAATAAAAATTAAATGTTTTGTAACACATAAAAATCTGAATGTAGTATGAACGCAGACAAATGAAGCCCCGGTAAGAAAGCACTGGCATGTTTTTTTCTGTAACAGAAGAGTTAATTTGCAAAAACAGATAAATCTATCCAATCTTTTTCATTTTCATATGCAACTGGGTTGTTTTAAGTAATAATAACTAATAAAATACAGGTAACTTATAAAATTAAAGTTCATTGAAAGTAATTTTATATATATATTTTGCGCCAATTCGGACCCGACTCCTCCACACACACTTGAGCTACAGGCTGATAGAGTAGTGGACAGTCACGCTGTCATTCTTTCTATTACATTATGGTTGGCTCATAAATGTACAAATGATAACTCTATCTTAAAGTTAAAGTTATTTATCGCACAGACTGATTTTCCATATCATATACGACATATGTCCACTGTACAGTCCTGTATATATATATATATATATATATATATATATATATATATATATATATATATTTACACACTGTATAGATATAGATGCACACTCCCTGATGTTTGCAGTGCTGTGCTAGTTCGTTGTCCATGTTCCCTCGTGTTTCTTGTTTTGATGCCACATGCCTGTCTTGTTTTCCCCCACGGGGAGTTTTAGTTTGTAGTTTTGTTTTGTTTATTTATTTAATAAATATCCTATCTGCACTTGAATCCTCGCTTCACTTTTTGACCTTCCATGACAAAAATGTCCCCATTGAAACCCATTAAAACTGCAATGTTTAATCCCATTTAACTATAAAATTCTGCAATCTTTGTTAAGAGGCTTTCATTCTGTTGGCAAGGCTTCAAAAATAAAAATTTTACAATTTTTTTTTTTGTTTATCAGATGGTTCCATTTTTCCAGGTTTGGCCTATAAAGCAAATTTATAAAAAAGCTTTATTCCTGTTTTCTTTATACCACACGTGCTACTGTGGTAAAGACTGATTTTACGACTGATCATATACGACATATGTCCACTGTACAGCCCTGTATATATATTTGCACACTGTATAGATGTAGATGTAAACATATGTTAGATGTTGGTAGACATTGTAAACAGACTGTGGTCAAAAGTGAATATGGGACTTTTTTTTTTATATGTACAAGTAGAATAATTGCAACAAAAAGAAATAAAAGTGCAGATAAGGTTAGAAAGCAGGACACTTGTGTTGTCAGTCTGTCAATCAAGTCCGAAGCAATATGCAACCCATAGCAATGAGTTATGGCAATGACGTCCAGATATTGAACAATAAACAATAAATAAATGAATTTCGAGTGATTCGTGACAATAGTGAGCAACATGGAAGCTAGAACGAGTGTGAATCTCACCAGATTGGTTCTCATGCACCCATATTTGAGCTTTTGTGCTTAGCATATTTGATGTGAACTTTTGTAACGAATAACTGGAAAATTATTTATTTACTTATTTATTGGCATCGATGCAATCACATGTTGCTTTTTAGCTTCTTTTCCTTTTAAACTCGGTTGACAAACCCACATGAAGGAGCATTTTCCGTCCATAAACCGCACGACTCCTGAGTGACAGCTGATATTCAATAATTTGATTTGGGTCTTGCTTGGGGGTCATCCTAGCTCTATATAGACCCCTAAGGATCTCGACTCAATTTCAAAGTACTGTTTATATGCCAAAAAAGGTTCTAAATAAGGAGAAATATCTTGAATAATTGCATAATACTTTCATGTTGAACGTTTTATTTTTTTCTAGTGATAAAGTATTTTTACAAGCTGTTTAAATTATACAATTGAATCAAAATAAAAATTAAAACCAAACCCATAAAATCCATAGTAAATGTTATCCTGACTGCTGGGCTCTTGCTAACAGGCTCATAGTGCTGAACTGTTTCTTTAAATTGCAGATAGTACATTTGTTCCTGTTTATAACTAGTATTTATGACCCTTTTCACAACTGAATAATTTGATCATGGTACTTTGCTCTGATTTCCTTTTGTACCGAGTGGATTATGCAGCACTATTAACTGATGATAAATTTGGAAGTGTCACAGACAGTTTGTGCCTCCCAAATGTAGTTCAGTAGAAATTAGTTGCACAGTTGGAGAGAAGCACAATTGGAAAAAGTGAGATGATTCGGGTAGGGACCTCATTCTGGGGGTGTTACTATCACTGTCATGCTGTATTTGAATAATATGCTTTAGGAAATGATATGTTGCAGTCTTCATTTAGAAATGCAGCTGGTGGGGAGCACAATGATGAGGAAAAAATGACCAAATGTCCAGTGTTAGTAGTTGCTTTGAGGTTGTGTGTGTGACTTCAGGCATACTCGAACATAACTCGAACATAACTCGAGCATAAACATCGAACATAACCGGATAACTCGAGCATAATCGACATACTCGAGCATAAACTCGGCATGACATAACTCGAGCATAACTCGAGCAAACTCGAGCATAATACTAACTCGAGCATATCTCGAACATAACTCGAGCATATCTCGAACATAACACTCGAACATACAGTGATTGATGTGAAAGTAATATAATTTTCTCTCCTGACTCAGAGAAAAGAGAAATTTAGAACTAAGAAATGGGAAAAGCCTTTATCAAAAGATTATTGAAAATTATACAAAGCGAAATGTACAGTCAGTGTCCACAAAAAGCATTTGGATTTATGACACATATTAAAATATGAGAATCTCTTTGCTTTATATATCAAACAAAATAATGACATTTATTAAGGTCTGCACAAGCACACTTAGCAAAACTAAATTATTGAATGGTACTATTTTATATATATATATTTATATTTTGCTTGAAAAAGGTGCTTTTGTTAAATAAAGATTGAGAAGTGAAACTTTGTGTTTGTGAAACAATACTGGAACATTTTTATACTTAATGTGATGATCCGCACCAAAAATGACCAAAACACCAGCTGATTAAAAGAGACATTGAACAAAAATTATGTGGTGAGAAAATGTCTTGAATCATATTATATTATATTATATTAATTGGGGTTGGTAATATTTTAGATTCTTTTGCTCAGCAAGCCTGCATTTATTTGATCAAAAATACAGAAAAAATATATATTTTAAAATAACGGCTTTAGTCAAAGCTGTTTTTTCAGCATCATTACTCCACTCTTCAGTGTCACATGATCCTTCAGAAATCACTATTATATGATGATTTGATGATCAAGAACCATTTCTTCTTCGTATTATTATCATTGCTGAGAACAGATGTACCTATTATACACCTATTATGGCATTTCAAATGTTCCTAATATTGTTCTGGGAGTCCCCAACAACAGTTTTACATGCAATGACAAAAAAAAACACTTTTGTTGTCTTATAATATGCATTTATTTTTACCTGATTTGCTCACCGACTCCCTAATGATTCGTTCAACGACTCTATTTTCCAAACCCCTCCTTTGCGTGAGGCTAATCTGCGGTGATTGGTCAGATGACCCGGTCAGATGACCCAGTCAGTTGTGTTTGTAAAGCAACTGTCATTAAAATGACGTGAACACAGCACAAGGTTGGGTTATACTTGTGTGGTATAGTTGTAAATATAAACTCTAGCCACTGATTCTTCACACGCTCGTCTCTGGGCTGTGGAAAAAAGTCGCTTTTGATTCGCACTTCAGAACAGCGTCTTGTTGTCCACATGATGTTTTCAAGTTTTCTCTGGTAATTTTTCGTCTTGACGTCACAACGAAAAGGAAAATGACTCATTGGAAAAACGTTTCATTAAATTGACTCAGAGTCGTACAATAACTTTTTTTTTACGGTAAACTTTCATATATAAAACTTTGCAGGATGTTTTCGTTCACTTAGATCTGTGTTACACACTACATGAAAGGTAATTTTCTAAATTCCATAATGAGTATCCTTTCATATTTTTGTGGAAATATACACATACTAAATGGGCAACAGTATGTATGTATATACCTGAGGGTTTACTTTCAAAACCACTGGCATTAAAGCGGGCCGGTCCTTCACTCCCTCTGGGAAAGCTTTCCACAGGAACACGACTGCTGGGATTCAGACACACGAGCATCAGGTATTGATGTCGGGCGATGAGGTCTGGCTCACAGTCAGTGTTCCAGTTCATCCCAGATGTGTTCAGGTCTGGGTTTTGTGTGGGTCAGTCACGCCCCCCCCCCCCCCCCCCCCTCTTTGTGCTCGGGGGACATAAAAGCACCTTCTCCAAATGCTGTCCACGCTCCAGCCGAACCCCAGTGCGCACTAAACAAGCGGGCCAGACCCCTGAAATAGTGTGTTTCTGACATATCTCAGAATATTTCAGCGGTTTGCCTCGAGTATTAACGCAACATGGACCAAAGACAAAGGACAAAACAGGACGTGATGTGTCTAGTAGAGATGCACCGATTGATCGGCTGGTGACCGGAATCGGCCGGTTTTCACGTGAACGGCGATCGGCCGGACAGTCTGACATGTGGCGATTTTATGCTGGTCAAATGCGCTCTGGCACCGCATGATTAACATCAGCATCACACATGTAGAAAACCTTGTGGATTACGGCTGTTTCACACCGCAAGCGTGAGCAGCGCGTATTATTTCCGGCGTGCATGTTAATCACTGAGTGCGTTCACACCGGGAGCGGCGCATGATCAACAGTGAAGCGGGAGTTTCGGCACAGAGTCTATTTCTCCTGCGCTGCTCACGCTCAATTAAAGTGAAAGCACTTTTGATGGAGAAAATAAATATGATTTCACACAAAAAGTGCCCAAAATTTACAGAATTTGCATGCCTGGTGTGTTTTAACAAGAACTGGAGTAGGCTATGCTAGAAAAGAAAATGAATTTTCTTTTTGAAATGAACACATTTTTTAGTTGGATATTGGATGTGAACAGAAGGAAATGGTTCTTCATAACACTGCACTTTAGATGTGTGTGAATTTCCCACACCAGGAGTCATCTATATACATCTATTTTATAGTGATTACTGTCCAAAAAAGGTTCTATACAAAATATAAAATGTTGTACTAAAGAAAAGAGAGAAAATAAATATTAGTGTGTGTGTAAAGTGGTTAGAAAAAATGAAATTGGAATCGGCAGCTCAAACTCAATAAAAAAACAGAAATCGGCCTAGAAAATTGTAATCTGTGCATCTCTAGTCACTAGATGTCCCTAAAAAGACAGAATGCTCAGCGTTTCTGAAATTGGCCCCTATACCGTTAAATAGGGCACTATTTGAGGAGACAAATTTTTATAATGGTGTCCGAAATCATTGCGGACGTTAACAAGTGCACTCATTCAATCCCACAATGCACCGCAATAACGAATGTACAACGGATGTACAATCAACAGCCAGATGATACCCATAATGCACTGCGGCGGTCATGCCGAATGAATTCCCGCGTCTCGCAAGAAGATGGCGATCCAATGTGGCTACAGCGTAATATTTCTATTTAATTGACTATTAAATTGTTTAATTCAAGTTTATCAGTCCCTCCAGAAAAACGTGATTATGCGATCGCATGATTTAATGCATAATCAGCCAAAGTCCTCATATTTCCGCGGGGGCATTTTTTTCATAATCCCTGCGTTTTCGTTGCACAAAAGTCACATATATCTCAGCAGAAAGTTGATATCACTTAATGCGGATAAAAACGTGTGGATGGAAACATAGCTAGTGCTTATGTTTCCATCCACACGTTTTTATCCGCATTAAGTGATATAGAATGAAAAACTCCTTATGGAAACAGTAAAATTCGATTGAATTTCATGAATATCGACTCAAATGAAATGCGTTCGGTCTCATGGGATTTTATCTTGATGGATATACGGCTTATGCGATAAACGCTGATGGAAACGTTATTATGGCGCGATCCATTTTGTCTAGCAAAACTTTGTTCGCAAATGTTTGCTTGAATGTTGTGCGAAAATGAATGGAAACCCCTTAAAATGTCTCAAATCAATTCGATATACCAATTTGATGGCAAAACAGCATGTGACGTCATTACACACAGGTTTATATTCGCTTTAAAGCCGTTGGATGGAAACACACTTTCACCTTTGAGTTTTTTTTACCAAACTTCAGATAATTCCATTGACGAGTGGATGGAGACTTGGCTAGTGTGAATGCTAAGTCAACCAGGACTAAATGTATTATTTCTTTTTCCGGTTCGGACCAAAATAACCAAACTACAAGTGTGAACACACCCTTAGATTCAGTGTAAATGCTCGTGGATTACCAGTTCATTTTAAAACCCCTGCAAGTCCTTTATCCAGAAGATGTTGAGGCGAAACTCTCGTTATTAATGCTTTGCCTCTATCTCATGGTCTGTAATTGGTCTCTGGTGATTGCCAAGTCTTTTGGATTAAGAAATGTCATTAAAATTGATGTATTAGGCCTGGAAGCCGTTTTCTCTGTCAGATAGCTTTTTTTTTAATCAATTGATAATTACAAAGATGATTTATGACTTGACTTGGTGTTGACAGGTGAACAATAATTGCGACATGGAGATTTGAAAGCAGCATCTGTTACAGCTTAGAAGAAGATCTGTCACCGTTAGGAGTCGTCCTTCGTCTCGGACGGGTCGCAGAATAACGCTTTAGGAGGTTTAGATGCGAACGCGAGGATCCACGCAGAGCTAGTTCACGATCATGACTGTGTCCTGAGGAAAACACTTAACCCAAGACTGCTCCTGAGGGACTGCCATTGCAATTAATACACTGTAAATTACTCGTGTGGAAATGTGTGTGTGGAATTGTAACTAACCATCGGGACTCATGAATTGGCTTTACGAGCGCAGATTTTCTTTCTGGATGCCTCTATATTCCTTGAGCTAAAATTCAGAGCTATTGTTAGTTGTATAAAATATGAATAAATAATTAATAAATAAGACTATAATAACACATAATTATTTACATAGTATTTTGAAGTAGCTTTATATTTTCAGTTTTTATTTTATTTTAGCTGTGTGGCAGTGTAATTATTATTATTTATATACTATTTATTATTATTTTGAATTTGCTTTTATTTGAATAGTTTTTATTTTATTTTTAGTAATTTTGTTATGTGCCTCTGTCATTTTTTTTTTTGTAAATGTATTTATTTCAGTTAGTTGCCAAGTCAACATTTTTAATATTTTTTTTAAGCTATTTTCTTTTTTTAATATTTATATTTTATTTTGCATTTTTGGTTCACCCAATAACCTTTTAGTGAACAATTCTTTAAAGAACCATTTTTTTCTTTATGTAAAGGGCATTTTAAGCATTAAAATAAACTTTTTCCACTATATAAAGAACATTTTGTGGAATGAAAAGTTTCCATGGATGTTAAATGTTCTTTATGGAACCATTGATGGCAAAAAACATTCTTTACTTGTAAGTCAAGTCATCCTCATTTATATAGCAAAGTAGATTGTTTCAAAGCAGCTTTCAGAGATAAACATATAATTTAAGGTAACAGAGATTGGTTTGGTTTTATAGCGGTTCTTGAATAATGTTATTTCCAGATAAAGTTAGTTTTGATTGATTCTCTTCCGTTGAAATGATCATTTGTTATAGGGTACTTACTATAGAGTTAGGGTTTGGGGTTATCTACTTGTAATTATGCATAATTTACTGTTATTACTTTAGTAAGTACATTTAGTAACGTGTATCTACGCCACCTAAAAATAAAATGTTACCCATTTTGTTAGACAATTTTATTGGAGTGCAAGATGAGATGAGTCATCATTTTTAGCCAGTTTTCTTGGAAGAGAAAGACTTTGTGCATTGCGTATACTGATAATTTGGTCAACTTTAGTCATATATATGATGTCAAAGCTAATAAATAAATAAATCCTGCACTGCATAAGCATTACCTCGATCTGAAATAAATGATTATAAATGTTATATTTGAAGTCTGGGCACACTAACACATTTGGCTCTGTGTACATGCCAATAAATTAATTTCGTTTCTTCTCTGCAGAGGATAGTTTGAATATCTATTTTTTATACCCCTGTTCTGGCAGTATTCATAATTGAAGATAATCTACCATGCATTTTCTTTATTCGTTTAATTCCCCAGGGCCTTGACATAAAATGTCTGTTTCCTTGACAAAGTGCAAATGAACACCGGGAGCGAGACAGAAAAATCAGAATTGCGCAAGTAGAGCCAATGGGGACGTAAATGATCTTGAGTGATATAATGGATGTACATTTCTCATTCCATGACGAAGTAAACATTGGTCCGTCTCTTTATTGTGTGTAAATACAGGCGTTCAGGCGGAGGCGGAGGGGTCAGGAGATGTGCGGGAGGAGCGAATAGAAAAGCGGAGACCAGGGAATCATTCTGTCCCGACTCAATCTGATGAGATCCTCCTCTGTGTCTCTAAAAGCATTCGTTTAGACACTCTGATTGCATTCGGAATCCTATTAAGTTTATGTAATCGGGAAAAGAAAGGATTATTACTCCCAATCAGTATTTTGCTCCTTTTGTGTGCCTCGAGATTCACTTGATTTACTGTGTCATGACTTCATCTCGACGGCTTTGTCATTTGATTGCACCATGTGACTCTCGTGCAGGTTATATGCCATATTTATATGCCAGAAATGTTGACGTGTCTGCTCCATTAGGAGACGTCTGGTTATCATTACCTGGAAAGTGCTTGAAGTGCGTTTCTTTTTCTTCCATTTGGAGGGCAATGAAGTCCATGTTTGCTTTTAGCGCTGGATGATTGCACTTTTTAGGTCATCATTTTCTTCTGCTACAGTTGCTACGATGATGCTTTTGTTGATATGGCCATGTATCATTCATTACACAAAATAGCAGGTTTTTATCAAGTCTTAAAGGATTAGTTCACCTCAAAATGAAAATTTCCTAATAATTTACTCACCCCAATGCCATCCAAGATGTCCATGTCTTTCTTTCCTCAGTGGAAGAGAAAATACGTTTTTTGAGGAAAACTTTTCTGGATTTTTCTTCGAATAATGGACGTCAATGGGAACCAACGTTTTGAAGTCCAAATCAATGCAGTTTCAGAGATCTTGAAGATCTTCAACGGGCTGTGCTCGATCAGCTGAGGAAGAGTCTTATCTAGACATCCATAGCTCATTTAAAAAAAAAAAATATATATATATATATATACTTTTTAACTACAATTGTTGGGATTGAGCTGATCTGCATAACGCTGAAAGCTCTTGCTCGATGTCGCTCCACTGTTTACGACCGTGCGGAGGTTAGTTCAAATTGTATTGTATGTTTAATGACATATATTATGTCTGTGTGTCATATTATTGTTTAAAATGGTTCTTAAGTGTGCGTATCCTGTGTGTTTAAATCTTTTAAAACCTAAATGTTTTTTTTGAGCGTGAGCTTTCAGCGTGATGATGTAGTTCCCGGCGCGTTGCAGATCAGCTCAATCCCAACAATTGTAGTTTAAAAAGGATATATATATATCTTTTTTTTTGTTGTTGAAAAAGAGCTATGGTTTGGCTAGATAAGCCTTTTCCTCATCTGATCGAGCAGCCGCTGAAGATCTTCAAGATCTCTGAAACTGCATTGATTTGGACTTCAAAACGTTGGTGTCCATTGACGTCCATTATTCGAAGAAAAATCCAGAAATGTTTTCCTCAAAAAACTTATTTTCTCTTCCACTGAGGAAAGAAAGACATGGACATCTTGGATGGCATTGGGGTGAGTAAATTATTAGGAAATTTTCATTTTGAGGTGAACTAATCCTTTAAAGGCCGAAAACAAACTTTATGCTAGAATGCAAACACAAGTGTTTGGCAAATATATGGCAAATGCTTATGTTTTTTGCGATATTACCTTTCATGTAGTGTGGTTGTGAATGTAAATGGTCTGGAAAGTTTCAAAGATCGAAGTGCAGGATAAATGTGGCAATTACTGTAGGGCTGGTGGTCCGAATACCATTTTTTTTTTTTTAGCTTCGAAGATTTGGTAGTAATGAACATCGAATTTTTTCGAAGCTTCGGAATCTCTAAATGTCTGTCTGGCCATTTGCATTTTGATTATTTCGAGAACCGTTCATCCAAACGACTTCACAAGGGAGTGCGGTGTAGTATTTGGTGCAATATAGATAGACAGGCGAGACGCGACAAATTCAGAATTAGTAAACTTTTAATAAACTACAGAACAGCGCAAGCGGGAAGCGGCGTGCCTCACGCGAGCAGATGCTATGAGAACGGACACTGCACTAGTGATATATCACACACACACACACACACACACACACACACACACACACACACACACACACACACACACACACACACACACACACACACACACACACACACACAGGTCTGTTAATTCGAATATTCGGGTCCAGCCCTAAATAGCTGTTTATGTGCTTTATGTAATGTTGTTATGTTATGTACATAATGTTATGTAAACAAATGGAAACAAGAACGTTCAGACTGTGAACAAACACGTGTATTCTTTAACAAAGATTGTTTTAGTAACTCAGTATGTATTTTTAATGTTTAAATGGTGTAATATTTGAATTTGATTATGTACTCATCTAGGGCTGCAACTAACGATTATTTTGGTAATCGATTAATCGGACAATTACCCAATCGATTAATCGGACAAAAAAATCAATTCGATTTTTTTTTGTTTATTATAACTAAATAAAACCCTAAATCAGGGTATTTATGTGTAAAAGTGTACTTTAAAAAGTGTGAATATATATTTTATGTATAAATAACACATTTTTCTTAATTATATTCATGCATGTGTGTTTATATATATATATACACAGTACACACGCATATATTACTGAATATAAACACAAACTTTTAATTTTGATGCGATTAATCGCATTTAATCGTTACCCAGCTCTAACTTTATTTAAAATATATTCTTTATACAAAGCATAAAGCATTTTGTTTGTGTGTATTTATATTTATACAAAGCAATTTTTGTGTGTGTGTATTTATATATACACAAAATAATTATACGCAGTACACACACATATTATGTAAACTCAAACTTTAATTTTGATAATTAAATTAATAAACGGAAGTCAAAAGACAACGAGTTCAGCGGTGAAAAGGGGCGTGGCTACATAAGGCTGAAATTCAGATATGGTAATGGCCGTTTCAATTCCGACACGCGCTTTAAGCAGTCGACCAATCACAACAGACTGAGCCATCTGACCAATCAGAGCAGAGTTCGCTCTCGGGAAGGAGGGGTTTAGACTGAATCCTTTATCACACCATTTCATACAGTGAGAAAAGAGCTGATGCTGCAGTGTATATTATGAGAAAATTGTGTGTTTTTTTTTAACCTGGGATGAAATGAGTAATCCTCCTTTTTACTCATCCCTCCTAAACACAGCTTCGTGGTGTTTTCTCTTCTGTCGCCTTTAACGCGCTCAATGGAGGTTTACAGCTCTCGTCTCTGTAATAAGCTGCTTTGGAATGAACTGTGTTGTGAAAAGTGCAATACATATACAATTGAATTGAATTGAACTGAAAGCCCCTTTGCCAGAGAAATCCCATGTGCCGCCTATCATGACAGACTTCAGTCTCAGGAACGCTAAAAGAACGTTAAAAGTAAAAGAGGCAACCAACCAAAAATTACTATGCAATATTTTGGGGACAGGTCCTTAAATCCGATATACAGTACAAGACAAACTCTTGGTTTTCAAGTCTCTTCTGCTCACCAAGACTGCATGTATTTGATTACAGTAAAACAGCAATATTGTGAAATATTATTATTACAATTTAAAGCAACTGTTTTCTATTTTAATATATTTTAAAATGTAATTTATTCCAGTGATTGCAAAGCTGCATTTTTGTAATAAAAAACATACTCTTCCAACTTTCAAAGTGAAGTGTGTATGCTAGTGTACTCCTAAAAGACAAAGACATTTTGCCTGTTCAATAGTTTGTACATTAGCCTAAGATAAAAGTGTGGTTTCACTCACTCACTTCACTCACTCACTCACTCTCTCACACACTCTCACTCACTCACTCACTCACTCACTCACTCACTCACTCACTCACTCACTCACTCACTCACTCACTCACACTCACTCACTCACTCACTCACTCACTCATCACTCACTCTCTCACTCTACTCACTCACTCACTCACTCACTCACTCACTACACTCACTCCACTCACTCACTCACTCACTCACTCACTCACTCACTCACTCACTCACTCACTCACTCACTCACTCATCTCACTCACTCACTCACTCACTCCTCACAACTCACTCACTCACTCACCACTCACTCTCACTCACTCACTCTTCCTCACACACTCTCACTCACTCACCACACTCACTCACTCACTCACTCACTCACTCACTCCTCATCACTCACCTCACTCACTCACTCACTCACTCACTCACTCTCAACTCTCATTCACTCACTCACTCACTCACTCATACTCATCACTCACTCACTCACTCACCTCACTCACTCATACTCACTCATCACTCACTCACTCACTCACTCACCCCCATCCATCACTCACTCACTCATCTCACTCACTCACTCACTCACTCACTCACTCACTCACTCACTCACTCACTCACATCACTCACTCACCCTCCACCACTCACTCACTCACTCACTCACCTCACTCACTCACTCACCACTCACTCACTTCACTCATCACCACCTCACTCACTCACTCACTCACCACTCACTCACTCACTACCACTCACTCACTCACTACACTCACTCACTCACTCACTCACTCAAATCACTCACTCACTCACTCACTCACTCACTCACTCACTCACTCACTCACTCACTCACTCACTCACTCACTCACCACTCAACTCACACTCACTCACTCACTCACTCACATTCACTCACTCACTCACTCACTCACTCACTCACTCACTCACTCACTCACTCACTCACTCCTCACTCTACCTCCTCACATCTCTCACTCACTCTCACTCCTCACTCACTCTCTCACTCACTACTCTCACTCACTCTCATCACATCAACTTCATCACTCTACTCACTTTCACAGTGGATTATGAAAATGAGTTGGTAGTCTTTGTGATTTAAAAAAAAAGTTTAATTGAGAATTTTATTCAATAATTGTATTCAATAATAATGGGTATCCTTTAATTTAATGTACTTTTTGAGAAAACCGATGTTTAACCCTTTAAGACCGACGGGAGCGTCGGCGCTCCCATTTGCGTGTGTCTGTTTAAAAGCCTATAGAAACTGAAACCAAATGGCTAGCTCAATCATTCCTTTTGCATACAAAACCAGAGATGTAACATGTTCAGATCAAGCCTCCAACATGCCCATGTTGCGTTGTTTTCACCCTCTAATCAGTCTGTACAAACTGCGTAATATTCGTTTACAAAAAACAACAACACAAAAATGCTTTGCACGTCTTTCCACACATGTTCTGTAGATCTGCGATTGATATTTACGTCTTCCGATGACTCATTGACGTATCACGTTCTGTGCACTATGACCCCCGGGTGTGTCACATGTTGTGACGTCACACGCTGCGTCATTTGACCATGCGTTTGACTCCCGTTTGACTCCCATTTGCTATATGTTCCTTATATCGTTATTGTCTTTTTACCATCGCTTTATTTTATTATTTCTTTCTCCTTTAGACGTTCACAAATACAAGGACATTCACACACACACACACACACACACGCGCGCGCGGGCACGCACGCAGCGTTATGTCTAAACGAAAGTACACGCCTTTTTTTTGAATGAGTGTAAAAATGAGTATATCTTAAAAACTAATTTATGTAAACAGTTCAAATCAATTCTGTATAGTTTTAAATTGTTTTGTGCACGTATTTCTCATTGACAAGTTTGAAGTTGACATTTATTAATTTTTTGTATTGAAGAAAATATGTTAAAAAAAATTAATATTTTTTTTTTCTTTTTGTTTATTGCACTTTTGAGATATTTATATAGTTACTATTGATTTATTACAAACATAGCCTTCAAACTGGGAGAGTAAGGATTATTTTGATGTATGGCATATGAAAATGCTCAAAAAAATGACAGCACAGCATGTAAAAATACAAAGATATACTCTGGTGGAATTGTTCTATGGCAGGTCATAAAGGGTTAAGAGGAGTGTCTATACAGTGTAATTATAAATAAAGGTGTGTTTCTCTCTCTCTCCCTCTCCCTCTCCCCCTCTCTCTCTCTCTCTCTCTCTCTCTCTCTCTCTCTCTCTCTCTCTCTCTCTCTCTCTCTCTCTCTCTCTCTCTCTCTCTCTCTCTCTCTCTCTCTCTCTCTCTCTCTCTCTCTCTCTCTCTCTCTCTCTCTCTCTCTCTCTCTCTCTCTCTCTCTCTCTCTCTCTCTCTGTTTACTGATCCGGTTCTCTTTGTCTTTGCAGGCGCACCTGAGTATATTCTCCACAGATCTCATTAGTCTGTGATGAGCATCATCATCCAGGACAGACCCAAGGTACCGCGATATCTCTAAAGATCCTGTTTTATATCTTTACACCCTCGTGCCTGTCAAAAACAGACATCAGTTAGCTCATTTATTGCAGAATGTATACAGCTGTGGTGTGTTTTTGTTCCCTATTGTATTAACAGAACTTGTCTGGACCATTAGTTTTTTTCTTCTTATATTTACTCTGAAATCAGAGCGTTTTAGGGAAAAGAAACTGTGAATGATGATGACATGTTATCGCAATTAATCGCATCCAAATTATATCGAAATCGGAGATATACATCTTGTCCGTCTTGCGCCAAGGATCACAGTGGTGTAAAAACCTTGATTCTAAGTCAAACTGTCGAGGAGTTATGAGCAATTTAGAACTTTTGGTTGCTGTAGCGCCACCTATTGGCCAATCTGGCTGATACTTTGATAACCTCTCCTGGATTTTTGTACTACCATCTGACAAAGTTTCAGAGCTCCAGCCCTTACGGTTTGGGCTGCATGTATACATGTAAGAAATATTTGCATGTATACTGTATATATATTTATATATCATTTACATTATATATACATTATAAATATAAATATTTTATATATAAATAAAAAAATCTTAAATATATTCATGCATGTGTGTGTATTTATATATACAAAATAATTATACATAGTACACACACATATATTATGTAAACTCTTACTTTTATTTTGGATGCGATTAATCTTAATTAATTGTTTTCGTAAAATGACAGTCCCACTAAATAGACATTTTTTGTATACTTTTAAAATGTTCCAGCACAAATCCAATCAAGTTACTCGACCAATGCGAGACCTTTTACAGAGTTCAGATCGCAGAGGTCGATCGATTCGCAACACTTCCCGATTATCACCACATTCCCATTAGTGTTCCTCATGGACACAGCGCTGATGATGAAGCGTCGGGATCACATGCTACGAGCCTGTCAGGAAAACACACCTCCTCCGCTCATGATTAAATGGAATTGGTTTAATTGGGTTACACACTGCGAGGTCTGGCTAATGGGATCGGGAGCTTTTTGATCACTGGAGCGCCGTGACCGGCTCTGACCCGGCTCAAGTGAAGCGCCACTGCTTTTTTTGTTTGTGGTCAGTGTCTCGTGTGTTTGAAGATAAAGCCCAAGATTCTGTCATAATCCCTAATTAGAATTTGTGCTGTAGGAATGTGTGGCATAAGCTGTGTTTATTAGGATTCGGGAACAACCTCATCAACATGTCTTTTGTAGTTTGAGGTCTTAAAATGAAAATTGTTTCATTAAAGGATTAGTTCACTTTAAAAAAAACTTTTGCTGATAATTTACTCACCCCCATGTCATCCAAGATGTCCATGTCTTTCTTTCTTCAGTCGAAAAGCAATGAAGGTTTTTGATGAAAACATTCCAGGATTTTTTTCCATATAATGGACTTCAATGGGACCCAAACGGTTCAAGGTCCAAATGACAGTTTCAGTGCAGCTTCAAAGGGCTTTAAACGACACCAGACGATGAATAAGGGTCTTATCTAGCCAAACCACCATTCAAAAATAAATAAAAAAAATTAATTATTATAAGCACAAATACGTAACGTAATACGCAATTACGTTGAAAAGGTCACGAACGAACGTCAGGAACGCGCATCACAGAACAGAGCAAGGCGAGCATTTGTGCTTATAAAACTGAAACTGTTTTATTTATTTTTGAAATGAGCGATGGTTTGGCTAGATAAGACCCTTATTCATCGTCTGGTGTCGTTTAAAGCCCTTTGAAGCTGCACTGAAACTGTCATTTGGACCTTGAACCGTTTGGGTCCCATTGAAGTCCATTATATGGAGAAAAATCCTGGAATGTTTTCATCAAAAACCTTCATTTCTTTTCGACTGAAGAAAGAAAGACATGGACATCTTGGATGACATGGGGGAGAGTAAATTATCAGCAAAAGTTTTTTAAGAGTGAACTAATACTTTAATAATCTGCTTCTGTGGAACACAAATAGCTTTTCTGTTGATGTTGAGCTCTAAAAAGGCATCATAAAGGTATAGCATAATACACTATATTCCGAATCTTCTTATTAAATTAAATTTATGCCACTATTCACTAAAATTCCTGCTTCTAGCTTTGGAGCTCCTGCTCACAATGTACTTTCATCATATGAAAATTAAAGAGCAAGACGAAATGTATTATTTTGTGTCGCAAGGAAAAAAGAAAAACACACACAGCTTTGAAGGTGAATGAATAAAACTGCACCTTTAAGCCACTGATTGCTGTAAAGTGACATGACATCTGATGAATATTCATAAAACTGCACTTCATTTCGCAAAGATCTGAGATAACGTCAAAACTGCGAAAATGAATTTCCCTCGTACCGATTATAATCTTTTTATTACTACTGATTTATAATTTGTGTTCTTAAATATGAAGTATAAGATATTACTTAACCTACTTAATTTGTTGAGGGCAATAATAAAAAATAAAAAAAAGATTGTGTGTATGTGTGTGTGTATATATATATTATTTGACAGAACGTGTGTGTGTGTGTGTGTGTGTGTGTGTGTGTGTGTGTGTGTGTGTGTGTGTGTGTATATATATATATATATATATATATATATATATATATATATATATATATATATATATATATATATATATATTTATTTCACAGAGGGAGACACACACACACACACACACACACACACACACACACACACACACACACACACACACACACACACACACACACACACACACACACACACACACACACACACACACACACACACACACACACACAATATATGATTTGACAGAACATGTATATATATTCACACACACTCACACACACACACACACACACACACACACTATATAATTTGACATATATTAGTATATATTTATTTATTCAGACACACACATATAAACACAAACTTTTATATATATATGTTTATTTATGTGCAGTGTGTGTGTGTGTTATCTTGAAATTTCAACTGGATGCTTTTACTTTGATATATTGAAGCATTTATATCATGTCTTTAAATTCACATTGACAATTTTGTTCTGCAAAGTGAAAAGTCTTTTTCATTTGACTTTTGTATTTGTTTTGATGAATTGGGTTATAAAAGGAGGCTGGGTTGATGCATAGCCCTGATTGTTGGTTTCTGTGCTGCATTGAGATGAAAATCAAGTATCATTACTCTTAACGGGTCATTCACTCGCTGACCGCTGGTTTTCTTAAAGTGCTCCCGAACACATAATTGGAGTGTCCCTTCGCTAACTGAAATGTTAAACTAACATTGAGAAAATTGCAGTATCAAAATCATTTGAGCCCTTTTAATTCCTCCTAAATGTGACTAGTGTTGTGTTCAGACTCATTTCCATGCAAAATTCAATCCATTACTTATGAGGGCGATTTCACACGATTGGGTCACTTGTCGCTTTCGTTATGTGCAAAATGAAGTTGCCTGTTGAAAGGAAGTGTGAAAATGTTTGATAATGATCTCAAAATAGTCTCTTTAAAGATGCTGAGAGGCTTGTATGATGTGCAAACCCATAATTATTAATTTGCGCATGCATATCGTGTTCATTTGCATTCCTAAAAACTGCTGTTTTGACACCTCCACATACCCACACTCTAAAAAATGCTGGGTTATTTTTTAACCCAATTGCTGGGTTGTGCATTTTCTACTATGTTGCTGGGTTATTTTCTCCGTAATTAGCTGACAATGACCCAGCATTTGGGTTTGTTGAAACCCACTGATTAAATTTATGATTAAATTAATTTTCTGGAATAAACACTTTAATTGAATCAATAAACAGTATTGTTATTAATATTATTATTTTTGTTATTATTAGTATTTGTATTATTATTATCTAAAATTAATAACCTGTAACATGGGGTTGTTTGACCCAGCACTGATTTTTTTTAAAAAACAACCCAGCAAATGGGTTAATGTAGCTGTAAAACTCAACCAGTTGGGTCAAAATAATCCCGCATGTGTTCTGTCCACTATTAACCCAGCACTGGGTTGCCAAATAACCCAAATTGGCTTGGTTTAAACCCAGCATTTTTTCACTCTAAAAAATGCTGTGTTATTTTTAAACCCAAATGCTGGGTTGTGCATTTTGACTATGTTGCTGGGTTATTTTCTCCGTAATTAGCTGACAATGACCCAGCATTTGGGTTTGTTGAAACCCACTGATTAAATTTATGATTAAATTAATTTTCTGGAACAAACACTTTAATTGAATCAATAAACAGTATTGTTATTAATATTATTATTTTTGTTATTATTAGTATTTGTATTATTATCTAAAATTAATAACCTGTAACATGGGGTTGTTTGACCCAGCACTGATTTTTTTTAAAAAACAACCAGCAAATGGGTTAATGTAGCTGTAAAACTCAACCTGTTGGGTCAAAATAATCCCACATGTGTTCTGTCCAATATTTACCCAGCACTGGGTTGCCAAATAACCCAAATTGGCTTGATTTAAACCCAGCATTTTTTTGAGTGCACTCTAAAAAATGCTGGGTTATTTTTAAACCCAAATGCTGGGTTGTGCATTTTGACTATGTTGCTGGGTTATTTGCTCCGTAATCAGCTGACAATGACCCAGCATTTGGGTTTGTTGAAACCCAATGATTGTTTATTCCAGGAAATTAATTTAATCATAAATTCTTTAATTGAATCAATAAACAGTATTGTTATTAATATTATTATTTTTGTTATTATTAGTATTTTTATTATTATTATCTAAAATTAATAACCTGTAACATGGGGTTGTTTGACCCAGCACTAATTTAAAAAAAACAACCCAGCAAATGGGTTAATGTTGCTATAAAACCCAACCTGTTGGGTCAAAATAATCCCGCATGTTTTCGGTCCAATATTTACCCAGCACTGAGTTGCCAAATAACCCAAATTGGGTTGTTTTTAACCCAGCATTTTTTTGAGTGCACCCACTCTCGGCATGATTAAGACATCTCCGGCGCGACCGGGTGATCCGTGTGTCATGGTGGGGCGCCCCCTGGGGACCTGCGCACAGCAGGGGTCACGACATGTCATCTCACACGAGCATTGAGGCTAATGCGTGAGACGGAGCTGCGCGTGCGGGTTCGGACGCTTTAGCGGAAACGCATACGGATACTCCGAGAATTCCAGGCAAGCGTCCAAGTGCCAAGCTCTTTACAGGGAATGTTGCATTTGTGTGCAGATGGTGACACGGAGGAGCATGCTGGGAGATTCAGTGCGTGGAATTTAAAAATGTCCATGGCAAAGATTAAGACACTATATATATTTATTTCATGCTTAGATTTTGCTATTAATCACTGTAGTTTCATCAGTGCATCAGTTTTTTTTATCTTATCAAAACAATGACTTTGGCTCACTCTGAAACCTCTGTGTTGATTGATGCTCAGCACACATTATTTGAACCAATGAAATAACAGAACATTTTTCACCATCCAATCAAATCCAGAAGGATCAAATCAAGACCTTCATTTCATGCATTCATTCTGTTTTATAGAAATTACAGATGTTAAAAGCATTGTGATTGTGGATGCTAATTTGCTGGATTTAAACTCTTTTCAAACTCAATTTTTACTATACATAGAAAATGTTTGGGAGTTATGAAAATATGAGGGGAATATGAATCAAAATAATTCCAGTCAAGCATTGTTGCAGAGGCCGAGCAAACTATTTTCTGATGAAAGATACCGGTAAATATACAATACATTTTTATTTTATTAAAGTATTTATAATACAATTATTTTTTATAAAATATTATACAAATATTTTCTAAATATATTTTTATGTCTAATAAATGTATTATTCACATTTATTTATTTATGAAAATAATTTTCATTTTTTATTTTATTGTGCTAAAATTGTATTTTATTGTAATACAATTTTACTTTATTTTTTTTTAATAAAAAATCCAAAAATCCAGTAATATATTTATATTTTTCTCTTTGGAATAATGTGCACCTATGAATCATTCACAATAAGATCAGGAACATTTTAAGGTTATTTATTCATATTGTTCCAAACCTGTACGCCGTTATTCTACTTTTTGTGTCCCACAGAAAAAAACAAACAGCTGTTGGGTTTGAAACTACATGAATACGAGTAAATAATGACCACATGGGTCTTATGGGTAATTTTCTTAAAATTGAGATTTATGAATAAATAAGCTTTCCATTGATGTGTGGTTTGTTAGGATAGGACAATATTTGGTCGAGATACTATTTGAAAATCTGGAATCTGAGGATGCAAAAAAATCGAAACATTGAGAAAATCTCCTTTAAAGTTGTGCATTTATGTTCACGATTGTGCAGCATTCACTCACAAAAATACATGTTTTATACATTTACAGTAGGAAATTTACAAAATATCTTCATGGAACATGATCTTTACTTAATATCCTAATGATTTTTGACATAAAAGAGAAATCGATAATTTTGACCCATACAATGTATTGTTGGCTATTCCCACAAATATACCCGTGTGATTTAAGACTGGAGGGTCACACATAAGTTTTCTTTTAGTGTGAACTGTTGCTTTAAGAAGTGACCCGCTCCACGTTGGGTTATGAGCAACAGCACACAAGGACAGCGCTGATGGATGGGTTGACCCCGAGGAGAACGCTCTCGTTTCCTCTCCACATGTCAGAGCGTTCTCGAGCTTCAGAGGCGCTGTCGCTGCGCTGTCATCGATCGGATAAGCCGGCCTCTTCATCTCCTGTTTTATGGATGAGCGAGCGAAAGATCGCGGCCCCTGTGGAACACCGTATCCCTGGAGCTGTGCCGTGACACGGTTAACCCGAGCCGCTGGGTTACGGCGAGTGCTTGTTTTCAGGGGCTTTAAGCGTGCTTCAGAATGGAGTTCTCAGTTTGTATGCTCTCAGTTGTTCATTAATCCGGCCAGCGTGTAATCTTATTAACTCAAGTGGCTCACAGTGAGGCTTTTCAACCGGCTGTGACATATCATGACATTTGAACCAAACGTGGACCGCCGTTTGGCATTTCCACATTTCAATAATAACATATGCAGGCACTTCAAATCTTCTGAATAAACTCAGTCTCGTACGGTGAGGGAGAACTTTTAAGGCATCTAATAAACGATCTGAGCTGTCATAACAGCCTAAATAAGAGGCAAATCTTTGGCTCATCAGCTAAAAGAGCATCTTATTTTGGGCTGTCAGGTAACATCTCTGGTGCCCTCGTCAATGCCAGTCAATCTGTCTCGCTTTTGCCCCGTCACTCAAACAGCCGCTGTATTTAACCTGTCAGAATACAGTCGAATATTTGGAATTTGTGCTTAAGTTCAACACACTGCCACTCACGGCTGTCAGCTGTGGACTTGACTTTGGATTAAAGCTGTTTACTGGTTTATCGCAGCATGTGTGTGTGTGTGTGTGTGTGTGTGTGTGTGTGTGTGTGTGTGGTGTGGGGGGGGGGGGGGGGGGGGGGGGGGGTTAAGCTGTTTTATCAACTTTGCTGATTGATTAACAGTTCATTGTTTTAATTGTTAAAATGCACACAAATGCATTTCAGTTAAACAGTGTTTGCTGTACTCTGAATGCAAATACAACGTTGTAAAATGTTCGTTTTGAAGTTGACACTTGATCTCTGGTGAATTTTTTTTATTTTTTTTTTTATTGAACAAATATAACCTCAAATACATGTTATATCTCAAAACAGAATTAAACAATAACATACTTATGAACAGTAAGCAAAAAAGATAGTAAAAGCAAGTAAAATAAACAGACAAAAAAAAAAAAAAAAAATTGAGCCATCGGTAACACATAATTTAAAATAAATTGACGAGTCTCTGAATGTGGTCTGGTCTGCTGTATTCTAGGCATTATATGATTGGACATTTGTGTATACTCTCATTTATGAGTCATGCATATTTTTGGTCCAGAAATTAACTTAGCATTTTAATGATTTTAAATAGACATGGAGTAAAACTCACTTTTTTTGTTATATGTACTGTAAGATAATATGTGTGTACTGTAAAAAAACAAACGACTTCTTAACAAAAAATCATTATTCTATTATTATTATTTTCTAATTTTAGATATTAACTATGGGTTTTGTAATAATTATATTTTTATTATATTAAATTTACAATATTTTATACATGTTTTTTGTGAATAATAAAAATAATAATACCTAGTATTAGTAATATTACTGTAATTTTATAATAATAATAATTATTAAATAATTCAGATCTATAGTAATAGTAATAATAATGTATTATTATTATATTAAATATACAATATTTTATACATGTTTTTTGTGAATAATAAAAGATAATAATACTTATTAGTATTAGTAATTTTTCTGTAAATTATATATTTGCATGGTAAAGGGCATCCGTTTCAATTTCCTTTTTTTTTTTTCAGCAGTGAAAACTAACTACAATAATCATGCCATAATCCTCAAAGCAGATAAGAGTAGCAAATCTGTCCTCTTGTATTCAAACATTATATTGTCATTATTATTATTTTAATAAAATTACTTTAAACTTTAAAAACTACTTTAAAAAAAAGGAAAATGAAATGGATGCCCTTTACTTTAAAAATATACAATTATGCGTATGAAGATTAATATCAGTGGCATTCATACAAATGAGATTTTAGTTAGTTTTATTTATATGCAAAGTAGAAATTAAAATGTCATGCATATGATTGCTGTATGGGCCGCCAAAATGCATTTTCATTAATTTATTGAAAAAAATGGACTAAATCCTTGAGGAATTATTGTGCGGTCTATTGCGAAATGCAGCATACTGTACAAAGTGCACCGTTTCATAATTTTGGGGCTGTTCATTTTTCATTCTAGAACAGAGAATATGGCATTTCTCAAGGGTACGGGTGGTTTACCCGATAGGGTTGGTGATTACCTGTCCTGGAGCGTGAGCAAGGGTTCGGGTGGTATTACCTGTCCTGGAGCGTGAGCAAGGGTTCGGGTGGTATTACCTGTCCTGGAGCGTGAGCAAGGGTTCGGGTGGTATTACCTGTCCTGGAGCGTGAGCAAGGGTTCGGGTGGTATTACCTGTCCTGGAGCGTGAGCAAGGGTACGGGTGGTATTACCTGTCCTGGAGCGTGAGCAAGGGTTCGGGTGGTATTACCTGTCCTGGAGCGTGAGCAAGGGTTCGGGTGGTATTACCTGTCCTGGAGCGTGAGCAAGGGTTCGGGTGGTATTACCTGTCCTGGAGCGTGAGCAAGGGTTCGGGTGGTATTACCTGTCCTGGAGCGTGAGCAAGGGTTCGGGTGGTATTACCTGTCCTGGAGCGTGAGCAAGGGTTCGGGTGGTATTACCTGTCCTGGAGCGTGAGCAAGGGTTCGGGTGGTATTACCTGTCCTGGAGCGTGAGCAAGGGTACGGGTGGTATTACCTGTCCTGGAGCGTGAGCAAGGGTTCGGGTGGTATTACCTGTCCTGGAGCGTGAGCAAGGGTTCGGGTGGTATTACCTGTCCTGGAGCGTGAGCAAGGGTTCGGGTGGTATTACCTGTCCTGGAGCGTGAGCAAGGGTTCGGGTGGTATTACCTGTCCTGGAGCGTGAGCAAGGGTACGGGTGGTATTACCTGTCCTGGGAGCTGTGAGCAAGGGTTCGGGTGGTATTACCTGTCCTGGAGCGTGAGCAAGGGTTCGGGTGGTATTACCTGTCCTGGAGCGTGAGCAAGGGTTCGGGTGGTATTACCTGTCCTGGAGCGTGAGCAAGGGTACGGGTGGTATTACCTGTCCTGGAGCGTGAGCAAGGGTACGGGTGGTATTACCTGTCCTGTAGCGTGAGCAAGGGTACGGGTGGTATTACCTGTCCTGGAGCGTGAGCAAGGGTACGGGTGGTATTACCTGTCCTGGAGCGTGAGCAAGGGTACGGGTGGTATTACCTGTCCTGGAGCGTGAGCAAGGGTTCGGGTGGTATTACCTGTCCTGGAGCGTGAGCAAGGGTTCGGGTGGTATTACCTGTCCTGGAGCGTGAGCAAGGGTTCGGGTGGTATTACCTGTCCTGGAGCGTGAGCAAGGGTTCGGGTGGTATTACCTGTCCTGGAGCGTGAGCAAGGGTTCGGGTGGTATTACCTGTCCTGGAGCGTGAGCAAGGGTTCGGGTGGTATTACCTGTCCTGGAGCGTGAGCAAGGGTACGGGTGGTATTACCTGTCCTGGAGCGTGAGCAAGGGTTCGGGTGGTATTACCTGTCCTGGAGCGTGAGCAAGGGTTCGGGTGGTATTACCTGTCCTGGAGCGTGAGCAAGGGTTCGGGTGGTATTACCTGTCCTGGAGCGTGAGCAAGGGTTCGGGTGGTATTACCTGTCCTGGAGCGTGAGCAAGGGTTCGGGTGGTATTACCTGTCCTGGAGCGTGAGCAAGGGTACGGGTGGTATTACCTGTCCTGGAGCGTGAGCAAGGGTTCGGGTGGTATTACCTGTCCTGTAGCGTGAGCAAGGGTACGGGTGGTATTACCTGTCCTGTAGCGTGAGCAAGGGTTCGGGTGGTATTACCTGTCCTGGAGCGTGAGCAAGGGTTCGGGTGGTATTACCTGTCCTGGAGCGTGAGCAAGGGTTCGGGTGGTATTACCTGTCCTGGAGCGTGAGCAAGGGTTCGGGTGGTATTACCTGTCCTGGAGCGTGAGCAAGGGTTCGGGTGGTATTACCTGTCCTGGAGCGTGAGCAAGGGTACGGGTGGTATTACCTGTCCTGGAGCGTGAGCAAGGGTTCGGGTGGTATTACCTGTCCTGGAGCGTGAGCAAGGGTTCGGGTGGTATTACCTGTCCTGGAGCGTGAGCAAGGGTTCGGGTGTGAAGAATCATGAATGAGCCACAAAAGCACCTTCAAAACACACCGTGGAAAGATCGGACAGTAATCGGTCTTAGGAACACACTTACATTCCTGTAACACTCGCTGGAATCACGATTCATGTGCTTTTATATTACTAAATGTGTATTTTGAAGGACATTCAGATCCAGCCTGTATGCTTATCTTGGGTTCGTGTGGATCTTACGACTGTAACTGATCCCAGAACAGACGTGTTTGGTGCTGATGAAGTGTTTTATGGGAAGGGCTTCTCAGAAAAACCCCATGACATTTGGGCCTGACAGAAGGTTGAGAGGTTAGCCTTCATGTTTGTTTTGTTGGTTCTTGTTAGCGTTTTTCACCCCAGCACGACATCCATTAGCTGGGTTAGCGGTGCCATTAAAGGGATTCCAGTGAGGTTTATAGACCAGCTACATGTGCTGAACACATGCCGAGCGCTCCGAATGTTTGAGAATCTATATCTGACCTTGTGCCATGTCTATGGATATTGCTTATTTTAACGGTGTGAAATTCATGGACATTTTTTTAGTCAACATGAGGCCAAATTTACCCCATTTACTTTCTTAAAGGCTCCTAGTTTCACTGCAGCATCAGCTCTTCTCACACAGTTTCCATCCACTTGTCAATGGAATTATCTGAAGTTGGGTAAAAAACCTCATGCGAATAAATGTCAACACACACAGACACCAAACTCTTCCAGTCTCCGCTTTAACTACAGTGTTTGAGGGTCAAAGTAGACGTCGTTCTCAGGCAGCCAATGGAGACTATAGGTGGGCATTATGCACATTTGTTATAAACCTACTTATGTTAGTGCCGGAAGTGAGACTGGAATTGCTAACAACTCGTTTCAGGCAGTATTTAGCACCAAGAAAGAGAGTAAAAAGTTAAGGTAAATTTATCCACTTTGGAAAGTGTTTAAAAAAAACAAAATGCTGGACAAAAACGCCGTCTCAGTGAGGACGACAGGCCATAACGCGTGTTTCTAAATGAAAACATATTAAGTTATTTACGTATAAGGCCTGAATTGTGTTGCAACTTGCATGTTTCCTAACAACTTTTACCTTTTTAGTAAAAAAGAAAATATATGATAGCTACGATTTTTTTCTCTCTACCATTACATTACATAAAGTACACTACCATTCAAAAATATTTTAAATACATTTATGTATAATAATAAATGTTTTTTGGGCAGCAAATCATCATATTAGAATGATTTCTGAAGGTCCATGTGACACTTGATTTTTTTTTTTTTAATAAATAACAAATTCAATAAAATAAAAATAGAATAGAACTGTGATGAAGTAAATACAGCAGGGTGAGCCTAACAGACTTCTTCAAAAACAACATTTTTTTTACCAATACAGTTAGAAAATACAGTCTAATGACTGGTTAGAAACTTTTATGTCTCAAAAATAAAAATAATCAAAAATATATAATTCTGTACACTGCATCTACTGTTCGCTAGCAAAGATTTGTTTTTATTGTTTGTGTTGTATTTTTGTGGTTTTAAAAATTTAGTTTTGCGGATTTTTCGAGACAAATAAACAAATAAATAAATAGTTCAAAAAGCATTTATGTTCATATATATATCCATGCATCTATATCACATTCAAAACTCTATATTAAATAAATATTGCTCTTTTGAACGTTCTATTAATCAAAGAAAACATAAAAAAGAGTGCATTGTGTTTTTTTATGTTATTTTTTTTTACAAAAGTATTAAGCAGCACAACTGTTTTCAGCATTGATAATAATAAGAAATGTTTTTTGAGCAGCAAATCATCATATTATAGTGATTTCTGAAGGATCATGTGACACTGAAGACTGGAGTAATGATGCTGAAAATACAGCTTTGATCACAGGAATAAAAAATATAAAAAATTAATAACAAAATTAAAAAAATCAATAAAATAGAAAACAACTGTGATGAAGTAAATGCAGCCTGGGTGACCATAACAGACTTCTTCCAAAAACATATATATATTTATAATATTATCAAACTTTTGACAGGTACTGTAAATAAATGAAAATACAGTCTAATGACTGGTTAGAAACTTTTATCTCTCAAAAATAAAAATAATAAAAAAAATATAATTCTGTACACTACTGTTTTCTAGCATAGTTTTGTCTTTTGTTTTTATTGTTTGTTGTATTTTTGTTGTTTTAAAAAATTTGTTTTGCTGATTATTCGAGAAAAATAAACAAATAAATAAATCTTCATATATCTCCTTGCATCTATATCACATAATAGCAGAAGATCAGTGCCCAGAAGTCACCCGTCACAGCGTAACGTCTCTTTTCCTCTGCGGTGTTTTCAGCTGAACCTTATTCAATCTAAAGATGTGGGCCTCGTAGATCTCCAGTCTGCCTTCCCATAAAAGCCATTAGAGGAATTGCTGCGCTTTTATAAAAATCTGACCTTTGAGTAGAGCATGATGGAGCCGTGTATGAAGACGACGACACGAGCTCCAAACATCCCCGTTTCAGACAATCAAGCTTCATCTCCTTAAGATACACCATTGTTGACCTTCAGCCGAGGCACAGAGTTTATGAGATTTCCCTTAACCTGATTCTGGGTTTTTATTGGCTCAGTGTTGATGTCAATCGCCTTGTCTCTCCTCAGGTCTGTAATACAGACGCACCCGCCATTACTCAATGTACAGACTCAATCGGAAATGTAGAAAAGGAGCATGTAGGGTGAACATACATAATGTGTGTGTCTGTCTGTCTGTCTGTCTGTCTGTTAGGGCTGTAGCGATACACTAATCTCACAATATGATACGATACACAATATTTAGCTCACGATACAATATTACAATATTCAGCCAAGGATACGATACGAGGGGACAGAGTGATTTTGGTGACATCTTGTGAGTGTTCCATTTACTTGGGTTGAATTAATTGAACTAAACTAAAAACATAAATTACACAATATATGTTTCTGACTGGACAGAGAGTCTACAGCTTGCAAATGCTGGAAAAAATTCATTAAAGATGTGTTGAGAAAATTAGTTCCATTTATTGAAACTGTGCAAACTGTAGCTTACAAGCCTTTGAAAAGTAAATAAAGTGCAGTATTGCAATCAACAATGGAGAGTTAAAAAGTGCACAAGTGGCCTGTTCTGAACCGTTTCTTTGACAGCTTTTTTATCTTGACACTGAACATGTGCGGTAGCCGGTCTAAACACAGTAGCATGGCTTCTCCAAAACATCCAATAATTCAAGTCACTGAGAACATTTAACTTAAAATGTACCCGTCTTAGCCGAGTAGTTTAAAGGAACACTCCACCGTTTTTTGAAATAGGGCTTATTCACATTCTTTCCTACATTTAGATATGTGTGCAAATGCATTTTTGTCTCAGTGCATGCATTGTTTTAGTTTGACAGGGTCGGCTCTAGCTTATCTTAGCACAATGAATGGAATCCTTTGTTGCCAGCTAGCATGTCCTGAGTAAAAGTGATAAAAAAAAAAACCCACGTAATTACTTCTTGTGGCCTGTGTACTGAGTACAAATAGCACTGCAGATTAACACTAGGTGATTTCCTAGGCAGAGATTGACTTAGGACTATATTGGGGGGAAGCACAGGCGAAGCACTGCTACTTGGGCGCAGAGATATCACACAACACATGAAATCCTAAGTAGCAGTGCTTCGCCTGTGCCTCCCCCAATAAAGTCAATCTCTGCCTAGGAAATCACTTAGTGTTAATCTGCAGCGCTATTTGTACTCGTTGTGAATACACAGGCCACAAGAAGTAATTACGTGGGGTTTTTTTTATCACTTTTACTCAGGACATGCTAGCTGGCAACAAAGGATTCCATTCATTGTGCTAAGCTAAGCTAGCACCGACCCTGTCAAACTAAAACAATGCATGCACTGAGACAAAAATGCATTTGCACACCTATCTAAATGTAGGAAAGAATGTGAATAAGCCCTATTTCAAAAAACGACGGAGTGTTCCTTTAAGCCTGTAGGCCTACAAGTATGTGAGGTAACTAGTCTAGCCAGCAGAAAATAAAAATAAACTGCGTGTGCGTGCGTGTGATAGATAGCAGACAGACAGAATAGTATGGTATTTTCAGAATGGAAGTGTTAGGTTTGTCGCGATTTATTTATTTTTATTTATCCTTTATTTTACCAGGTGATGTCCCATTGAGATATTCAAATCTCTTTTACAAGGGAGCCCTGGGGACAAGAGGACAAAAATATAACTGCAATATTGCAGTACCGCGCTACTGACAGGCTAACCGCGGTGAATGCAAGTAACCGTAGCAACAGCGATATTCGCGCGTTTTCTTTTTTCATAAAGCTACACCCTTCGTACCATCACCATGTGTGTTGAATGTTAAATAAGTTTATAATGATATAACAAGACTGTTTATCATGGTGATTTGGACTTAAAGGGATAGTTCACCCCAAAATATAAAGTCTGTCAGTAATTACTCTCCCTCATGTTGTTCAACCCCGTAAGACTTTCGTTCATCTTCGGAACACAAATTAAGTATTTGTGATTAAATCTGAGAGCTGGGTCACTCCTCCATAGGCTTCTAAGGGATTGAAACTTGCCGGCCCAGAAAAGTTATTAAAGAAATCGTTAAAATAGTTCGAGTGACTACAGTGGCTCAATCTTAAGTTTATCAAGCGACGAGAATACTTTTGAGCGCAAAAAACAAACAAAAATAACGACTTTATTCAAGTATTCAATTCCTTCTCTGTCGGCCTCGAGATAGAAGCACTACACAATTATACTACGTGAACTGTGTTGTACGTCACACGCAGGCTCACTATTGGCAGATGCTGTTCGTGGTGTGTGTGTGTATGTGTGTGTGTGTGTGTGTGACGTTCAACCAGAAGCGCTGCGTAATAGATTTATTTTTTGGATTGACGCATTTTTGTAACTCCGCTAGGTGCCACTAGTGTCGCAGAAACTACATAATTCACCGTTAAAGATGTCGTAATCTCGTTGTGTGTCGTTCTGTTCCGTGCTTTTAAACCCAAGAACTTTCTTTGGTTTTAAATTGTGTAGATTTACACATCCCTAATTGCAGTGTGGATATACCGTGGTATTCACTCTGGTCTGTAATGCAAATGTAGAAGGTCACACTGCTATTTTATGCATGCAGAAAATGCTAATGCTATATTAGGTAGAAATACTGTAATGTGTGCGGTAAAAATAGTTCTAGTGTGATGGTAGTGTGCCATTCCAAACATACCCGTGGTTTGAATCCCAGGCCTGGCGAGTGAGAACAATCAAACAGGAATGATCCGAATGTCTGGCAAGTTAACAGCATAGCTGGAACGCTGCACAGCGCCACTAACAGCTCTCAGGTCAGGGCATCGATCTCCAGAGGTTTGCAGGATCATAAGGTTTGCAGGGGTAAAGCCGGTTCCATGATTCGTAGTAAATCGTCATTACAATCTCTCGTGCATCTGAGTTTTCGCTCGTGCATGATCGCGCGTCCTTCGAGTGGGGGAGTCAGGGCCAGCGCTGGAGGAAAGAAGGACCATTTGAATTGTGTATTTTCAAAGTCTGCCGGTCGTTTTCCAAATCACATACCCCACCTTTAATCTTCTGTGTAATGTTAGCCTATATTTGATACATAGATACAAGCTTCACATTCTGAATTTTAAACCCTATGCTATCTCAGTTTGCTTTTATTGTAAGAGTGTATCTGCGATTTTAAAAAAAAGAGGGAAAAATATATTTTCTGTGATAATCAACATGTTGTTGATAAAGCTTAACTGGTATTGAATCCTGCGCTGAGATCCGCTCACGAGGAATCCTTTGTGTCCTTATATCCTTCATATCTTCTTGACCCTTATGGATTTTTCTTTTCGCTTTATTTCCCCCTGTACCCATTTTGAAAAGCGCTTTGTTTTATTTCAGTTGTTCAAATCAATATGTTTCCCTATTGGGGTAGTCTTGGATATTTCTGTCAGCAGAAGAGGATGTGATGTTGTCATTTTTACAGCAATATAAACAGTCGGTTTTGGGGCATAATGAAATACTTTAACACATGAAGTGTAATTAATTTGAAAAAAAGTGATATATTTGACACAATCAACCCAATTAATCATACCCCCTGAAATATGCATCATTTTCTTTCTCATCATAAGAGAAAATCAAGCGTGAAGTTTCTCCTTCATGTGTTTTATGTTAGTGATAGACTTATGTTTAATATATTGAATTCTCAAGCCATTTTTTTTGTCGAAAGTGCTTTACTCGTAAATGAATAATGAATAATAATAAATTTAGCGGTAATGGACAATTTCGTTTCCAACCAGTAGGGCGACCGAAGATGACCGAATGGTGTTCTTTAAAGGCAGAACAGTGTCTGTCATTTTAGTGTGTGTGTGTGTGTGTGTGTGTGTTGAGGTGATCGCAGCTGCTAACACACACAAGCTCTTGAAACCCCGCCCTCTGCAGCAGCTCATTTGCATTTAAAGGGCCAGGCACAAAACGGTGCGTTTTTGCAAACCCTCAAAAAGTGACAACTTTAACATGCTATATAAAATATCTGTGGGCTATTTTGTGCTAAAACTTCACACACACACTCCGGGGACACAGAGATTTATTTTACATCTTGTGAAAATGGCATTTTACCACCGCTTTAATCTTTAAGTTCAATCTTATTGACCTCAAACGTTTGTAAATGCAAACTGTTTCAGCTTCTCTCGTAAGTGCGCGGCCCCTGTCTGGCCCTACGCTGTGGTTTTCCCCAGATATGTGAGGCTGAGCGGTGAGGTTCTGGAGGTGGAGGAATGTTTGGACCAGGAATACGCACGCCTGCATTTCTCGCTTTCCTCCGTTAATGGGCCATGAGGTGAACCGGGGGCTGTAAAACCCTCCCGCTGGGGTCCGGCCGGCGCTACACATGTCCGTGGCCAGACAGATGTGGAAGCCATCATGAGGACAAGACTTCCTGCAGATCTGCATTCCGACACAGGCGCTGAAAGACCCTCAATCTCTTCGGCACATGAGACTTGTGCTGTTCTGAGGTGCATTAAAATGAAGGATGGATTAATAAATTTGCGTTTGCAAACCATGCATTGGTCTTAAAGGTGAAGTGTGTCTTTATACAATGTTTTTACTTGCTAAATATGCAGAAATTTGAGTTAAAGGATAATTCCGGTATTTAGCACTTTTTAGTGTGTTTTGGATGAGCTAGAGGTCCTGTCTCGACTTTTTGACTCTTTTAGAATCGCCTCTGAGCGCTTCAGAGTGGCTGTCTATGGGCATGCACAAACATGTGCTTAAAACAACCCAACGTTCGTTTTCAAAACTGTGACACTCACTGAGTGGTTAGTGGTGTTCGTTGATGATCCAAAACAAGTAGCGTAGCGAAATACAGTTTCTGTCGTGTTTTATTTGGCATTTTGTAAATTTTCATTGATGTCTGTTGGAGGACTCAGTGCTGGTTGATATTACTGCGCTAGCGGAGTGTGCTAACGCTTCAGACTCAAATATCCAGCGGAAGTTTATACGCGGTTGTGAGGTATCTGACAAAATAGTTCCACTATAGCAAATAACACGGATTGAAATCATACATTGCGCCGATATTTTTGTTTTTAATCATCAGCGAACACCACTAACCACTCGGTGAGTGTCACAGTTTTGAAAACGAACGTTGGGTTGTTTTAAGCACATGTTTGTGCATGCCCATAGACAGCCACTCTGAAGCGCTCAGAGGCGATTCTAAAAGAGTCAAAAAGTCGAGACAGGATCCATCGTCAACATTTCTGTGTCCACCACTCTAGCTCATCCAAAACACACTAGAAAATAACTCAAAGTGATAAATACCCGAATTATCCTTTAAGAGCCTTTGCACACTGAGTCCGAAATTTTCGTATGCGTTTCGTATTCGTGATTCGGTGGCTCTGAATAGTCAGAACACCATTCAAACTGCTTGCTACGGATGCGAAAAACGCAGAAAATCGAACCCGATCCGATTTTTTTTATGACTGACGAAAGTTTCGGATGCGGTGTACAAGCGTGATTGACATAACATGAGGTCGTATTTATTTTTTAACGTGCGAAAATTTTGGATGCGAATTTCGGACTCAGTGTACAATGGCCTCTACATGTAACCAATGACTGAAGGTTGGGGGCGTGGCTATCTCTCCGTTGAACCAATGGTAAACTGGGGAGGTTTGGGAAACCTTTTAAAACCCATTTGCTGAGACCAGTGGTGCAGAAATAATACACTTCACCTTTATCCCAGTTATCCCAACCGCAAAGCCTTGTTTTTTTTTCTCTCATTCTCATTCACTCTTCCTTTTGTGTCTTTTGGCCTTCATGTAGATTCCAGGGACAATCCAGATTTTTCTTTCTGTTAATGGCAACTCAGAGTTCACATTGGCAACCGTTTCATCCGAGGTTAAGGGTACAGCGGCACACAATCATTTGCTCATGGACACACATTGCAAGAAGGTTAACTTGTTTTCATGGATATCTTTCAGTATCTGCGACAGACAAGGGCTCTTTTGCAAACTCAAACCTCTTAAATGCTTTGTAAGAGGGCTTTTTTTGTTGTTGTTGTCTATTCTTATCTGCAGTTCTATTTCTTTTTCAGAGGCTCTTTCAGCTTCCAAGCACCATCTGTGCCAAGCTCGCTCCGTTTTCAGCACTTCATTCTATTCAAATGTGGAAGCCAGGCAATCAGCTCGGATGGCATTGACATGTGCACTCAGAGGCAGATTCGAGAGGCAAATTTCTCTTCATGATTCCGCCTCCCGGCGAACAGATTGTACATCGAAATTTTGTCGACTGTGTCTTTCGCCTCCTCTGGTGGCTCGCAGCCGACGCCAGCCTCGTAAACTGAGATTGACAAAGAATTTCTGCGAGGGTGGCTGCTTCATTCATATGCGTGTGTGTGTGTGTGTGGTGTGTGTGTGTGTGTGTGTGTGTGTGTGTGTGTGTATACACACTGGGTAGTTTGTTTTCTTTCTGACAATACCAGTTGAGTTCACTAATCAATGTTTCTCAGCGACGCTGTCATTCCTAGTGGAACCAAAATAGTCATATTTTTATACAGTTGTTTATTTATCATAACACTTTATCATCTATTGCCCCAGTTGGTAACACGTTACTTGAAGGGGTGTGCATAAGACTGACACATGTTATGAATATGAAGGAGGGTTTATGCATGTTTGTGATAACTGTCATTAAGTGTCATTCGCTCAATTATGACAATTTGAATGCAAACATGACATTGTTTGAGATGTCTTTGTTATGACACCTTGACATAAACCAAAACATCATAACCTGTCAGTGTCTTTGTCATGACAACTTAATATTAAATAAAATTTAACTGTCATGTGGTTGGTCATTATAACTGTGTCATTAATATTTTTCGTGACCTCAACTACAGTGGTACAAATTGAATTTGTCATTAAAAAGTTATAATGGCTTCATGACAGCCCATGTCTAACCCAGCCACCTAACAGTTTAATGTAATGTTAACCAATAAAGCTAAGTTTGAAACATCTTAAGTTTGAGAATTAATCTGCTATGTCATGTTTATGAATACACATTGCAGGTTATACTGGCTATTGGCTTGATGGTTTTACAGTCTAAAATAAAGAAATTCAGTTGTACTGTACAGTAAAATTATTATTATTATTATAGTTTTCTTAAATACTTGTTTTTGCTTTAAAATCATGTATTATTTCAATATTTTTAATATTAATATTAACACTGCTAATACTATTAATAATAACAGCAGCATCAACAACAATAATTGCTGTTGTAAACTACTACTACTATTATTATTAACATTATTATTCATTTTAGAATTTTAATTGTAATAATACTATTAATACAACTACTACTACTAATAGTTTATTATTATTATTATTATTAAATACTATTGATTTATTTTTACTGTTATTATTACATATAAAATATGAAAAAGTAAATATTAAAATGTTAAACAATTTCACTGCTTTCACATTATTTTATATTCATATTTTATCATCATCATCATCTGTAAACTACTACTACTACTATTATTATTAACATTATTATTAATATTTTCTTTTTAATTGTAATACTGCTATTACTACTGTTAATAATACTATTCAACTATAATACTATTATGTATAAAATATAATAAATATTAAAATATTAACCAATTTCACTGCTTTCACATAATTTTATATTCATATTTTTTATAACTGTAAACTACTACTATTATTATTAATAACATTAATATTATAATTTTAACTGTAATGCTATGCTATTAATACTACTACTAACCATAATAGTTATTATTACTATTACATATAAAAATGTGAAACATAAATATCCAAATTAATTAAATTAAACAATTTCACTGTTTTCACATTATTTCATTTTTTTATTTACAGTATACTATGTTTTTGGCCAAATTGTGCAGCCCTCCAAACAGACAGCAAACTTCAAGCTTTTTTTTTTGTATTTCATTTTTGCAATCGGTTATTATTAGAAAAATTGCAATTAGACCCCCCCCCCCCCACACACACACACACACACACCAACCAATTAATGCACGTTTGGAAGCCATATTTTGTGTGAGAAACCTACCGGATTTGTGTCAGATAATGATTTTTCATCATTTTTACAGGTGATGGTTTATGCTACTGCTTGGATGAAAGTGGCTCTGATTATTTTCTCTGAGTAATGACTCATATTTCACAATGATCGGCTCAGTTTGTTTGAGGATTACCTGGAGGAAAGCGTATCTTTCCGTCAAGTGTGTTCAACTGCTAATCGCTCCACAAGGTGATTATACCGTGTGTGGATATGATCAGGACAAGATCAGGACGGGTTAGTAGAAACACACGCTACCCTCATTGCGAGATCAAACTCGCACGTGTGTGTGTGACACTCGAGTCTGAGATCTTACACACTCCGGGGACATAATTATCGATCACGGGGAGAGCATAGACTCCGAGAGGAGCTTTTCCCATTCCAGCCAAACGCGTTACAGTTCATTATCGATTCAATCTGAGGGAGGAACGTGTGGAGGCGAGCTTTTAAAATCTGTCAAATAATGCTGTATATGCAGCGACTTTTGTGCAGTCGTTCAATTCTGTTGTGCTGAGGAGTGATAAACGTGAGACAATAGTCTGTGATGTAACCCAGTGTTTTGGAAAGCATAATACATTAGAGCAATGCTTTCATTTTATGTATCAGGATTTAATTGAATGGAAGGATTATTTACTTTTAAAAAAAACTTTTGCTGATAATTTACTCAGCCCATGTCATCCAAGATGTCCATGTCTTTCTTTCTTCAGTCGAAAAGAAATGAAGGTTTTTGATGAAAACATTCCAGGATTTTTCTCCATATAATGGACTTCAATGGCACCCAAACGGTTCAAGGTCCAAATGACAGTTTCAGTGCAGCTTCAAAGGGCTTTAAACGACACCAGACGATGAATAAGGGTCTTTCTTATCTAGCCAAACCATTGCTCATTTCAAAAATAAATAAAACAGTTTCAGTTTAATAAGCACAAATGCTCACCTTGCTCTGTTTTTTCTGTTCGAACTCGTTCATCAAAATGAACGAATCTTTTTTCAAGTCATTTAGTTAATTTCGTTCGCTGAATGAATGAAATGACTCGAAAAAAGATTTGTTCATTTTGATGAACGAGTTCGAACAGGAGAGTCACGAACGCGCATCACAGAACAGAGCAAGGCGAGCATTTGTGCTTATAAAACTTAAACTGTTTTATTTATTTTTGAAATGAGCGATGGTTTCGCTAGATAAGACCCTTATTCATCGTCTGGTGTCGTTTAAAGCCCTTTGAAGCTGCACTGAAACTGTCATTTGGACCTTGAACCGTTTGGGTCCCATTGAAGTCCATTATATGGAGAAAAATCCTGGAATGTTTTCATCAAAAACCTTCATTTCTTTTCGACTGAAGAAAGAAAGACATGGACATCTTGGATGACATGGGGGGAGTAAATTATCAGCAAAATTTTTTAAAAGTAAATTAATCCTTTAAATATCTTACGTCATTTTACTACTTTAGTAAATCTTGATTTAAGAAATGTTTGATATTTGGACTGGAAACAAGACTAAAATACTAAGTAAGAAAAGTATTTTATTGCAGTGTACGAACATAAAGCTGAAACAATGGAGACTCCAGCTTGTAAATGCACAGCAATTTGTGGTTATGTAAGACAAGAAGACTGAGTCTCAAGTTAACAACTTACTGATTCAGTGATTCGGTCAGATTGATTCTTTGTTGTATTTCTAAGTAAAATGTAGGTATTGGAATTTGATTGGATGGAAAAATAAATTATTGGTTAATATTTTGGCAATGATTCCTTCAGCTGACAGATTAGTAGAGACATCCATGTTGATTTGACCAAAATGATGAAAAGCAATAAGTCTGCGCTGTAAGAAAGATGTTTGCCGCTGGTTTATAATGATGGATGTTTATGAGCCTGATGTTATCAAACTCTTAAACTGTTATTATGAGGGCCGGACGGGACTGACAGTAAAACCGTCCAGCGTTATATTCTCACGTTCAGGGACATTAATATCAGTGAAAACTCTGCTGTCAATGTTTTTACATTCCACAAACCTTTCTTCATAGTTTTATAGAGAGATTCATAATATGAGAAGATTTAGCTAATTCACTTATCCTCTCATAATGAAGAGTTGTAGATTCGTGTAATGTTTCTTAAGTATACTAGTATAAGATTAGTACAAAACTTTTTATGAGCCAAGTATATTGTTTATTTGTAGCTAAAATGGCTAATAACACATTGAATTAAACGTGAAATGTTGAAGTAGAAAGACTGAAATAGTATTTTCTTGCAACACGTTGTCCAATAATTTTTGTTTTACTTCGAAAATCATTTTCAGTGTATATTATATTATATTCAGTGTATATTATATTATATTATATTATATTATTATAAATATAATAATATACAAATTATAATTGTAAGCAAATAATGAAAATTATAAAATTTATTTTATTTGGTCTTATTTAATATATATATATATATATATATATATATATATATATATATATATATATATATATATATATATATATATATATATATATATATTAAAGAAGACCAAATATTTTTTATATAAAAATAAAATAAATAATATATATAATTATAATAACAATAATAATAATAATAATAATAATAATAAAAATATATATATATACTTATATTATTATTATTTTTTTTTTTTTTCTCCATTTTGTCCCCACTGTTTTAAGTGGCAAGTTAAGTGTAAATTGTTACTTTCCAATACACATGTATACACTAGTTTACACAACTAACTAGTTGTGCACTGAACATATATCAGAAGGTGTACTACTGCCTTTCATGACACGGATTTACAGGATGTAGTGGTTACTATGATTACTCATTTGTGCCTATAAAACTTCTGAAATGCAAACATCACCCATATTGGGTAATTTAATCCCATCCAGTTCATGCACACGGAGCAGGGACGCAGTCCTCCATGTTTTTGCGGCTGCCGTTCCATCAAACCGCAATCCGCCGGCTGGGGAAAACGAGACTGAGGTTGCCATTCATCGGCATGTAGTCTTTTTCATCCACGGTCTAAATGAAGTGAGTCTGGAACATGCTGTTGTCTTTAAATCAATTCCTGACACTCGATGAAGGAGTGAGGCAGAGGCCTTCCCTCGACTTTTTTTAGTCCAGGTCTAATTTCCCAATGAAAGATTGAGTCTTCTTGATGTAGGTCTGCGGGTGAACTTGCTCCGGGCGATCTTCAAGCCGCCTCTCTTCTCTTCTTTTAATCTTATAGGTCTTCTAATTTTTTTATGAACTTGTCTCGGGCCTTTTTAACCTTTCATGGCGTGAGAGAGAGAGAGAGAGAGTGGAGAGGGGAAATTCCCCATGCCCTCCTGCTGTTAGAGAAGCTAACGCTGATTCTGAGCGGTCGAGTAGAGTAGAGTGTAGCGGTCGAGTAGTGTAGCGGTCGAGTAGTGCGTAGCGGTCGAGTAGTGTAGCGGTCGAGTAGGTGTAGCGGTCGAGTAGTGTAGCGGTCGATTAGTGTAGCGGTCGAGTAGTGCAGCGGTCGAGTAGGTGTAGCGGTCGAGTAGTGTAGCGGTCGAGTAGTGTAGCGGTCGAGTAGTGCAGCGGTCGAGTAGGTGCAGCGGTCGAGTAGGGTGTAGCGGTCGAGTAGAGTGTAGCGGTCGAGTAGAGTGTAGCGGTCGAGTAGAGTGTAGCGGTCGAGTAGAGTGTAGCGGTTGAGTAGGTGTAGCGGTCAAATAGGTTTAGCGGTCGAGTAGTGTAGCGGTCGAGTAGTGTAGTGGTCGAGTAGTGTGGCCGTCGAGTAGTGTAGCCGTCGAGTAGTGTGGCCGTCGAGTAGTGTAGCCGTCGAGTAGTGTGGCCGTCGAGTAGTGTAGCGGTCGAGTGTAGCGGAGTGTAGTCGAGTGTCCGCTACTCAGTGTAGCGGAGTAGTGTAGCGGTCGAGTAGTGTAGCGGTCGAGTAGGTGTAGCGGTCGAGTAGGTGTAGCGGTCGAGTAGTGTAGCGGTCGAGTAGGTGTAGCGGTCGAGTAGGTGTAGCGGTCGAGTAGTGTAGCGGTCGAGTAGGTGTAGCGGTCGAGTAGTGCAGCGGTCGAGTAGTGCAGCGGTCGAGTAGTGTAGCGGTCGAGTAGTGTAGCAGCGGTCGAGTAGTGCAGCGGTCGAGTAGTGCAGCGGTCGAGTAGTGCAGCGGTCGAGTAGTGTAGCGGTCGAGTAGTGTAGCGGTCGAGTAGTGTAGCGGTCGAGTAGTGTAGCGGTCGAGTAGTGTAGCGGTCGAGTAGTGTAGCGGTCGAGTAGTGTCGAGTAGTAGCGGTCGAGTAGTGTAGCGGTCGATTAGTGTGTAGCGGTCGAGTAGTGCAGCGGTCGAGTAGTGTGCAGCGGTCGAGTAGTGTAGCGGTCGAGTAGTGTAGCGGTCGAGTAGTGTAGCGGTCGAGTAGTGTAGCGGTCGAGTAGTGTAGCGGTCGAGTAGTGTCGAGTAGTAGCGGTCGAGTAGTGTAGCGGTCGATTAGTGTGTAGCGGTCGAGTAGTGCAGCGGTCGAGTAGTGCAGCGGTCGAGTAGTGCAGCGGTCGAGTAGTGCATGCGGTCGAGTAGTGCAGCGGTCAAGTAGAGTAGAGTGTAGCGGTCGAGTAGTGTGTAGCGGTCGAGTAGTGCAGCGGTCGAGTAGTGTAGCGGTCGAGTAGTGTAGCGGTCGAGTAGTGTAGCGGTCGAGTAGTGCAGCGGTCGAGTAGTGCAGCGGTCGAGTAGTGCAGCGGTCGAGTAGTGGTCGGTCGAGTAGTGTAGCGGTCGAGTAGGTGTAGCGGTCGAGTAGTGTAGTCGAGTATGCGTCGAGTAGTGTAGCGGTCGATGTCGTCGAGTAGTGTAGCGGCGAGTAGTGCGCGGTCGAGTAGTGCAGCGGTCGAGTAGTGTAGGTCGAGTAGTAGGTCGGTAGTGAGCGGTCGAGTAGTGTAGCGGTCGAGTAGTGTAGCGGTCGAGTAGTGTAGCGGTCGAGTATGTAGCTCGAGTAGTGAGCGGTCGAGTAGTGTAGCGGTCGAGTGTGTAGCGGTCGAGTAGAGTGTAGCAGTCGAGTAGTTTAGGGTGAGTAGTGTAGGGTCGAGTAGTGTACGTGGTCGAGTTGTAGTGTCATTAGAGTCGTATCACGGCTGCGTTCGGGGTTTAGTGTGTACGCTGATTGAGCCGAGCGATATCTTCATCAAATTCTCTGTTAATAAGTGTTGAGTTTTGCAGGAATAATCCTGCAAAAAATTATGGTTTACAGACTTAACTTAAAATTTACAGTACAAAGACGTATTTCAATACTGATATAATGTTAATTTACTGACCTATAGAAGTATTATATCTGTTTTGTACTATTGTAATTAGCGGATCAGTAGTGATGATTCACTCGAATACGTTAGCGATACGATATAGTACTGGTTTCACGTACGATATCTACTCGATGTTTTCTAGTTAAAGTACTATAAGAAATTAAATGCATAGTGTACTTATATTACAGACATAAATGTGACATTCTTATTAATTATTTAAAATTATGGTCGAAAGTAAAATAGCTCATGAAATTTAAAAATCCATAAGGTTGCGTTCGACTTGTACGGTTGTGGTGTATGTCGGTCAAGAGTGCATGTACATTCAACATAGTTAGACTGTATATTGTACGTCATTGAGGGTATAATTTACGGTTTATATTGTATCATTACACTGATAGAGTGTACTAGAATAGAACACATTTAGAAATGTAGCAGTCAATTATTATACAAATTAATCAGTGTATGCACTTTAGAGTTAGCAGTGTATTTACATTCAGAAATGATCCTTTATGACACGTGCTACGCATTGTTAAATTAAGGAAACGGGGACTTGTGCTCTCTGCTGCTGAATTATGCACGAAGTCATATCTCACTCAGAATTTTGTACTCAATTAAGTGGTTGAGTTTTCGCTGGACATAATCCTGCAAGAAAAATTATTCAGTTTTTACAGACTTAACTTAATCATGATATTACATGTACAAAGACGTCAATCTTCAATATTCCCCGGTATAATGTTACAGTTTACTGACCATTGAATGTATTTAATTACCGTTGCTGTTTGTACCTAATTGTAATACACTGACATCCACCAATCACAGCAGTGATGAGAGTCACATGATCAACCACAAGCAGCTCTTCCACAAGAAAATTAATATTATTTTACAGAAGCTGCACATGTCATTCACACAAACACTAAACACCATCATAGTAACACACATGAAATTTTAAAAATGCAATATACATTAATTTAACAACATCAATGTAACATAAAATCCTAATTTACATTATTAGAACAAAATTAAGCAAACTATGAAGAAAAATAGTTATTTCAACAAAAATACATCAAGTGTGAAGCGTCACGCAGGGAATTGTGGGAATGTCAATTTACGTTTTTTCACTGTAAATTATACAATGAGTTGTTCTTTTTCACTTTCAAAAACTGTAAATTTAACGGTATTTTACAGTAAAATTACACTTAATGTACCGTTAGATCTATCACAGTTATTTACCGTATATAGTAAGGAAACTTTCTGTTAACCAATTAACAGTTTTGCACTGTAGCAGTTTTACATTATTTAACTCAAAGAAATGCATCCTATTTGAGATTTAATCAGATTTATACAAAAAAACACAATATTACAAATTATATCTGCACAAAATGACACGAATGTACAACTAAGTTACATCTAATCAGAATGTGTGACTCATGTTGTGGACTCGCTATTCCTGGAGCAACGCAATGAAACCCAAATAATTCACAACCTTTTATTACAGTATTATTCTCTGTATAATGTTATGTAATATGACAGTCCCAATCATAGTCATTATTAGTTGTGCATTGCTGTTTGAGCTGAAGATTTACTACAGCGTTAATTCTTAACCAAATGCATCCTATATGAGATAAATCCGATATATATAGGCCTACACAAAATAAACACAAAATTGCAACTTACATTTGCACAAAAAAAAAGCCTAATAGGGTTTTCCTCTTGTAAGTACCCAAATTATCATCGGAAGTGTTAACATCTTCAAATCAAGTTCTCCGTCATCTCTATTTAGGAAAGAGTACATGTGATTTTTCACTGTTAACCTTTCTCTGTCCTCTTCCTCCTCCGTCTCCGCTGAAACTTTGACCCTGTCCTCAGGTTTTATTGCTCGTCTGCCTACGTGTTCCTCGATCTGTTCCACGTGGCCTGAAGCCGGTTCCACCCCCTCAACACATAAAGAGCACTCGCAGTTCTCTGTGTGCGAATAGACAATGGCTTTCAAGGGCCACAATCTGTTGAAACTCAGATTGTCTTTAGCTGCGCCTATCACAAAATCCTTAAGACTGAGAGTTTGATATGTAAATGTAAAAAGCGTATTGTTTTGTTGATGTGCCTGTTTGTTCCAGCGGTCAGTTTTGGGCATCATGCTGTTGCTATGGTATCTTCAACCATTAATTTGTACCCTGAAATCACGTTCACTAGCTGGCCTACATTTCCTCCCTATTCTAGCAAGCCAAACAAAGCCACACGATCTGTAATCGAGCAGTTCCCTTTCACAGTCACCTGAAGTGCCCACTTTAGAGACACATAATATCCAGGCACATACGGCATATAGACGGCCCAAAAAACAGTTTTCGATTCCAAAATGCAACAAAGCCATTTCAGGCTCATTTGAAAAGTATAATGACTGTGAAAGGATGAGGCACATGTGGTGGGAGCTCGAGATGGGAGTGAAAGACAGCGTGAAAAACAGTCGATAATAAAGATGTAGTTTAGAGAGAGTCCGAGAGCAGAGTTTTGCTGCTGGATCTTTGATTTAAAGCCAAGGTGGGTAAGCCGATATTTGAAGAACAATGTTTGAAAGTTGGTCGGACCGACACAAGCAGACACAACAACACACGTGTAGCCAATCAGCATTAGGAGGCGTATGCCAGTGGAGGAGAGAGAACGAGCAACAGGGAGATTTGAAGAAAGACTGTAGAAAGAGAGATGGCTGAGAGACATTACAAAAGAGAAAAGCTCAGAGGAATATCACTAGAAAATGAAGGGTTATGAAGAGCTTTAGGACCCGCGTTAAATAGTTCACTTTTAAAAAAAGCTTTTGCTGATAATTTACTCACCCCCATGTCATCCAAGATGTCCATGTCTTTCTTTCTTCAGTCGAAAAGAAATGAAGGTTTTTGATGGAAAACATTCCAGGATTTTTCTCCATATAATGGAAAAGCGAAACGATCGGTCATTTCAAAAATAAATAAAAAAGTTTAAGTTTTATAAGCACAAATGCTCACCTTGCTCTGTTCTGTGATGCGCGTTCGTGACGTCACGTATCACCAATTCACGTTGAAAAGGTCAAGTAGGCGGAAGTACCGATTCAGTGTTTACAAGTTGAACGTGCAAACAAAGTCAAACGCCGTTTACAAAAAAAGGAAGTTAAAAGGTAAAACAACAATGTCGGACGATTTTGAATTAGAGGAGAAGCTGAGATGGAGTTTTTCGCCCTGCCTTTTCGTCAGGCGTGACCTTTTCAACGTAATTGCGTATTACGTGACGTCACATGAACCGCATCACAGAACAGAGCAAGGGAGCATTTGTGCTTATAAAACTTAAACTGTTTTATTTATTTGTGAAATGAGCGATGGTTTGGCTAGATAAGACCCTTATTCATCGTCTGGTGTCGTTTAAAGCCCTTTGAAGCTGCACTGAAACTGTCATTTGGACCTTGAACCGTTTGGGTCCCATTAAAGTCCATTATATGGAGAAAAATCCTGGAATGTTTTCATCAAAAACCTTCATTTCTTTTCGACTGAAGAAAGAAAGACATGGACATCTTGGATGACATGGGGGCGAGTAAATTATCAGCAAAAGTTTTTTTTAAAAGTGAACTAATCCTTTAATATTAGAAAAGCTTTCCAGCACTGGAGAGAGATAAGTGCTGTTGGCAACTAACTATTGTTTGTATTCACTCTTTGTGCTTCCTTGTCGTTCGTTCATCATCTTCGCTTTATTTTTTGTGATGCATTATTTTGTTGCGCTTCTGCTACGATAAATCCACTCTTGCGTTTCGAGCCCAGCTAGTGAGAGTTGTGCAGGCTAATGACTGCTAAAGACTGCGGTGTTTACCGTTTAGCGTCCTTGTTAGTGCACTCGCCTCACGTGCGACTCGGACCGGGGCGGTTAAGATTGAGGATGAGCTTTGGAGGCGGAGCAATAAAGAGATTGATTTCAAATATCAACAACGTTCAGCAACGACTATGAGAAATAACACTGCACCTTTAATGTAGACTTCTAGCTCAACGTTTTATATAGGAAACTATTTATTTCCATATTTTTTTTAATCATGAAAAATTACTATTGGTCACCCTTTACGTGTATATGTGGGTTTTGCAAATATTTAACAAATGAAAAATATTAAAAAGAGATTTTGACTAAACCATTAGCTCCTCAAAAACCAGTTAACTCTTCGGGGTCGCCAATCACGCCGGCGTGATCAAGTCACATGTCCAGTTTAACACGTCGAAGCATAAAAACAGTGTCACGTTGAGCGCTGCCGTCCACTTCTGTCGAAAGTGCTGTCTTGAAATTCTGTTTTACTTTTTGTTTTGTGTTGATAGACCAAGTAAAAACGGAGATATGATCATTTAAACTTTATATAAAAAAATATTGATGCGTTCGTAAAAGAATGCAAGATGGGATGCGACAGGCGTTGCATTTATTCTAATAACTTTGTCAGTTTTTGTCATAAATCAAACACAACTCGTAGCTGGTTTAGTTCAT
>CM070829.1:1644618-1689618 GCA_036326025.1 Chrosomus eos
TGCTTAATATTATTGTGGAAACCATATTGTATTTTATATAGGCTATAGAAAGCTCAAATTTGAGCAGCACTTATTTGAAATCTTCTATAACATTATATATATCTTTATTGTCACTTTTTAAAAAATTGAATGCATACTTGCTTAAAAGATTAGTTCACTTTAGCTGATAATTTACTTACCGCCATGTCATCCAAGATGTCCATGTCTTTCTTTCTTCAGTCGAAAAGAAATGAAGATTTTTGATGTAAACATTCCAGGATTTTTCTCCATATAATGGACTTCAACAGAGCAAGGCGAGTATTTGTGCTTATAAAACTTAAACTTTTTTATTTATTTTGAAATGAGCGATGGTTTGGCTAGATAAGACCCTTATTCATCGTCTGGTGTCGTTTAAAGCCCTTTGAAGCTGCACTGAAACTGTCATTTGGACCTTGAACCGTTTGGGTCCCATTGAAGTCCATTATATGGAGAAAAATCCTGGAATGTTTTCATCAAAAACCTTCATTTCTTTTCCACTGAAGAAAGAAAGACATGGACATCTTGGATGACATGGGGGTGAGTAAATTATCAGCAAAGTTTTTTTAAAGGGAACTAATCCTTTAAAATAAGTACTGTCTTCAAACTTTTGACCATTGTATATATATATTATATTATATTATATTATATATATATTTATATTATATTAATATTATTATATTATATTATCAAGAGAAACCAAGTCTCACTTCATGTCAGAAAGTTTGCCAACCTGTCTTATTCGGTTGTTAAGTCTGACGTCACGCGTGACGTTTAGCCTCTTCCGGGCCCAAGCGCTCCGCTCGTCTTTCAGATCCTAGACTACATAAACCTTTTCTTAAAGGGCTTTTTTTCGCTTCAGTGCCAGTGGGTGTTACTAGGGATTAAGGGATAGCACCCACTGGCGCCAAAGTTTCTTCATTCGTTTAAGATTTGTAACTTACCTAATCAACTGCCGCCATTTTCTCTTATCTTTCTCGTCACAGGGAAAGCGGTAGATGACAGTTTAATGTCACTTGTTTTTTTTAACTCCGATCTATTTAAACTACACGGGAAGTAGGGTTGTGACGTGAGGATTTTTTCACACCGGTTAATCGATGTGTGACAACACCGGTAATACCGGTATCACCGGCGGGGGCTTTTAAATCGCTAATTTAAAGGCAAATGTAAAATGCGCGCGTTTGCACGGGCATGCATAACGGTGGTCGTGTGGAGCAACACTGTTTTGTTATTGTGCGCTGAATTACCGCTAATTTGAAAACGAAACAGCTTATAAAAAGCTGGTGCAGCAGTGTGCACTTCACTTTCACTTATACATTAGCGTCAATTCAACCTTTGCAGGGAGTTTGATGCGATCTGACAAATCAAAACCACCATTTTAGTCCGACAAAGCAGTTAGGAGAGTTAACGTTAGTAGTTTAGAAGCCTAGTCTAGATTAGTAGATTGACGTCGGTGGATTTGAACTTGTTTACTGAGGCAATCTTTCACGACACATTAGAGCCACAAAACGGTAGGCCTATTTATTGTTTAATTTTCTTTGACTGGCCAAATTTGAAAGTTGAGACTTTGTTTCATATTAAATATTACCTGCTCGGTCCTGTCTGTCAGCACGTTGTCAGTGTCCTTATAGGCTACGTGAGTTGCACGTATAAAATTTTAATGAACAACCTCGATCCATCAGGAAACGCCATATGGTCGCTGAATATCACTGCACTTCATGAAGAGTTTTTCTTTTGCGTGAAGAAGCCGTTTCGATGTGTTAAGGAGTGCATTCATGATTATTAGGCTACCGGTATAATAATACTCTTGGCTCCGGGTCTGAGGGAGTCATTTACTCCAGCCGATGCTGACAGAGACGCGATCGACACGCGTCCCATTTTCTCACAAATCTCTATGTCAATTTAAGATTGTATTTAAATCATTTAAGACTTTCTTTTGAGGACACTCGACAAAACTGACATTTTGGCATAAGTTGTGTCTGTTATGGCTTGTTCAAGCCCGGGGTCGCGCCTGTGTGTGTAGGCAGGACAGCGGCTCTCTTTAGTCTTGTCGCGCTTAATATCATTCACATTAATAAGAGCGTGATCATACAGCGGTAGTCAACGGGTGACAGAAAAAACAGATACTGCGTAATTGCGTTAATTGTATATATATTTGCCTTCCTTTTTTTGCGGTGTCGCGGTGGACAAGTGATGAAACCGGTGTGGCGCCTGAACACCGGTAACACCGACTACCGTGGCAAGCCTAACGGGAACACGTTAAAACTCCGGCGAAAGCGATAGGTAGGTAGAGAGGACCCGGCCTTTGGACCCGGAAACAGAATTATCGGAGAGCGCTTACGTCACGACTTAACAACCGGATAGATTTCCATGGATGTGATGTTATAAAATAACCTCTGCACCAACAGCCAAACAGTTCAATTGTTTTGCCGCAGACTTCAACCGAATTTGTTTTAAAATCTTTAAATGCTTTAGTATGGTCAGGAAAAGCAGCTAAGTGTCTCCACAGCAATAATTTCAGAAACTGCGAGACAAACGATTCAATTAGGGCCCGCTGGCTGCATCGCCTTATATTTTGTCATTAGGGCTATTCAGTTTCAGCCCAGGGCAGTTCTGTCTAATAGAGTAGAAGCTTTGGCATTTGCTGGTGAGCTCACACAGCTACTGTAGAGACACACACACACACACACACACACACACACACACACACACACACACACACACACACACACACACACACACACACACACACACACACACAAACACACACACACACCACACACACACACACACACACACACACACACACACACACACACACACAGAGATGTAGGGCACGGGCCACTGAGCTACATCATTGCTTCATTTGGATCAAACTCTAGCACACTGGAGTCATTTATCTACATAGTCTCAGTGTGTGTGTGTGTGTGTGTGTGTGTGTGTGTGTAACCTTGAGGCACTGCAAGCTCAAGTACCAGTGAGAAGTCAAATGAGAGTGAATGTATTCCCCTGTAACCCCCACACAGGAACAACATAAATCCCAGACTCCTTCACACACACATGTGTGTTTTGGTAATAAGAGTGTAATGTGTTCTTGCTTTTAGCATTTATCAGATTGCGCTGCGTTTGCATGTTTGTGGACGTCAGTATAAACACAAAGGCAGATATATGTTGTATACGAATGCATATCTGTGATTCATGCGCTCTAGGTTTCTATTTTGTCCTTAAAACATGAAAATGCATTTATTTTCAGTGCATATGCATCTATATTTAGCAAACAGCTATTCTGATATGTTTTGAAATACATTTTTATGGCCTTTTTTATGAGTTTAGAGACTCACATATTCTGCTACACCCCTACTATAAAAATAGCCTAAGCTAATTTACTGGTCTTATCTGGTTTGAGCCGGTCTCGGATGAAAATGAGACCCAAACACTAGCCAAGTTTCCATTCGCTTGTCAATCTGAAGTTCGGTAATAAACTCATGTGAATAAAGCTGGTGAAAGTGTGTTTCCATCCAACGGCTTTAAAGCGAATATAAACCTGTGTGTAATGACGTCACATGCTGTTTTGCCATCAAATTGGTATATCGAATTGATTTGAGACATTTTAAGGGGTTTCCATTCATTTTCGCACAACATTCAAGCAAACATTTGCGAACAAAGTTTTGCTAGACAAAATGGATCGCGCCATAATAACGTTTCCATCAGCGTTTATCGCATAAGCCGTATATCCATCAAGATAAAATCCCATGAGACCGAACGCATTTCATTTGAGTCCATATTCATGAAATTCAATCCAATTTTACTGTTTCCATAAGGCATTTTTCATTCCATATCACTTAATGCGGATAAAAACGTGTGGATGGAAACATAGCTTCAAACTTTGTGACTCTAAGGCACTTTTTGAAGACTCTGAATTAATTCTGTTCTATTCTATTCATGTTAGCCTGTTAATATGCAAATTATACAATACATAAAAATACAGTTGTGACCAAAAGTGATGTCCGGTCTAGGAAAATTGGCCTTTTTGTTAGTATAATCCATAGTTATAACAAGTGATAACACAATGAAAAATGCCAAATTATACAGACATAATTTTTGGCCAGGCTGTCATTCAAAGAAATGATGGACACATGCAAAAACAAGACATAACCAGTGAAATAATATGTCGTAGTAAATATGCATGCTTTTTCTTGTAAGCTTTTTGTTTTATTATGTAAAATAAAAGTGGATAAATAAAAGATAAATACCTTAACCAAGTTTAGTATTTTTTTCTTCCGTCATATTTAAAATATTTGTAAGAAATCTTACAAAAATATTTTTGCGTATATAATTGAACTTGTAGTGTCTTTAAAAATAAATATCCCCTCCGAACATCACTTTCGGCCACTACAGTTTAAACAAGTTGCTACCTTAAATTCAGTTCAATCAACTTGTATTTTTTTGTCATTTTCAACTTAAATACTGTAGATTACACTGACTTAAAAAATAAGTTGAATCTTGTATAACTTACACAAATAAGTAGAAAATATGTTAAAGCAAAATAATATAATAAAAAAATATAAAATATCGTCATGAAATCATATAATTTTTTACAGTGATATGGCACACACACAAATACAGTATTTGGTAGAATAGTCCATTATTAATTATTTAGAACTATTTTTATCTATACTTATGGTCTTGAATGATCATTTTTCAGATTCCTCTTAGATGACGTTAGTCCCTGAACTCTATGTGATTAGTTACGTTTGTTACAGGTATATGTGATGATGATGATGCCTTAAAATGCAGCTTAAGTCTGTTCTAAGTCTGTGGTTGGTAGCTTGCTTTCAGACAGCTTCACAGAATAAATAAAAACAGACATGATGTGTGTGTATTGGTCGACATGTGACCTGTTCTTTATGGTGTGTTTGTTTGGATCATTTTATTTCTCTAAGGATGAGTGACAGGTCTGTGTGCGGCAGGTTTCCATGGTTACGCCCTCAGGGTCACCGTGGGAGGGGTCATCACAGGGGAGATGGTGACCTCACAGATGAGGAGAGGAGAGAGAGAGAGAGAGAGAGAGAGAGAGAGAGGAGGAGAGGAGAGAGAGGAGAGAGAGAGAGAGAGAGAGAGAGAGAGAGAGAGAGAGAGAGAGAGAGAGAGAGAGAGAGAGAGAGAGAGAGAGAGAGAGAAAGAGAGAGAGAGAAGAGAGAGAGAAGAAGAGAGAGAGAGAGAGAAGAGAGAGAGAGAGAAAGAGAGAGAGAGAGAAAGAGAGAGAGAGGAGAGAGGAGAGAGAGAGAGAGAGAATGTCCGATTCACAAGCAAATTGTTCTTTTTAATTGGTTCTTTATAATAATTCGGTCAAACTGATTCACAAAGCACTTGTAAATGAGGTTGAAAGCACCAAATGCACATAAGAAGAGAAACTTTATTATGTATTTGATGTTTAAAATTGAATTTCCGTAAGTCTGGCCCTGCCGTGATGCTGAGGGATCTGTATTGTCCTGAAGGGGCTTATTTTCCTGCTTCAATTACTAAACGAGAAGTTAAAAACACATTAAAAAAATAATTTTCATCATGTGAGGACGAAACTGCTGTGCTACGAGAGGCATGAAATGCGAAAATGGTTAAATACAGTTTAGCAGTCATTATTTTTCATAACATTAACCATATTCGACTGCAGAATATCAGCATTTTAGCCATTAAAATACAAATATGAGGTCAAATGTTTTTGAAAGAAGTCTGTTATACAGATAAAAGCTGCATTTATTTGATCAAAAAAATGCTGTAAAAACAGTAATATTGTGAAATATTATTACTATGTGAAATAACTGTTTTCTATTTTAATGTTTTAAAATGCAATTTATTCCTGTGACCAAAGCTGAATTTTCAGCATCATTTTTGATTATTATCAATATGTTTGATGAATAGAAAGTGTATTCCTTATAAAATAACTGCATTTATTTGAAATATAAATAGTTTATAACATTATAAATGTATTTACTGTCACAATCAATTTTTTATGCATTCTATTCTTTTAAAAACAAATCTTACAATAGAGCTATTTTGTAAACTCTCGAAGCTCTCTTTGTCCACGAAAGCGTTAAATATTGATATATTGTCTATTGTTTACATCAGATTTCTCCTGAACGATCTGCTCTCTATCATCGTTCTTCAAGAAATTATGCAATCTAAGCACCGTTGGCGTTTATGTTGTAAAACTGTATACTTGAGTGAAAGTACAGATACTACTGGTCAGATATTACTCTATTACACGTAAAAGTTGTAAAGGCTGATTTTAACTTGAGTAAAAGTACATAAGTACTCGTTTTTAAAAGTATTTAAGTATCAAAAGTAAATGTCAATGCATTGTTTTATTATTGTATGTAATACTTACAGTATCTTATGCCTCTGAATCTATGCCCTCATATCAATATCACATTTATTTCTTCCAGTATTGGGATAGAATGTGAGATTGAATAAATGCTCTCAATAACGTCCACAATGGACTCAGACACACAAATGTCCCTCATATAGTGCCCTATTTAAAGTTTTTGGGCTTTTATTATGAATATGCTGTTCTATATAAGCTAGTGTGCTCCAAAACAATGACAAAATTTGCATTTAGAAGACCAAACTTAATGTTGAAAATGAAAATTAGGTTGACGTCAATCCAACTTTCATTTCCAACCAAAATCATCCACACTGCAAAAAATACTTTTCAGTATTCTTGTCTTGTTTCCAGTCCAAATATCAAACATTTCTTAAATCAAGATGCATTTACTAAAGTAGTAAAATGACGTAAGATATTAAGTCTTGTTTTCTGGGGGAGTTAATCAAAATTAAGTGAGTTTTTGCTTAAAACAAGCAAAATTATCTGCCAATGGGGTGAGAAAAATAACCTTGTTTCTCTTTGAATTAACATTATTTTTCTGACCCCATTGGCAGATAATTTAGCTTTTTTTAAGCAAAAACTCACTTAATTTTGATTAATTCCCCCAGAAAACAAGACATCATATCTTATGTCATTTTACTCATCTAGTAAATGCTTCTTGATTTAAGAATTGTTAGATATTTGGACTGGAAACAAGACAAAAATACTGAGTAAGAAAAGCATTTTTTGCAGTGTAGGCCTCCTTGACTGACGTTACTACTTTCTACTCGAGGACCTTGACAGAAATGTAGTGAAGTAAAGAAAAAAATTCCAGAAAAAATAATTCTCAAGTAAATGACAGATACTAAAAAAGTGTACTTAAGTACAGTACTCAAGTAAATGTTACTGTCCACCTGCATTTTAGTACATTTTGAAAGACGAAAACTTTTAGCCAATGCCAAGACGATTGAGGTAATACACCTTGTTAACATAATTCATGGACTGATTTCAGTTTTTCAAAATGAATCTGAATAAACAGATTTACAAAAATGGATCTGTTGTGTACAGTATATAGCAGCTAAAAGTAGTGCACTTAAAGTGCCATGTTCACACAGCCATGTTTTATTTATTGATTTCACATTGAAGGTCACATCTGAATGAATGCTTTATTTTGCTTTTTAAAAGCTCCTGACTTCTGGCATCACTATTGTTTATTTAATATTAAATCATTTATTAATATTCAGCTACACTGCAAAAAATACTTTTCTTACTCAGTATTTTTGTCTTGTTTCCAGTCCAATATCTAACATTTCTTAAATCAAGATGCATTTACTAAAGTAGTAAAATGACGTAAGATATTAAGTCTTGTTTTCTGGGGGAATGAATCAAAATTAAGTGAGTTTTTGCTTAAAACAAGCTAAATTATCTGCCAATGGGGTGAGAAAAATAACCCTTGTTTCTAATTGAATTAACATTATTTTTCTGACCCCATTGGCAGATAATTTAGCTTTTTTTAAGCAAAAACTCACTTAATTTTGATTTATCCCCCAGAAAACAAGACATATGTCATTTTACTCATCCAGTAAATGCTTCTTCATTTAAGAATTATTAGTATTTTTACTTGTTTCCAGTCCGAATACTGAGTAAGAAAAGCATTTTTTGCAGTAGTTTCTGTGACCGCTCCGTGACCGCGGTCCGTCGAGGCGGTTTGGGAGCGGGTTAAGTGGCGTGTGTGTTGTGGCGTGTTCTGGCGTGCACCGGTCCAGGAGCTAGCATGCGCGATGCACTCTGTGTGACCCGAGATTCGCAGAACACGGTCGCTGAACCGTACGGGCCACATCATTTATTAATGCCCTCTCAGAAAGCCTTACCACTGCCGGGACCTGTCTTCACTTTAAAACATCTCGGTGAGGAAGCTGTTTATAGCCTCCGTTAGATCCGAGTCTGAAAGCGCTTCGACACGCAGTGCGCTAAGAGCTTCTCGCGTGTCCCGCGGTGTAGATAATCACAGTGCGCAAACTATCAGACGTCAGGACATCAGCGGCTCGCAGGGGTTCACGGTGTGACTTCTGTTTTTCGAGTTTACAGAGATTTTGCTTGCATTTAGTGGCTAGTCTGATTCATTTTTGTGCCTGTTTTTCGATTCAGGTATTTTTTTTGTGTAGTAGCCGAACTCTTTTCCTGCCAGCTTTAAAAAAAAAAAAAAGAGTTGCCAGTCATCGCCAGCGTTTTTGATAATTTTCACAAAATTTTCATGGCCCCCCAGAATATTTAGTTGTATGAATATCTGAACATGCAAAATATATTAAAAGAAAGAGCAGAGCCTTTGCTTTTTAAATAAAAAAAGAAAAGAAAAATGATTTGTCGTTTACTTTATTTATTATTTAAAAGTTTTTTCATTTTAATGTGGGTAAGTTTCACAAAAAAAACTACATTTTGAGCAAAAAGCTGAGAAAAAATTGTGTTTTTGTCAAAGACTACATGCAGATTAGATTCAGAAGGATGATAAAATCACAGATGGAGTAGATCGAGTCCATCAACACACCCAAAGCTCCTGTAAGACTCCTCCTGCAATGACTCTCCAAGCCACTAGGGGGAGCTGTCTGCTCCTGGCTGCAATTACTCTGGCACCTCCTGCTGTGAACTTACTCTGTTTTTCTGAATTAACGAGTTAATTATCTCAGAATTACGAGAATTTTTCATGAAAAAAGTTTTTGCTCTGTTTTTCTGAATTAACGAGTTAATTATCTCAAATTACGAGAATTTTTTTATGAAAAAAAGTTTTTTGCTCTGTTTTTCTGAATTAACGAGTTAATTATTCAGAATTATGAGAGATTTTTTCTCGAAAAAACATTTTTTTCACTGTTTATGAATTGAGTTACTCTAATTCTGAGATAATTAACTCGTAAGTCGATTTTTTTTCCTCAAGTGAATGGAATACGCTTCCGTAATTTTCAAGATTTTCTGATGTATAGAAAGCGTTTATTTGAAATAGAAATCTTTTGTAAAATTATAAATGTTTACCATGTGTAACAATATAAACATCTGAAGTCAAAAGCTCCAGTTTAGCATGTTGATATGTGATTTGTCGAGTGGCTATTCTGCTGACCAATGAGCTGTAAGCTCCGCCCCCCGAGACCTTTATCTAGCTTATCAAGAGTGAGACATGATTTTAATGAGGAAGGCCTGAATAAAATGACTTGTTTATTGGGTTTTTTTCCTGAGCTATTTCCAGCAAGTCCTCGAACACGAGTGCAGCTCAGACACATTAGTCTGCGTCCCCGATGAACACGCCGCGGCCTTTACGCAGATTTACGATTGCCTGGGTCGAAACTACAATAGAGTCAGACGGAGAAATATCTCCTCAAGGACAGCGCCGTTACGAGAGCTTAATGTCCTCGGACACCTCAGTGTGTAAAGAGGGATGCATGACAAATATTTGAACTTTTGGTCTTTGGTTTATTAATGCTTTTATGGATTTTTTCTTTTTAATATAGTACAGACGACTAAGTAAATAGAATCGACGTGAGAGCCAGATGGCGGAGAAGCATTTTAACACGTATATCTATTTTCAGAGCCGATGTAAATCATGTAAGAAGTCATGAATGAAACACAGTTGGTGGAGAATACGTTCTGGCTTTAAGGACAGTGAAATAAAGACCTATAACACAATGTCTTCGTTACCTTCTATAGGTAATATATACCTTTATAATAATTATAGCTTTATGTGGATCTTGAGCAACTTTGACCTGTTGTGATGGATAGAATGATGTTTCCAGTACGACACGCATACAAACATGAATATCTTGACATTTACATTAAATGTCACATGGCTGGTGTCGGTTCTATGCTATTGTATTTTAAGCTATTACTATACAATGCACACATAGACCGGGAGAAAAGAAGCAAGAAGGAATATATTTAGCCATTTTGAGATTATAAAAATAGTTAAAACAAGTTTTAAGTTCCTAATTACGTCATAAAATGAATAGTTGAAAGCTTCTCTTTCTGGTGGAATACTGTGTAGAATATAGAATATATGCTAATTTGATTTCAGCTGTCACTCAAAAAAATGCTGGGCTAAAAACAACCCAATTTGGGTTGTTTGGCAACCCAGTGCTGGGTAAATATTGGACAGAACACATGCTGGGTTATTTTGAGCCAACAGGTTGGGTTTTATAGCTACATTAACCCATTTGCTGGGTTGTTTTTTTAATCAGTGCAGGGTCAAACAACCCCATGTTACAGGTTATTAATTTTAGATAATAATAATAAAATACTAATAACAAAAATAATAATATTAATAACAATAATAACACTACTGTTTATTGATTCAATTAAAGTGTTTATTCCAGGAAATTAATTTAATCATAAATTTAATCATTGGGTTTCAACAACCCAAAGCTGGTCATTGTCAGCTGATTATGGAGAAAATAACCCAGCAACAGTCAAAATGCTCAACCCAACATTTGGGTTTAAAAATAACCCAGCATTTTTTAGTGTTATTTGCATTTCTCATTTGCTATAATTAAAATGTGCTATATCAAATTCTGTTTAAAAGTAAAAAAAATATACTAAAATAATAATAAAATATATATATAAATATATGCGTGTGTGAATAATAATAAATGTTTCTTGAGCAGAAAATCAGAATATTAGAATGATTCTTAAAGATCATGTGACACTGAAGACTGGAGTAATGATGCTGAAATTCAGCTTTAACATCACAGGAATAAAATTAATTTGAAAATATACCAAAATAGAATAGTTATTTTAATTTGTAATAATATTTCTATAAATATTACCATTTATTTTGATTAAATAAATGCAGATTGGTGAGAATAATATACTTCTTTCATAAAATCATACAGACCCCAAACGTTTGAATAGTATTGTGTATGCTAATATATAGATATAAAGATATTATAGGTTCTAGTGGATCTCGAACAAATTGCAGGTCAAAGGTCTTTTATGATGCAGCCATACATTTTTCTCCTAAAATTAATACTAAATACAGATAAAAGAACTACATAACGTTGCTGGGTAAGGATAGTAAAATAATAGGAGGCTAATATAAAAGACCTTTCCTTCAGTTAAACGTACCTGTATTTTCACACACATGCGGATTAATATAAACGTAATTAAAACTATATTCACCTGCATTGTGACGAACATGTTTTTGTTAGTTTCTTTTCCCCGAGAGCACCAGTTCCACTGACTAATGAAACTCGTATTGACTTTAGCGCTATATTTAATTTGATGCTAATGAAAACGAGACTCTGAGGGATGCAAGCGCGATCAGATCTGTACATATTGTCGTTTTGTGTTCCTGGTTGATCAAACTAAACATTTAATATGCCAAAGAAATTTAAACGTTACAACATTTACTCTGACAAAAGGCTGTTCTGGTGTCCTGAAACTTCCAGCTTCCACAGGAGAGTTTCTCTGCTAATATCAGCCTCTTCTCAGTTTCTAAAGAGGCTTAAAGTCAAATGACTCTCATGGCTGGGTTATGGGGAAACACCTTTCTCTCTTAAACTGCTTAGTTTGTGTTTTTATGTTGAATTGCAGGAGCATGAGTGGATTTATGTTAGCAACATGCTAGCAGCGTTCCTGGAAGTCAGATTCCTGGCACATTCGGCTTTAGTTCTGCCTGTTTTTAAGAGGATCCAACAGTGTAAGATGGTGCTCAACCTATGCATATATTTCAACAGCCAATTCTAATATTATTTACAATCCAGCAAACATTACTTCTGATTGATTTGTGCTTCTGATTCATCAATCACATTGGAAATGGAAGGTCAAGTCAAGTGCATTGTGGGGCACCGTATTAGACAAACAAATGTTTTGCTCGTTTTTGTAAATTAATCATTTGGGTGCTTTATATAGGCATAAAATTTGCACTGTGAAAATTAAATATCAAATATAAATAGAGTAAATATTGTGACATTATGACATTTAAAAAGTGAAGCGTATAATGGCATTGCACAAATATAAAAAATGAATCGAGTAAATATTGTGTGATGTGTTCGTTTAAAATGTCAAGCGTAGAACAGAATTGCACAAAAAACTGCAAACACTTTAAATGAAATACTGAATGTGAATTGAGTAAATATTGTGTATAATTTAATTTGTTCATTCAAAAAAGGAAAAGAAAAGCATTATTTTTGCAATTCTCTTACTTTAAAGTAAATTAAGTACTTTATTTATTCAGTTCACGGTGTTATTTTGACAGTGTGTATAGTGGTTGATTTTAGGACTTCTGTTAATGTGCCAAATGTCAGCATTATCTCTGCCAATATTCCCCAAATAACCCAATATCAGCTGATATATCTGTCTATCACTAGTAGAGAGACAGAAAGAGATCTTCCCTGTCATAAATCTTCCAACTATATTCTAAAAATCTGGAAGAATTACCCAGTTAACCTATTTTCCATATATCTCTCTCTTTACATCTTTTTGTGTCGTTGTATTTGCTGTTTTGAGCTCAGTGTAGTTTGTCTCACAGAATGGCAAAATTATTATTATTATTTTACTTTTATGTATGCATTTATACTGTAATAGTGATACTTTTATCATCATTACTACTCATGGTTGGTATGCATGGGTACATCCCTTGAAAAGGTGTAGTGACATAATGGTTATATTTTGACTTTGTAACCAGACGCTGTGTTATTCTGTTTTATTACATGATGGTTTGGTAGAATTCCAATGTAGAATGCGGTCTGTTATTTCTTGTTATACCATGGTCTGGGTGAATACTGGATTCTGATTGGCTGCAGGGTGTCCATTAAAAAGTGATAGAGTACACCTAGTAAAGGAGTTGTTAACACTTTATATTACAACCCGCAAACAACTGCGTAAGTAAACCGAAATTACGGTGTACGTTTCTGTAATTATAGTGTACCTCTGTGTAGGTATAAGGGAACAATATGTTAAGTTTTGGATAATAAAGGGGTACAACCAGATACACAAGCAACTTAGAAAGGGTTTTTATTAGGGCTGTCAGTTAAACGCGTTATTAACGGCGTTAACGCAAACCCATTTTAACGGCGTTAATTTTTTTATCGCGCGATTAACGGTCTTTTTTGCCTAGCAAACTGTGTAGTTTTTTTCACATGCTTTTGCACCAGGACGCGGCATGCGCGGCGCTGTGCTATGAAACCCATTCATTTCAATGGCTTGCGCCGCGCGAGGACGTTTTGAAAGCGCAAGCGGATCTAGCTAGAAACAAAACAACAGGCCGCACACACTTGTTTGGGCTTGCGAGCCGGATGCGCGAGTGTGAATCTCTCTGCTCGCCTCGCGCGCGGAATATAATGTGCCGAGCACGAATCTCTCTGCTCGAGTCGCGCGCTCTCAGATACACGCTGCTCTTGTAAGAATTTTCTCTGGGCTCGCTCAGAGAATATGCCTGCACTTAAAACGTGTTCAGTCAGTGCAATCGCGAATCTCTCCTCTTCCCCAGCTAACAATTTTAGGTTATAAGAACGTTTTCAAAACGTTACGAGTTATATTCGAGTTGAGGGATGACGAGCGCGAGACGCCGAAATGGATGCCAATAAGATTCTGAATTGAAAGTTTACTTTTAAAAAGTTGACAAATGATTCCATTGACAAGACCAAAGTGATCTGTGTGTTTTGTCGTTGTGAACTGAGCTATCATCATCGCAGCATGTCCAGTCTGAAATACCACTTGATGATGGCCAAGCACACACACACACACACACACACCACACACACACAGCTGATGCGAATTCTCCGCCCCCTCGTCAATATCAGGACCTCGTCAGTATTTCTTTCACCCTTTTATTGATGGACAGTGTTACATTGTGTGAGAGATTATTTGCCCCAAGTGAGAATGTTTTAGTGTGAAATTGAACAGTATATATGCCAATATTGTTTTCAATAAAAAACATTTGCACAAAGCAAGCCGATCCACTTTTCCATGTTGATAAGAGCATTAAAATGAGAAAAAAGAATGGGACAAAAAGAAATCAAGAGACATTTAGAATAGATAAAAATGTGCGATTAAATGCGATTAATCGCGAGTTAACTATGACATTAATGCGATTAATCGCGATTAAATATTTTAATCGTTTGACAGCACTAGTTTTTATATTTTGATAATAACTTTTTTTTTTGGCAAGGTTGACATTTGCATGGAATCGCCCATATTGCTTTCCTCCTTTCAAAAAAAAATAATAATAAATCTTCTAACTGACGTCTTCTGAGGACTGGGATGAAGTGAACGCATGATTCAGAGACTATCTGAGCATGTATGGTGATTAGCCATGAACGCTGCATTGTAACATGCAATCTGTCAACCGAACTGGCTTGGCACACTTTCGTGCTCTGGTTGCCTGGATATGGGGCGGGTGTATGATTATGTTATTTTCCTCCACCGCTGATGTAGTACCAGAGGAATTAATTTAGTGAAGCGTGTCTGGAAGCCGGTGTCCGGTGGGGCCGGCGGCGGGAGGCAGGGGAGCGCGAGGTTACAGAGAGTTCAGGAGGAACACTGGGACGCTGCAGGGCTTCTCCTCGAACCGGTTCTCCAGGGGTCCCTCGTGACCCCGCTCCTGTTGTCAAGGATGGCTCTGTGATGTCATGCTCATGCACGCTCCTGTGCTGGGCTTGCCCTTGTGTTTTCGTGAGCATAAATCACACTGAACTTCTGTTATTGTGGGAGACGGTGTGTTTTGGCATGTTATAAATGCTCACTGCCCTTGACTGAGTTTTCTGAATCAAGGTTTTAGGCCACATACCTGACAGGCCATTATATTGTTCATCGCAACCTAGGGAGGGAAACATGTATTGGTATTTCCTCAAATCAATACTAAAGTAAAAATCAGTTGAACTGAGTACCAGCTCCTTTAGGTGCTCAAGCGAATATATATATTTTTTAGGTGTTACCAATTGAAGTAATTTTTTTAGGTTGATCCAACTGTTCACTTTTTACAGTGTAGCGAATATATAAATAAACAGCTTGAGTGTCACACGTGCTTCAGCGCACGTGTGTTGTGTGTGTGTGTGTGTGTTAAATGAAACTGAGCGTCGTCTGCACCGTTCATTCACACAGAACATGTAGGATTCGTTCTTAAATAGTATTTTTGTGGTTTAATATTCACACAGTAGTCTATTGCGATTTGATTTTTTTTTTGCTTTGGTTTATATATTTATTTGCCTATATATTATATATATATATTATATATATTATATGCACACACACACACACACATATATATGTGTGTGTGTGTGTGTGTGTGTGTGTGTGTGTGTGTGTGTGTGTGTGTGTGTGTGCATATATATATATACATGCATACACACACACACACACATCACACACGTATATATATATATATATATGTGTGTGTGTATGTGTAGTTATTTATGTATAGAATGTGTGTGTGTATGTGTAGTTATTTATGTATAGTATGTGTGTGTGTGTATGTATGTATGTGTATATGAAATGCAAAACATTGTATTATATATAATCACACAACCTTTTATTATTATATATTGTATATAAATATATGATATTGGATGGCAATTATTTGATTTAATATTTAGCTAATATAAAAAACTATTTATTACATGTAAATACTGGCTATGTACATATATATTTATCAATGCATGTACATTAAAATATCTACTATCGTTATTTACTAATATTTACTATCAATAATTACTAACATTTACTATCAATTCATATGAATAAACATGAATTCTGGGTGTATTTTTTTTTTTTTACTGTGAAATGTTTTAGCAGTACCTTACCCATGATGCAACTGTGAAGATGTGGGTGTGGCTTTGCAGGAAAGAAAGCGAGTGATGGACAGACAGACGGACGGACGGCGCGAGACAGAGAGAGAGTGTGGACGCTGAAGTGAGACTGAATGTCTGCCACAAGTGCTTTTAGCATACTTCTTGGCGCCTCGTAAAATAAAATGAATTGATTTGATGGTTTTAGCTTCTCGGATGCGTAATGTTGAGTGGCTGCTGTTGCATTTGTTTATCCTTTCTCCAGAAAGTCTGTCTCCATGTGGCCTTTTTAATATGGTATGAAGGTGGACTATTCATAATTTATGCATGTATATGGCTGTTGTGATTTATCGCTGGTGTAGAATGACTGTTAGTGATTTTTGAAGTGTGTACATGATGTCGGCAAAGAATGATAATAATAGTAAAAGAAATCACATAATAAATTCCCAGTACCATTTCAGCGTTTTTGAAAGCCTTGGCCTTTCCCAAAGCCTTGACTAATGACCTCTGATTTCTGGTTCAGCCGCACACTTCATGCCCGATCAATTATGAAAATGTGCTTGAAACACTGCCGGCATACCTCACATCCTCATATTTCCATTTTCAATCAGTCCTTTCAGTGCTGCCGTTATTTCTAGCGCTTGCTTTATCTCTCATCCCCGCTCTTCGCTTAATTTGATATTTTGGTCTGATAAAGAAGTGCAGACAGCTCAAAACATTTACTCGCAACATTTACTTGTCTCATTTTCAGGAGAGAGACAATGGCACTCTGACTTCAGATTTCATTTGTGTGAGGCGAGGTGGAGAGGAAAAACATTACGAACAACTGATTCCTTTAACTGCGCCTTGCTTTACTTTCCGGCAAAGTCAAGTGGAGATCAGCATCAGTTCGATCAATATTCTCCTTGACCTTAACATTTGGAGATTTTGTGGATTTATTTGTCTCTATGTGAAATGTAATTTACAAATTAACAAGAGACAGAAAGCTGTTCACTGTAAAAAAAAAAAATATATATATTTTTTTTATTGTCTAGCTGGCTACACATTTAGAAAAAAAAGTTATATATAGAATCTCAAATGGTTATATTCATTTACAGTAACTAATTACTATACGCATTTGTTCAGAACATTTGAATTACAATTGTTCACTGGATGTTGAGGATTTGATCAAGGTTAATTAAAGGTTCTGGTATACGTCTCTTGTTTATTATATGTAGTGTAAACAAATATTTTTTGTCTTTTAAATGCAATTTGAATTAACACATTATCTACATCTTGAGGCTCTGAAATGTAAACTGTAGAAAACATTTGTTTGGTCCATCTCCAGCATTTGAACGACCATTTTATCTTTAACGTTGAAATTTGATATCTGTCATTTCGAGTAATGCTGAGAATAAACGCTGTGTCTGTGACGTGCTCATGCCGTCTGCAGTGATTCACACCAGAGAAAATACGTCAAGTCACGGTTCGGAAGCGGTTTAATCATAGCCAGCTTAAAGGTTTTTGGTACGTATCCTAGAGACAAAGATGAATTAATGATATTACTGTAAGAAGAGGATCTATGACCTCTGGAAGCATCTCTTTCAGTATTTTAGTCGGTATAGGGTCTAACATACAAGTTGTCAATTTAGATGAATTAACGAGTTTGCAAAATTCTTCCTCTCCTATAGTAACAAATGAATAAATGTTTTCCTCATGGAGACTACACTGCACTCCCTGATGCGATACTGTAGTAGACGGTTGCATAGTTATAATTTTGTCCCTGATATTATAGATCTTATAAGTGAAGAAGTTCATAAAGTCATTACTGCTGTTTCTTGGAAACGTCTGGGGTTGAAGCTTTCTTTTTCGTTAGTTTAGTCACTTTTTCAAATAAATACCTAGGATTATGTTTATTTTCTTCTAATAGGGTTGAAAAATAAGCAGATCTAGCAGCTTTTAAAGAGCAATCGAGCTCTCTTTACATGAAATGAGAAATACCTATAGTTTAGTTTTCGTCCAGTTGCGCTCCATTTTTCTGGCTGCTCTCTTAAGGGCCCGTGTGTGTGTGTGTGTGGTGTGTGTGTGTGTGTGTGTGTGTGTGTGCTCGTGCTTGTTGTACCACGGCGTTGGACTATTTTCTTTAATCTTCTTTAAGCGCAACGGAGCAATTGTGTCTAAAGTGCTGGAAAAGAGAGTTAAAAGTTTCTGTTGCAATATCAAGTTCTTCTCAGCTATCTGGGATGCTGAGATGATCTAACTGATCAGGAAGATTATTTATAAAGCAATCTTTAGTTTCAGAAGTGATAGGTCTAACATATTTGTAACATGGAGTCGGCTTTGCAGCCTTGGCTAAATGTAATTTACATGAGACATTGATTGCATGTGATGATATTAGATCTAGAGTATGATTACGACAATGTTAGTCCTGACACGTGTTGTCTAACTCCAATTGAGTTTACATTGTCTTTAAATGCCAATCACTTTTGCTCATCTGTATTAGATCTGTTTTTTATTTGTTCAACACCAATTACATTTTTAACCTTAGATGGGTTTGGACGTTTTTTTGGATTTCCAAATTCGGGGAACAGACACAGTCTCTATCTGCTGTCAGTCTGTCTGCTTCCTGACCTGAGCCCCAGATTGTCATGTTTGAGCTCTAAGACTATGAGCCAAATTACTAGAGAGAAGAGCAGCACCATGCCAGGAGGGATGAATACCATCTCTTTTCAACAGGTCAGGTTTGCCCCAAAAACTGTTTCAATTGTCTATGAATTCTATATTATTTTGCGGACACCACTTAGACAACCAGCCATTGAGTGAACACAATCTACTAACTATCTCATCACTCCTTTGAACAGGAAGAGGTCCAGAGAAAATTACAGGCCTGACATCGTACTTGCGAGTTCAAACATCTCTATTAATTTTGGTGATCTCCGACTGGCGCAGTCGAACATCATTAGTGCCGACGTGAATAATAATCTTAGAGAATTTACGATTAGCATTAGCAAGCATTTTTAAATTTGCTTTAAAGTCAGGCGCTCTGGCTTCCGGCAAACATGTGACTATGGTGGCTGGTGGCTCTATTTTCACGTTCCGTGTGATCGAATCACCAATTACCAGGGCACAATCAACAGAAATCGATTTGTTAGGGTAATCGGACTGAAGAGTGTTTTTTTGATTCGCGACTAGAGCGATCCCTCACTGTCACCCATTTGCCTTGCTGCACAGGCAAGAATTCAGCCGGAACTGAATCATGTAAAGAGTTCACAATTCTAGGCGCATCCAAAATAGTATCTAAATATCTAGCACACTTAGGCTCAATCCCAATTCACCCCTTGCCCCTACCCCTTGTTTTCGAGTGTACTCCTTGGCCCTTAAAACGGAGTTACAAGGGCCAAGGGGTTGAAATATTCCCCTACGAAATGGAACAACCCTTCATGATCCCGATACATCATCAGTCGTCGGGCGATGGCTCTGACGTTACAGAAGCGACGAGTTTTTACAGGATTTCTCCATGACAACGACTGACAATGAGCGCCGCTGCTCTTAACTTTGAGGAAACATGAGGATTATAACGTTCCTTCCTCGAAATGTATGTCTTTTCTGTTTCGGAAAGGTAATTTATAATTCAATTTCTTAATTTAAATGACTATATTATTATTACAAGAGTAAATAAAGTGCATGGTGGTGCCATCTGGGGCTAAATTTAAATGTTTAACCGTTTGCGAAGCCATCTCGCCGGTGATTCGCGATGCATTCTGCGAACTTTCTCGTAGCCCTCCGTTTGGAGTTTGACTCGGCTATGTAGCCGAACCCCTTCGCCCTACCCCTCTATCGCAACAAGAATCGGGACACCTGACGTGAACGCGCAAAACAGAGGGTTAGGGCCAAGGGGTGAATTGGGATTGAGCCTTACTATCCTCAATTAAAGTTTGGATGCGTGTCTCTAATTCTGTCAGATTGATGTCAGGTTAATCTGAGATGTTGGGTAAGCTGTATTTATTAGTGTAAACAACTAGAAATGATAGTAAATGATGGTTCAAAACAGAAAGAAATACGAAGCTAATACGAGGCTTAGACAGAGCTTACAGCCTCGAAGCAAACAAACTCACAGCAGGCAGACAGGAGCAATCGATCAGAGCAATCGATCAGTCTTTAATGCAGTGACAGTCTCCAATGCAGTGAATGCAGTGACAGTGTTCGATTCAGTGACAGTGTTCGGTTCAGTGATAGTCTCCAGATGCAGTGACAGTGTTCGGTTCAGTGACAGTGTTCGGTTCAGTGACAGTCTCTAATGCAGTGACAGTCTCTAATGCAGTGACAGTGTATGATGCAGTCACAGTCTCCAATGCAGTGACAGTCACCAAAGCAGTGACCGTGAACGATACAGTGGTAGTCTGAGAGGCAGTGGAAGTTGACAGGCACTGTCGTCTCCCAGGCAGTGGCAGTTTAAGAGTCAGTGTTAGTCTCAGAGGCAGAGTCAGTCTCAGAGGCTGGGTCAGTCGGAGAGGCAGTGTCAGTCTTAAAGGGACTGTCAGTCTCAGTGGCAGTGTCGTTCTTAGAGGCAGTGTCAGTCTTAAAGGGACTATCAGTCTCAGAGGCAGTGTTGTTTCTAAGGCAGCATTAGTTGCAGAGGCAGTGTCAATCTGAAAGACAGTGTCAGAGGCAGTGTCAATCTGAATCTCAGTCTCAGAGGCAGTGTGAATCTGAATCTCAGTCTCAGAGGCAGTGTCTGTTTCTAAGGCAACATCAGTCTCAGAGGCAGTGTCAATCTGAATCTCAGTCTCTGAGGCAGTGTCTGTTTCTAAGGCAACATCAGTCGCAGAGGCAGTGTGAATCTGAATCTCAGTCTCAGAGGCAGTGTGAATCTGAAACGAAAACTCAGAGGCAGTGTCAATCTGAAACGCAGTCTCAGAGGCAGTGTCTGTTTCTAAGGCAACATCAGTCGCAGAGGCAGTGTGAATCTGAAAGGTAGTAATAGTCTGAGAGGCAGTGGCTGTTTCAGAGGCAGTTTCAATCTGAGAGGCAGTGTTGGTCTGATAGGCAGTCTCAATCTGAAAGGCAGTTTCAGTTTGAGAGGCATTGTCTTTCTCAGAGTCAGTATCAGTCTCATAAGCAGAGTCATTCTCAGAGTCCGTATCAGTCTCATAAGCAGAGTCATTCTCAGAGTCCGTATCAGTCTCATAAGCAGAGTCATTCTGAGAGGCGGTGTCGTTGTCGTTCTGAGAGGCGGTGTCGTTGTCGTTCTGAGAGGCGGTGTCGTTGTCGTTCTGAGAGGCGGTGTCGTTGTCGTTCTCAGAGGCGGTGTCGTTCTGAGAGGCGTTGTCGTTCTGAGAGGCGGTGTCGTTGTCGTTCTGAGAGGCAGTGTCATTGTCGTTCTCAGAGGCGGTGTCGTTGTCGTTCTCAGAGGCGGTGTCGTTGTCGTTCTCAGAGGCGATGTCGTTGTCGTTCTCAGAGGCGGTGTCGTTGTCGTTCTGAGAGGCGGTGTCGTTGTCGTTCTGAGAGGCGTTGTCGTTCTGAGAGGCGGTGTCGTTGTCGTTCTGAGAGGCAGTGTCATTGTCGTTCTCAGAGGCGGTGTCGTTGTCGTTCTCAGAGGCGGTGTCGTTGTCGTTCTCAGAGGCGATGTCGTTGTCGTTCTCAGAGGCGGTGTCGTTGTCGTTCTGAGAGGCGGTGTCGTTCTGAGAGGCGGTGTCGTTGTCGTTCTCAGAGGCGGTGTCGTTGTCGTTCTCAGAGGCGATGTCGTTGTCGTTCTCAGAGGCGGTGTCGTTGTCGTTCTCAGAGGCGGTGTCGTTCTGAGAGGCGGTGTCGTTGCCGTTCTGAGAGGCGGTGTCGTTGTCGTTCTCAGAGGCGGTGTCGTTCTGAGAGGCGGTGTCGTTGTCGTTCTCAGAGGCGTTGTTGTTCTGAGAGGCGGTGTCGTTGTCGTTCTGAGAGGCGTGTCGTTTTCGTTCTCAGAGGCGTTGTCGTTCTGAGAGGCGGTGTCGTTGTCGTTCTCAGAGGCGGTGTCGTTGTCGTTCTGAGAGGCGGTGTCGTTGTCGTTCTGAGAGGCGGTGTCGTTGTCGTTCTGAGAGGCGGTGTCGTTGTCGTTCTGAGATGCGGTGTCCTTGTCGTTCTGAGAGGCGGTGTCGTTTTCGTTCTCAGAGGCGGTGTCGTTTTCGTTCTGAGAGGCGGTGTCGTTTTCGTTCTGAGAGGCGTTGTCGTTCTGAGAGGCGTTGTCGTTCTGAGAGGCGTTGTCGTTCTGCGAGGCGTTGTCGTTCTGCGAGGCGTTGTCGTTCTCAGAGGCGTTGTCGTTCTCAGAGGCGTTGTCGTTCTCAGAGGAAGTAGGAGTCTCAGACACTGTGACAAAAGAAGAAAGCAAAACTACTATATTGTTTAATTTTTATCAATATAATAGTTACTATGAATAAAGATGTTCATGGATCAATGACATGACGTGCATATTTTTTTGTCCAAGTTTTATATTAGCCATATATGGTTTGTCTTTTTGTTTGTTGTATTATTTATATACACTCACCTAAAGAATTATTAGGAACACCATACTAATACTGTGTTTGACCCCCTTTCGCCTTCAGAACTGCAAGGTGCTGAAAGCATTCTTTAGAAATGTTGCCCATATTGATAGGATAGCATCTTGCAGTTGATGGAGATTTGTGGGAAGCACATCCAGGGCACGAAGCTCCCGCTCCACCACATCCCAAGAATGCTCTATTGCAGTGGTTCCCAACCCTGTTCCTCGGGCCCCCCCAACACTGCGCGCTTTCTTTGTCTCCCCAAACAAACACACCTGATTCAACTCATCAGCTCATTAACCCATGTGATTATGAGCTAATGAGTTGAATCAGGTGTGTTTGATTAGGGAGAAAAAGAATACGCGCAGTGTTGGGGGGGCGCGAGGAACAGGGTTGGGAACCACTGCTCTATTGGGTTGAGATCTGGTGACTGTGGGGGCCATTTTAGTACAGTGAACTCATTGTCATGTTCAAGAAACCAATTTGAAATGATTCGAGCTTTGTGACATGGTGCATTATCCTGCTGGAAGTAGCCATCAGACGATGGATACATGGTGGCCATAAAGGGATGGACATGGTCAGAAACAATGCTCAGGTAGGCCGTGGCATTTAAACGATGCCCAATTGGCACTAAGGGGCCTAAAGTGTGCCAAAAAAACATCCCCCACACCATTACACCACCACCACCAGCCTGCACAGTGGTAACAAGGCATGATGGATCCATGTTCTCATTCTGTTTACGCCAAATTCTGACTCTACCATCTGAATGTCTCAACAGAAATCGAGACTCATCAGATCAGGCAACATTTTTCCAGTCTTCAACTGTCCAATTTTGGTGAGCTCTTGCAAATTGTAGCCTCTTTTTCCTATTTGTAGGGGAGATGAGTGGTACCTGGTGGGGTGTTCTGCTGTTGTAGCCCATCCGCCTAAAGGTTGTGCGTGTTGTGGCTTCACAAATGCTTTGCTGCATACCTGGGTTGTAACGAGTGGTTATTTCAGTAAAAATTGCTCTTCTATCAGCTTGAATCAGTCGGCCCATTCTCCTCTGACCTCTAGCATCAACAAGGCATTTTCGCCCACAGGACTGCCGCATACTGGATGTTTTTCCCTTTTCACACCATTCTTTGTAAACCCTAGAAATGATTGTGCGTGAAAATCCCAGTAACTGAGCAGATTGTGAAATACTAAACCGGCCCGTCTGGCACCAACAACCATGCCACGCTCAAAATTGCTTAAATCACCTTTCTTTCCCATTCTGACATTCAGTTTGGAGTTCAGGAGATTGTCTTGACCAGGACCACACCCCTAAATGCATTGAAGCAACTGCCATGTGATTGGTTGATTAGATAATTGCATTAATGATAAATTGAACAGGTGTTCCTAATAATCCTTTAGGTGAGTGTATAATATGTTAATGCTTTGGCAACATTGTGATACACAGTCATGCTAATAAAGCTCATTAGGGCCTGAGCACTAAGGTGCGAGGTCGGTGCGAGGTCCCTCTTGAAACTGTTAAGATTATTAGGGCCCGAGCACTAAGGTGCGAGGACCCTCTTGAAACTGTTAGGATTATTATTTTTCTTTTCTTTTTCTTTCTTTTTTTTTTCTTTTTTTTTCTGCAAAGTAAGCCCCATTTTCGAGGCCGCAACATGCTCGAAAAGTCACCAAATCTCGCACACATGTCAGGACTGGTGAAAATTTTTGTATTTTGTGGGTTTCGCGGATGGGCGTGGCAAAATGGCTCGCTAGCGCCACCTAGAAAATTAGAAAAAATTAGCCCCTCGTCCACGTTCGACCTACATGCACGAAATTTGGTGGTGACGTGTATCATATCAAGACGCACAAAAAAGCCTCAAGAACCCACACCCTAAACTCGACAGGAAGTCCGCTATTTTGAATTTGGCGGCCATTTTGGGACGATTTACACACTCCGTACTTTAACGAACTCCTCCTAGGGATTTAGTCAGATCGACTTCAAATTTCTGCTGTGGCTTCTAAAGGCATTGACGATGAAAAGTTGTGCTCTTTGGGCGTTTTCGTCAATGGGCGTGTCCGTGGCATCGATGATTCGCCATGAAACAGGAAGTTGGAGTAACTTTGCTGTACATGCTCAGATCTCCGCCAAATTTTGCACGCTTGACAAGAGTCCCGCCCTGAACACATGTACATACCGACATTCACCCCCAGTCATAGCGCCACTTGCTGGCAACAGGAAGTGACCTTTAACGAAGCAGCCCCCGCCGCACGTTTGACCTACATGTACGAAATTTCTGTGGCACATCAACCATGTCCAGACGCACAAAAAAAGCCTCTTGGAGCGATACCCTAAACCCAACAGGAAGACGGCCATTTTGAATATTACGTCAAATTTTGGCTGATTTACACACTCCGTACATTAACGAACTCCTCCTAGGGATTTAATCAGATCGACTTCAAATTTCTGCTGTGCCTTCTAAAGGCATTGAGGAAGAAATGTTGTGCTATCTGTGAGCTTTCGTCAATCGGCGTGTCCGTGGCGTGACGTCAAACATCAAGTCTTCGCCACGACACAGGAAGTGGTTGTAACTTCAGTGTACATGCTCACAGCTGCACCAAACTTTACATGTAGGATAAGAGTCCCGCCCTGAACTCATGTACATGCCCACATTCACCCACAGTCATAGCGCCACCTGCTGGCAACAGGAAGTGACGTATAACACCTTCATGCAGTGTCTGAAAAGCGTAGCAAATTCACAGCCGCACTGGCAGAGCTCCAGAATATGCAACAGAATATGCGGCCGCATCACTCCCCGACGCGCTACATGTGCGAGGGCCCGCCCATCGCTGCTTGCAGCTTTAATTTTAAATTGAAATTGTTTTTCTTTTCGTTATCTGCCCGCACAGCCGAAGCACGTACAGAGAGAGCGTTTCAGACAGTGTTCCAACACCAAATTGATTCCTCTTTCGCGTTTCCTTGCCCTTGAACAGACACATAAACATAAACATAAACACAAAATTATGTCAAAATACCCGTTTAAATGCCCGTCTCGGCAAATATTCTCTCGTTTATGTCATAAGTGAACAGTTGAGAAGGAAACCGCTTTTGTCAGTTTTTTCGGTCCATGCAGTCGGTCTTAAAGTGACAGCACACACTTATAATTCCCACTGTTGTCTGTGTCATTAATGTAAATAAAACAACAAACTACAGCTTTAACAAAGATGAAACTATATTTAATTTCTACAGTGAACAAATAGTGTTATTTTACATTTAGGCTTAATTAATTTATGTACCTGAATACTACTGTTAGACTTTGTAACTTTATAACTTAGTATTAATCTATGCTTGTAATTTGAGTATTTGACTAGCGGTTAACAGACGTTAACAGACACACAGACGTTCCTGTAATTTATAGGTAAGTTAGATGAATGTATATTTGAAGGGAACTGACTGTCTTTAGAAAAGTTTCGATGTTATTTTCATTGAATCTTTCTTTATCGTTCCTAATAAAGCAGCGTTTTATGAGCGCTGCGCTGCTTTGTTTACAGTCGTTACTGTGGAAACCGCAGTTTCTGCCACGCCCCCTCCTGGCAGCCTTTCTAAACAGCCTTGCAAACTTGTATTAAAGCAACACTAAGTAACTTTTCCTCTTCGGTCGCCCTACTGGTTGGAAACGAAATTGTCCATTGCCGCTGTCGTAAATAATGTAGCCTACCATCGCACGCACGCTCGCTGTTTACCCAGCACCGGCTTTAGAATGAACGATGTTCACAGACAAGGTAGAGTATGTTACATGATTTCATGAAAGGATGATGTATTGTGACATCAGAAACGAAGAAAAACTAAATAATGGCTATTGTAGCGCTTGACGTAAAGCAGTCGAATTTTGTAGTTCTTTCTGTGGTTGGGTTACTACCCGAACTCCGAAGTTACATAGTGCCAGTAAAAGCGATAAAGATCCGTCAGGTGTGCCTTTCACCCTGTTACGACTTGATGAACCACTGATAAGATTTTGGAAACATTATTTTAAGGTAAAAAATGTTACATAGTGTTGCTTTAATACTAGTGTTGAACTGTATCTACAATAGTGAAATAAGGCATTCTACGTCAATCTACTGCATTATTTCCTCTCTCAATCAGTATAAAATGTGGTAAAAATACTGTGATATAAATGTTTGGTCATACCGCCCAGCACTGAAAGTATGTCTAGGTTGGTACACTTTCCATGTCAGGTGGTACAACTAACTTACAGTATATAGTGGAAGCCTAACTGGTTGTACTGTCTGACATAAAAATTGTCAAAAAATGTACACATTGAAATGCTATTTAACACATCGTTCATGACTCACTATATCAGTTCTGAAAAGATTTTTTAAGCTTTATTTGTCAACGACCGTCATATTTGTTTGATTGCACTGCTAATTCAAAAATAATTCAGCTATCTTTAAATGTCAAGATCACCATTTTTATAATTTCAACATAAAGCAGAAGTTAAAGGATTTAGATGAAGATCACCTTTTAAAGCTGGGCTCGCGCTGAATAAAGCATCTTCCTCTTCATCGCGAACGGCTTCAAGGCTGATCTCTAGAGCAGCAAACAACACACAACACATTATAATTGTGCACACAGTTGATGGAGATCATTTACTGCATTAATGATAATTTACTTGATTTGCTTGAATGTGGACATGGCCATTCTAGTTGTCCCTTCGTTGTCTTTGCGGTCATTTTTTCTTGTGTCATTCCTTCCGACTGCATTGTAACGTTATTAGATGCACTTTTGGTGAAGAAGTAATGCACCAGCACCAGACTCGCAGTGATCAGCATGGCTGGATGTCTTTGAGAGCTCAATCTTCCAGTTCAAACTTGGTCTTGTAGACAATCTTGCAGATTGAGTAACCGAGCAGAATGAAACTTGTAGAAAAAATGTTATTTTCAAGTAGAACAAATCTTGCAATAAAACAAAGGAGCTATTGTATTGAAGTAAGCAGTGGCGAGTAATGCAGAGAGTCGAACAGACTGAGTGTTATAGCGATTGTCAACATTCTATTTTTCTGAAGCTGTGATGTCACGATGATGTCACTGGACAGCAGACATTCTTTTAGGTGTGCTTCTGTCTCCCTCCCTGATGTGGCTGAATCACCAGTTGGAAAAGTCTGTTTTTCCCAACTTCCTCGAAATAATAAGAATGTTCAAGCACTATTTCAGAAAGAAATTGGTAACACTTTACTTGAAGGGGTGTGCATAAGACTGACATGACACCTTCATAACCATGACATGACATGTGTAGGGTTTATGCATGTTTATGACAACTGTCATTAAGTGTCATTCGCTCAATTATTACATTTTGAATGCAAATATGACATTGTTTGAGATGTCTTTATGACACCTTGACATAAACCAAAACATCATAACCTGTCAGTGTCTTTGTCATGACAACTTGACATTAAATTAAGTTAAACTGGCATGTGATTGGTTTTGACATTGGCTGTCATAAGGTCATTATAACCGTGTCATTAATATTTTTCGTGACCTCAACTACAGTGGTACAAATTGAATTTGTCATTAAAAAGTTCTAATGGCTTCATGACAGCCAATGTCAAAACCAACACCTGACAGTTTAATGTAATGATAACCAATAAAGCTTGGTTTCTTAAGTTTGATCATTAATCTGATTGTTGTGAAGGTTGTGTTGTTCTTAGTAATGTCAAGTTGCCATAAACCCTACTACTGGTTTTGTGGTCCAGGGTCACAAATATATATATATATATAAATTAAAGGATTGTAAAACTCAAAATCAGACTTTTTAAGAAACTGTTTGCACAGAATGTCTCAGCACAAATGCTCTGTATCTGCAGTAAATGGACTTTTACTTGGGAATATGACAAAACCTATTTGCAGTCTAATGATGGTGTTTATTATTGCTGCAAAATTAATCAAAATCGTGATACGATTCAGTGAGATTATCAAATTGTAAAAAGGTGATTTAATTAAATGTGTTTTGAAGTGAAGCGCTGCATTGTTCTTTTACGCTCGTGGAACTCATGATACTTTGTTTTCAGCTGCTCATTTACAGTAATGCTGCGCCACCACACCATAGAGAAGACAGAAACCTATGTATATGTATTATATATATATATATATATATATATATAGATAGATAGATAGATAGATAGATAGATATAGATATATATATCTTACATGTATATATCTGTTCCAGCTTTAATTTCTGCTCTGACAGCCGCAACACCAGCCGAACGCTGTGTGTGTGTGTGTGTGTGTGTGTGTGTGTGTGTGTGTGTGTGTGTGTGTGTGTGTGTGTGTGTGTGTGTGTGTGTGTGTGTGTGTGTGTGTGTGTGTGTGTGTGTGTGTGTGTGTGTGTGTGTGTGTGTGTGTGTGTGTTAGAAATCAGGAATGGTGAGAGAACATTGAGCTTATACTATTTGTCTGCAAACCAAATTTAGGTCTTCAGTCGACAAAGTTTAAATCCCGTCTGGCTAGCGCTCTTCTCATAATGTAGAAGCGTTCGGTCAGTAGACAGTCTTTTGTGGCTGTTTAAACACATTCGACCACATGAACATTTACACAAAACAATCCGATCGAATGTGTTTTCAGACACCTCTGGAAGTGGTCGAACGTGGACAAGCCCGAAACATTGTAGACCGCGTGTACAGCTGTGTTTAGTGTCGTCACTTGTGATTGCATTGATGAAAATGCTTCCACGTGTAAACAGGGCCCTATACATCATCTGTTGGTTTCTATATCTAATTTCTTTATATCTAATTTCTTTGAAATTGAGATTTATACATTACATGAAAGCTGAATAAATAAGCTTTCCATTGATGTGTGGTTTGTCAGGATAGGAAAATATTTGTTCGAGATACTATTTGAAAATCTGGAATCTGAGGGTGCAAAAAATGAAAATATTGAGAAAATCTCCTTTAAAGTTGTGCATTTATGTTCACGATTGTGCTGCATTCACTCACAAAAATAAATGTTTTATACATTTACGGTAGAAAAATGTACAAATATCTTCATGGAACACGATCTTTACTTAATATCCTAATGATTTTTGGCATAAAAGAAAAATTGATAATTTTGACCCATACAATGTATTGTTGGCTATTCCCACAAATATACCCGTGCGACTTAAGACTGGTTTAGTGATCCAGGGTCACATATGTGCAATCGCATACTTTATAATCCGTATGTATAGTGTCACAGTCCTCATATATGATCTGATCTGCATTTAAAGAGAAAAACATTGATCTTACAGAATTTACACTTACAACATTTGCACTAGTAATTTTATTTTGGCATTATAAGTAAACGGTAAAGTTTTGTCATTTGTTAATCAAGTAGGAAAGGAGAAAGAGGTAAAAGTAATGCACATCATTATTTTGCTTGATGGCTGCTCTAATTAAATGAGAAGAAATCATTTACAACATAATGACATAAATATATGCTTATACATACTGTAAATATACAAAAAGTGACACAATGCGCCACACATTGAATCATTGAAAAATACATCATAAATGTATGTGATTTATATATTCATGTGACATATGTAATTTATATTTTTAGACTTGCATACACTGTAAAAGTTGTATACAGTAGTTGGAGTATGTTTGTATTACTTCAGACTTTCTGCTTCAAACTTTTTATGGCTTGCAGTTTCTTTGTATCAAGTTTCACTTTGAAATTTCTTGTAAATTTCATAAATTATTACTGAGTAAATCCTACATCAGTTTATCAGTGTACTGCAAATTTGGTTTCACACAAAATGTATTTCACCTGCCATGTAGAAATTTTACTTCAACATGACTCTTTACAATAATGTTCCATTAGTTAACACTGGTTAATGCATTAACTAATACTCATTTAAAAATAACCCAATGAATAACCCAACTATGGGGTGGTATAGCACCTTCCCAAGCTGTGGGTTACTTTAATCTAATGCATTGAGTTAAATACTAGTTGGGTTAAAAAAATATTTTTATTTAGGACCTTATTTTAATAAATGAAATTCACATTGTTTTCAAATTTTTATTGGAGTATAAACACCATAAATATGTTTTAACATGTTTAACATATTAAATTATGAATGTAATAAATATTAGTGAGCCTAGTATGTAAATATACAACAATTACAAACAATTATGATGTGCAAATATTAATATATACACATTAAATTTAAAACGTGTGCACTTAAATTAAAAAAATACACAGATGTGCCACAATAAAAATAAATACATGCTTATTAAAAAGGCTGTAAAATGAAATGAAATTAAGAATGTACTCAATGAGTAATATATTTGATACATTATTTTTTAATCATTGTTAAAGTTGGTAACAACAATTAGAAATGTTCATTGTTAATTCATGTTAGCTCAGGTCCATTAAATAATATTGACTGATGATGTTTAATAATTAAGTAAATGTTAAAATTAACATCAACTAAGGATAATTAATGCTTTAGAAGTATTGTTAACAAATGAAACCTTATTGTAAAGTTATCACTTTAAAAAATAAAATCTAAATTATACAGTGACTTGACAAATGGAGTGTCTTTCTGTACTCTCGCTGTTTGTCAGAGTAAAACTGAAATTGAGTTGGCATCAGGGATTACTCGAGCTGCTTTGTGTTCATCTCAGAAGAGTCAGTTCATCTGTATAATCCACATGCACTTCTGTATAGAACTGTGGCTTGTCCCATAGAAGTCGTTCTCTTCAGTCTTCATCGCGCCCGATGATTTTTTTCCTCACATAGTAAGATCTAAATTCCCGTTCTCCGTGTGGGATGAAGGCTTTGGGCAGACCCCCTCCTCCTCCTCCTCCTCGTTCTCTGACGGCTGTAATTGTAACTGCAACTGAAGCTCCATTGTTGAAGGGCAGCGAGAATACGGTCACGCTTTTCACGGTCAATAAGCGGACGCCCAAAGGAATGAAGTGTGAATGAGCTCCACGTTTGTCCCGGCATTCAGGGAATAAACAGGGTTTCTACAGGTGTCAGACGTACAGCCCGGGAAATAAGAGTGGGCAGGGGCCGGTTTACGGAGAGCAGCGGCGTCTCAGCGGGATTCCCTGTGTAAGTCCCGCCGTCATGCTCCAGGAGGTCAGAGAGAGAGAGAGGAGAGAGAGAGAGAGAGGAGAGGAGAGAGAGAGGAGGAGAGAGGAGAGAGAGAGAGAGTGAGAGTGAGAGAGAGGAGAGTGAGAAATGAGAGTGGAGAGTGAGAGTGAGAGTGAGAGTGAGAGTGAGAGTGGAGTGAGGTGAGAGTGGAGAGGAGTGAGAGGAGAGAGAGAGAGAGAGAGAGAGAGAGAGAGAGAGAGACAGGTTGGCGGGCTGTTGGGGGAATTGCCCGATGGAGACGCTAGAGCAAACACCCTTCAGCAACACTGTAACCTTGTCCGAGGTAAAGACTCCGAGTGTGAAATTTCAGCAGATTTGATCAGGGCACACACTGCAAAAAAAATCTGTTCTTAATCAGGTTACAGTATAACAAGATACTTTAATTTGAAGTGAAAAAGTGTTTTAGATAATAAGATTTGTTTTCAGGGAATATATTTAAAATTACTTTATTCATTTACAATTTCCCCTTTATACTAAGAGTCAAAGCAACTATTCTTGTTAGATTAATGCTTGCTAATGCAGTAAGAAAAATAATACTTTAAAAAAGTAATTATACCGGTCATCGGTAAGATTTTTTATGTGTTTAAAAGAAGTCTCTTCTGCTCACCAAGGCTGCAATTATTTGATAAAAAAAATACAAAAAAACAGTAATATTGTGAAATATTATTACAATTTAAAACAGCGGTTTTCTATGTGAATATATAGTGAAGTGTAATTTATTCCTGTGATCAAAGCTGAATTTACAGCATCATTACTCCAGTCTTCAGTGTCACATGATCCTACAGAAATTATTATAATCTGATGCTCAAGAAACATTTATGATTATTATCCATGTTGAAAACAGTTTTTTACATTTTTATTTCAGGATTCTTTGATGAATAGAAAGTTCAAAAGAACAGAATTGATCTGAAATGGAAAGCTTTTGTAACATTAATCACTACCATTCAAAAGTTTGGGGTCAGTAAGAATTTATTTTTTATTTTTGGGGGAAAGAAATTAGAAAATACTTTTATTCATCAAGGATGAGTTAAATTGATCAAAAGTTACAGTAAAGACATTTATAATGTTAGAAAAGATTATATTTTAAATAAATGCTGTTCTTTTGAACTTTCTATTCATCAAAGAATCCTGAAATAAAAATGTAAAAAACTGTTTTCAACATAGATAATAATCATAAATGTTTCTTGAGCATCATATTATAATAATTTCTGTAGGATCATCTGACACTGAAGACTGGAGTTATGATGATCAATTCAGCTTTAATCACAGGAATAAATTACACTTTACTATATATTCACATAGAAAACCGCTGTTTTAAATTGTAATAATATTTCACAATATTACTGTTTTTTTGTATTTTTATCAAATAATTGCAGCCTTGGTGAGCAAAAGAGACTTCTTTTAAACACATAAAAAATCTTACCGATCTAAAACTTTTGACCGGTAGTGTATATATATATATTAAATATATTATAATTGATATATTATTTATCAATTTACACAATTTTAGCTTCTAGTAAATGTATTACCTAGTTTTCAGACAAATCGAATCTTTAATGTATAAGAAAATTACAAAAACATGCCACTCTGAAACGTCGTGTGAAATCCTCTTGTTTGTTAACATTGTCAGGGTCTGAATCAGGCTCGAGTCGGTTTGAGATTGTCGCCATCCTCTTTATTCATATTTACACTAGAGAAGAACTCGCAGGGGCGGGACATTTCCCAAACACAGCCCACTGGGCCAGCTAACCAATCACAGCACATCTCGTACTTCGAAATCACAGTGTTTGAGCCAGACTGGGGAGAGAGGTGCTGTAATAATGTAAAATATGGATAAAATAATGCGTTTTTTGAACAATCAAGCATGAAAACATATTTAGTAGACCCCCCCAAAAAACTAACTCTTTGTTAAAGGGGTCATATTATGCCCTTTTACAATATTTTATGAGTTTTGGGGAAAAGCGAGACAAAAAAACAAAAAATTATTATTATTATTATTTATTTATTTTTTTGCTGTGTACAGCTAAACATAAGGAGATCAGATAATAGAAAGCTGACTGAAATAATTTTACATTTTTAAACTTTAGCATATAATCTGTTTGAGCTCTTACACATTTAAATCATTTTTCATGGCACATTTGTATAATAGAATGGTAGTTTCATTGAGCTTTGTTGGTGATCCATCAGAAACCATTCAGGCATAATACAGTCTGGTAAAATAGGTGATATTGTTTAGAGTTTTCGTTCATACTGTATCAACACCTCGTGTTAAATGTGTTCTCACCAATGATCCATTAGACCTCATAAAAATAGCCCGCTCTTTGACAAATTTTCCACTGGACTGAATAAAACCTCCAGAGAGAGAGGGAGAGAGAGAGAGAGAGAGACAGAGAGAGAGGGAGAGAGAGAGAGAGACAGAGAGACACGAGAGACAGAGACAGAGACAGAGACAGAGACAGAGACAGAGACAGAGACAGAGAGAGAGAGAGAGAGAGAGAGAGAGAGAGAGAAGAGAGAGAGAGAGAGAGAGAGCTTTGGCGTCTGTATTTTACACCCGTCTCCTGCGACTGAGCTTTTACAATTGGCTAATTTATCGTTTGCTATCAAACGTGGCTTCAGGTGCCGATGCGAAAGAGCGCTGTTACACGTACTGTAAACGCACAAAGACCATCGGGATTCTGGGTCGTGGGACTGGGTCGTCACAACAGGCAGCGCCAGCAAACCTTTAAAGCTTTCGCACCATAAATCAGTTCCTCATAAAAGGTGTTCAGTTTCCCCCATTTAACAGCTTTTTATTTTTAAATGTTGCTGCGCATGATGAATTTGAGTCTCTCGTAGATCGCCCTTGCGGAGGGGACATGTCGCTCAGGCTGCTTTGCATGCTGGGTAGTGTTTGTGGGGGAAGAGGAGGTCTAAAGGCCACTGTAGAGTCCAGAGTTTGTAGCCTCTATTAGCATTGATTTCAAATTCACTTCCAGACATATTTAATACCAGTTCAGCCTTTGCCTTCTTTTATTTATGAGCACGCAATACCATCGGGACATCAATTATCCTTTCAACCGCAAAATTGACAGGAGAGGCAGACAACATAGTTTGGGAGACTTTGAAATCAGAGCCTCCACACATTTGCAATGCTTGGACATTATCACTGGTGTTTTCTGCCTTCATAAATATTTACAGGGAACTGAGGACACAATACTGAGTTTCATCTGCTGAAATCCAGCCACTTTCCTGAAAGATGAACAGATCCTGAGAGTGACTGGAGCTTTAACTCACGATACAAGATTTAGAAACCGCTATGAGGCGTCAGAGGAAGAGGAATTACCGGAAGAGGAATTTACTGAATTGTAAGACAAAGAAATTCATTTAGGGAAATTAAGTTTATCCACCATCCGTCCGTCCATCCATCCATCCCTCCCTCCATCCGTCGTCCGTCCATCCATCCATCCATCCATCCGTCCCTCCATCCGTCCATCCATCCATCCATCCATCCGTCCCTCCATCCGTCCATCCATACATCTATCCATCCGTCCCTCCGTCTGTCCATCATCCGTCCATCATCCATCTATCCATCCGTCCCTCCGTCTGTCCATCCGTCCGTCCATCCATCCTCACCATCATCCATCCATCCTCCACCATCCATCCATCCATCCATCCTCCACCTCCATCCATCCATCCTCCACCATCCATCCATCAATCCGTCCATCCATCCTCCACCATCCATTCAATCCGTCCATCCATCCTCCACCATCCATCCATCAATCCGTCCATTCCATCCTCCACCATCCATCCATCAATCCGTCCATCCATCCTCCACCATCCGTCCGTCCGTCCATCCATCCCTCCCTCCATCCGTCCGTCCGTCCATACATCCATACATCCATCCGTCCATCCATCCCTCCCTCCATCCATCCATCCATCCATCCTCCACCATCCATCCATCAATCCGTCCATCCATCCTCCACCATCCATCCTCCACCATCCATCCGTCCATTCATCCTCCACCATCCATCTGTCCGTCCATCCATCCATCCCTCCCTCCATCCGTCCGTCCGTCCATACATCCATACATCCATCCGTCCATCCATCCCTCCCTCCATCCATCCATCCGTCCGTCCGTCCATCCATCCCTCCCTCCATCCGTCCATCCATCCATCCTCCTCCATCCATCCATCCGTCCATCCCTCCTCCACCGTCCATCCATCCTCCACCATCCATCCATCCATCAATCCGTCCATCCATCCTCCACCATCCATCCTCCACCATCCGTCCATCCTCCACCATCCATCCATCCGTCCATTCATCCTCCACCATTCATCCATCCTCCACCATCCATCCATCCGTCCATTCATCCTCCACCATTCATCCATCCTCCACCATTCATCCATCCTCCACCATCCATCCATCCGCCCATCCATCCTCCACCATCCGTCCATCCATCCATCCATCCATCCATTCGTTCATCTATCCAACCTTCTATCCATCCATCCGCCCATCCATCCGCCCATCCATCCGTCCATCCATCCGTCCATCCATCCTCCACCATCCGTCCGTCCATCCATCCATCCTCCACCGTCCATCCATCCTCCACCATCCATCCACCATCCATCCATCCTCCACCGTCCATCCATCCTCCACCATCCATCCATCCTCCACCATCCATCCATCCTCCACCGTCCATCCATCCTCCACCATCCATCCACCATCCATCCATCCTCCACCGTCCATCCATCCATCCATCCATCCATCCATCCATCCATCCATCCATCCTCCACCGTCCATCCATCCTCCACCATCCATCCATCCATCCATCCATCCTCCACCGTCCATCCATCCATCCTCCACCGTCCATCCATCCATCCATCCTCCACCGTCCATCCATCCTCCACCATCCGTCCATCCATCCATCCATCCATCCATCCATCCTCCACCGTCCATCCATCCTCCACCATCCATCCATCCATCCATCCATCCATCCATCCATCCTCCACCGTCCATCCATCCATTCTCCACCGTCCATCCATCCATCCATCCTCCACCGTCCATCCATCCTCCACCATCCGTCCATCCATCCATTCTCCACCGTCCATCCATCCTCCACCATCCGTCCATACATCCATTCTCCACCGTCCATCCATCCATCCATCCTCCACCATCCGTCCATCCATCCATCCTCCACCATCCGTCCATCCATCCTCCACCATCCGTCCATCCATCCATCCTCCACCATCCGTCCATCCATCCTCCACCATCCGTCCATCCATCCATCTCTCTCTCTCTCTCAAGCCTCTGGATGTTTTATTCAGTCCAGTGGAAAATTTATCAAAGATCGAGCTATTTTTATTAGGTCTAATGGATCGTTTGTGAGAACACATTTAACACGAGGTGTTGACATGAACGAAAACTCTAAACAATGTCACCTATTTTACCAGACTGTATTATCCCTGAATTGTTGTTACTGATTCAAATTGCAATTGTGCATTCGTTTGGCTATACCAATCCAAATTCAGAAAACTGTTTATTTTAATAGCTTTTTCAATTAAATTGATTGGGAGAAAGTCACATAGAAAGTAGTTGAGAACGTCAGTTATAGCGACCCACGTATTAAAAAATGGTCGGGTTTAAATCGGGCTCATAATTACAGTTAATGTGTCGGGCCGGGCTCGGGTAGGTTCGGGCTTGATGTTTTGGGCCTGATCTATATTTGGGACCGGGCCCAAGTCATGCCAAACCAAGTCAGATCCTCAATCTTAAATAGAACTGAGAGCAGAAAGCACGTGGACATAGTTTCAGCGTATAAATCTACTAGCTGGTGAGTAGGTTATTTAAAAGTTCACACAGGGCCGTCATACCACTCCTCACTACCCCACTGTTGAATTAGTTTGTTTTTACTGTGAATTATTGGTTTGAGACCTTGTGGCGGAAAAAAAATACTAATTTACATTCTAGAGTGAATATTAAGTGGGCCGAACAGAATGTGAGTCATGATTCAAAGCGACTGATTTTAATTTCAGAAAGGAACCATTTGGCCTATAAATGAACGGACGCCAGACAAGAGTGATGCTTCCGACCTTTGAAATGAGGTTTTTGCCCTCTCGCGCGTTACGGCTGATCTCGTATTTTCCTGAGGATGTACTGTGGGTTTGATTCATTGCAACCCCATGAGATTTGACATGAGATTGGGGCAGACTGTTTGCATGGACGTGGCTACACCCAATGTGTATGAGGATGTGCAGCGCTCGGCATCAGGACTCAAGCTGCTATCTGACAAAAACACTGCTCTGCGGCAGCCTCTGTCTTTTTGGATTTCGTTGAGATATGATGTGGCTTTTCTGCTATATTCCCCATCTACCTGCTATCTGCTGTGATTGTGCACAGTTTTGGACCGGCTAAAGTCTGGAAGGCCATTGAGGAGAGTGTATTCGCAGTTGGTTTGATTGTTTTCTCCACAAAAGAAGTTGATTCCACCATTGCAGGTCTTTATCCACATTGTTTTATTTGGGTCAGAACCACAGTTTGTTTGCTTTACTTTTTGCTCATTTTGGTTTTACTTACAAAGTGTAACACAGAGAACAACAGTAGATGCAAAGATCAAACTAATTTTACTGCGTCATTAAAACGCATCGCTGTAAAACCTCATGAAGCGAACGGTCTCGTGAACCCATCTTCTCTTCCTGATAGTTCATTTATAGCACCAAATACATATAAATGAACATCAGAACGAATGTTGTTTCAGCAGCAGAAAGTAGTCAGTACACCGTTTAAAAAAAAAAAGTTATTTATATATATATTTTTTAGCAATTGAGGATATCTCTCAATTCTGACTTTTTTCCTCGCAATTATGAGTTTTCTTGCTATTCTGACTCTCGCAACAATTGCCATTTAATCTCTCTATTCTGACTTTTCTCCTCGAAATTATGAGTTTATATCTCAAATTAAGTTTATCTCACAAATCTGACTCTCGCAATTGCGAGTTTAGGCCTATATCTCACAATCCTGACTTTTTTCTTGCAATTGTAAGTTTCTCACAAATTGTCGATTCCACCATTGCAGGTCTTTTTCCACATTGTTTTATTTGGGTCAGAACCACAGTTTGTTTGCTTTTTGCTCATTTTGGTTTTACTTACATAGTGTAACACAGAGAACAACAGTAGATGCAAAGATCAAGCTAATTTGACTGCGTCATTAGCAGTTAACTTTTGCAAATTAGGCCGTTTTTCTTTTTATACAAAAGTCGTTTTCCTTCGGAAGTGAATTCGGGCCAGATGTTTGACTAGTAATTGAAATGTAAAGTGACCAAGTATGTATGCATATCCAGGTGTTTCTGGTCAAATCTAGTATGGTAAATCTAGTGTTTAGTTCTTGCTTAAAAAAGTTTCGGTGAAAAAATCTAAGCAAGTTGCATAAAGTTGACTTTAAATTTTGCCAGATCAAGAAATTGCTTGTTTTTGTCAAAATACACATTAATTCTGTTGCGCGGTCTCTATATGGGTGCCTTTTTTATCCTGCAATCTCTTCCATATCACTTTTCGCATTAGATTTTAAATATATGCATTTGGCAGAGGCTTTTATCCACAGCGGCTTGCAGTGTATTCAAGGTTCTGTATATATTTTATCAGTATGTCTGTTCCCCGGGACCCATGACCTTGGCTTTGCTAGCGCTTCTTCCACCTTTGCTTATCTGTTTATTTCTCAGCATTTCTCTCTTCATGTCCATCATCTGGTTTCAGCCACAGGAGTTCGTGCGTTCTGTGCCATCGGTGCCATCGGTGCCCGGTTGCAGGCCGAGAGCGAGGCCTGTGGGAACGCAGACGTGCACTGCAAAAAATGCTTTTCTTACTGCGTTTTTTTTTCTTGTTTCCAGTCCAAATTTCTAACAATTCTTAAATCAAGAGCCATTTACTAGATGAGTAAAATGACATAAGATATGATGTCTTGTTTGCTGGACAAATAAATCAAAATGAAGTGAGTTTTTGCTTAAAAAAAGCTAAATTATCTGCCAATGGGGTCAGAAAAATAATGTTAATTCAAATAGAAACAAGGTTATTTTTCTCACCCCATTGGCAGATAATTTTGCAAAAAACTCACATTATTTTGATTCATTCCCCCAGAAAACAAGACTTAATATCTTACGTCATTTTACCACTTTAGTAAATGCATCTTGATTTAAGAAATGTTTGATATTTGGACTGGAAACTGGAAAATACTAAGTAAGAAAAGTATTTTTTGCAGTGTGCTCTTCAAATAAAGCTCTGTTTTTCTCTCTCACCTCCCCTTCACCACCGCACTTCATCTTCCTCTGTTCACGTGTTCATTTAATTACACAGCCTTCAAAATGTACCACATAATATATCCCAGGATGCATTAGGAGCTCAGAGTGGGGCTAAATAGCGTGCACGCATTCATTCAGACGCACACACGCGCTCGATCTCTCTCTCGCTCGCACTGTCAAGTCACATTCAAGTCTCCTCTGCTCATATGACAGCAAATATTCTACCAGCTGGGCCTTTTCATCCATTGACGAGCGCGTGCGTCTCTTCACTTTTACCATCACAATAGCTGCTATTCTTTGGTACAGTGGCTTGGCTGGAGAGATCTCCCTGGCAATTAATCTGAGCTTTCTCCTCCCTGCCTATACAGCGCTCAAAGCTTCTGTGCTCATAGAGATATTAACCGCTGAATGGGAGCGAGGAGCGTTTGCTGTTCATCTGTGTTTTGTGAGAGCGGCAGTGTTGGGAAAGCTACTTTGAAGCTGAGGGTAGTGACAAGTGCTCATCAACATGCAATCAAAACACACCTTCGTAATGCATGTTACAGGACTTTTTGTGCATGTTATCATTCCAAAAACATTCATAATATTTCCACCAAATGGTTGCATTTTGGCTCTAAATGCATCCAAAGAATGACCTAACTAATAATACAGTCATTTCATGCCAAAATGGGGGTCAAACTAGAACAAATTGCAACAGAAGCAAACTCAACTGATTTTGTATCCTCAATATGTCCTGAGTAAGGAAAGAAAAAAGCCCAGAAGAATCCCAGTTTTGAATAAGTTTTGAAAAAGACCTAAATATCGCATATTCATTCTTTTTCTCACGTGAATAGGGGAAAAATTTTAACCTTTAGATAAAACCATGAAAATTGCTGAGTTGATTACTGACATCAAGACAAACAAAAAATGTATTACAAGTTTTTTTTAAATTGTTTGTTAACATGGACAAACGGTGCATAATCTAATTACGTATGTGCTAATTTGCATAAATACCCAAACAGATCTAAACATTGGGTATAGCAGGAGAACATGTGTTGTTGACGTATAACAGTAAAAGACTTAATGTTAAGGTCTGAATGGAACACATTTAGGCTACCCATGAACATTAATTATGATTCAAACATTAATTATGATCAGCTGTTTTGAATCTGTGTTGCTTGTGTTATTTTGAAACAGCAGTTAATGCAGTGCATGAGGCTCACAGCTTTTAGTTAGATTGTGTGATTTGCCCGTATGGCCTATGAACTGACTCTCGGTCGAGTGTGTTACGGCACACACACTTTTTTTTTTTTTTTTTTTTACAGCAGTTTTACATTTTTGAGTACATTTTCCCGATTTCTCAGGGATTTGGGTCGTCACCGGGCACACATTTTCAAGATGTGTTTCTGCAGTCGTTAGCCTCGTAACGCAGCGCACTGGCAGCTGGGATCAAACGTAATTTGGGAATCTGAAAGCATAAAGCTCTTTTTTATGAGGCTGGATCTACCGGTTGGGCGGCTTGTTCGGCCAGAGACTCTTTTGTTGTCGCTCATGAAAGATTTGTCTCGACGCAGAACAAATGTTTGCCTTCAAGTGACAATTAAGCTAATAAGAAGAGAGAATAATGCTTTGTTTCCTCTCTCCCTCTCGCTCATATCAAGATTCACGATTCAGAAAGTATAATGACAATTCTATTAAAATCTTATTTATGTATATATAATCACGATATAGTTATTTTTGCTTTAAATGTGGTTTTTAAGATATCAAAAAAAAATTTATACCATTGAAAAGTCATAATTATTATCACCATTTTCAAGATCATTTAAAAAATATATACATCCTAAAAATACCTCTTAAGCTTACTGAAGACAAGTAAACAATGATAATGAATGAATGAAGAAACCAACGACTATAGAACAAAGACACAAATAAAATAGACCTACTGTAAAATTTCAAGCACTAGAAATATGAAATAATACATAAAATATAAAAAGTGATCAAATGTAAAATAGTTTAAATTAAATATAGGCTACATTTTTCTTATTAACTTTTCAAAAGTGTGGAGTGCAGTGAGAGATTTTTGTTTTTGATTAACATTAATAATGACAGGTAAGTTTGTATGTGACGGCACAGATCCATTATTCTCACGCGTTTTCTTTCTCAACTGTTTACGTTCACTTAAATAAATAAATTACAGTGTTTATACTTGCAAAGGTCACTTTGTCACATAGGTATGTATATATTTAACCATTCAAGCCCAACTGGTCTTTTTTTTTTTTGTTTTTTCACTTAAACGGTTCAAAATCACCCGTTTTTAAACCGTAATGCTTAAAAACCCATGCAAACGATACGCTTTCGTGTCCGTGTAGCACAGCAAAGTCACATGAGCACGGTGTTGCCAGATTGAAAATCTCCAAGTATCGTTCCAGAAGCTCAAAATTATCGTTTTAGGAAGAAAATTATCGTACACGAGTCAAACGTACAGAATACAGCATGAAATAGGTTATAGGTTTATTGCTAAAATATCGACCTCAGCACGGCGGAAGGAACGTTAACTTTTTTAAATCTTTTTTACTTTTTAAAATATTTTTTCTTCTTCTTCTTGCAAAACATACAGAGATGACATGCTAATGATATACAACTTTACAATACAAAAAGAACATTAACTCCACGATTAATTCTGCACGATGATTGGCCCAATGGCAAAATTTAACCCAATGGCTGGGTTTGTCCATATTTGACCCACCATTGGGTTAAAACAACCCAGCATTTTTTAGAGGGAAGCCCTATGATTACAACGACCAAATTATCAGACATTATGGGATTTTTTGCATTATTGATCGTACATCGTACAGAGGTTACAATTATCATACGTCTGGCAACACATAACCTCTATAGAGACGATAATCCAAAATCTCTGACACATTTCTACAGGTTAATCGTGTCTTACCGCCGGTACACCACCCCAATATATGCCATCATACTGTTAATATAAATGAGTGTCTCTTTAAAGAGTCTGCATGTCTGTTTGTTTTCTGTGCATTGTCTCTGAATGTGTTGTGATGAGAGTTGGAGGTGATGACAGAAAGTTTCATCTCTTTGACTGCTGTTTGCAGATCTTTTCCTTGAATAAATATAAGTTTGCATTTGCTCGTGGGATCATGTCTGCAGTGTTTCTTTTTGTTTTCTCAAGCAATTTCATTTGGTAGGATTCTTGCATCTAAACTATTTCAGAGAGATTTATAAATATGAATCAGGAATGTAATTTGCAGAGGTTTTAAAATACACCTCATTTTGTCTTGATGCGTTTCAATAACCGATGCTTGGCCTATTGCATTTGTATCATAAACAGATTTTTAAAAAAAAGCAAGAATTCTTGGAGGCTTCTACAAATAGTTTGGCTCAGGAATGCTCAGACCGAATGGAAAATTAAGTAAGTTCTAATGCTGGCATGAACTTAATAGAGTATTACAATTTAAAGGAAGAGTTTGCCCAAAAATGAAACTTCTGTCATTATTTAGTCACTCTCATGTCGTTCCAAACCTGTATGACTTTCAGTAACTATATTTTAAGGTGACATAGTTACACGTTACTACAGTACATGTGTTTGCTTTAGTAATAACAGTAACTTATGCATAATTACAAGTAACTAACTAACCCTAAACTAAACCCTAATCATATAGTAAGTGTAGTTAATTAATATTACTCAGATCTTATTTGAGTCCGTATACGTCACCTTAAAGTGTAACACACTTTTTATTTAGGTAGAATACAATTTTATAGGCAATATTTTGCATAAAGTTGATTCACACTGTCAAAAGATCTCCAAAAAAGATAGAAATTCGTAAGTAAAAAAAATATTTAATGTAACTCATAGACCATTTTTGTTGACCATTCTAAGAGATATCTGATTTGCTACATATAAACTTGTTATTGTGACTTTTTTTCCTCAGAATTAGGAGTTTATATCCTGCAATTCTGACTTTTTTAGTTATAAACTTTCAGTTCTGAGAGATTTTTTTTATAGCTTTAAATATTTCATGCTGTAACTCTAGGGCAAATACCTCTATGCCCCTTATATACTGCATATGTGAATATTATAGATCTGTTGTTTACATCAGATTCATGCTGTAATAGTTGGCTTTTGGCTAATGTCCAGCTTCTCCGTTTAATGGCTTGAAACCAAAAACATGCATTTTTCACATCATGGCATCTTGTATAATGTATAAAATGTATAATGCATCATCATGTGTAAAAATGATCTTTTTGGGGGACCGATTCTCACATCCAAAGTCACAACAAAACTTTTTCTTCCTTATTCAGTTTTCCTCCGCTTGTTACCACAGTTTTTCTGGCATACGTACATCAACATCAGTGACAACTGTGATGTCTGCTCCCAACTGCTCTAGGGACAATACTCTTTATAGATTTCTCTGAGAGGCACAAAAAAACCTAGCATGATAGTAAGTAAATGATGAACTTTATCTGGTAAAATCACTGTCTTCCACAGCCATATGTTAAAAGCAGAGCCGGACAGTAACGGAGAACATTTACTTGAGTACAGTACTTAAGTACAATTTTGAGGGATCTGTACAGTACTTGAGTATCATTTTATGGGGAGTACTCATGACTTTACTCAAGTACATTTAAGAGGCAAATATTGTACTCTTTACTCCACTACATTTCTATCCATAACCATGAGTACCCGTTACTACTACTTCTAAAAAAGAAAAACAAAGAAATGTCTCGGAAACCCTCAATTTGTTGTTTCCGTCTCAAACGTGATTGGATTGTGCACACGCCACGGATTGGGACAGCCTATCAGCAATCACCTTCAGCTTTCCGCCAAATTCTCTGAAATTTTCTTAAATGTTCAATAAAGCAACATGGTAAAACGATGAAAATTACTTGATTTTACTTTCAATTCCTTTTACATTCTCCAAGGTATTAACATTTTTCATAACTCCATAGGACGTTTCTGTACATAAATGTAAGCACTGTGGCAGTAGTAAT